>CM070551.1:9681405-10126823 GCA_036346405.1 Phyllostachys edulis | reverse complement strand
CCGTGTAAAACTTCACTTACGTAGTAAACCGGTCGTTGTACATTTTCACGTTCTACGACTAGTACTGCGTTTACTGCCTGTGGCGTGGCAGCTAGGTAAATTAAGAGCGTTTCTTCTGGCCTCGGAGAGACTAGAATAGGAGCACTCGTAAGGTACCTCTTGACATCCTCAAAGGCAGCGTTTGCATCTTTCGACCACTCAAAACCTTCGTGTTTCCTTAGAAGCTTAAAGAAAGGTAGTCCCTTTTATCCTAGTCGTGCGATGAAACGACTTAAAGCTGCCATGCACCCCGTGAGTTTCTGGACTTCTTTTCTTGTGGTTGGAGGCCGTATTTGGATAATGGCCTTTATCTTTTCGGGATTTGCTTCGATTCCTCGTATAGATACTAGAAATCCAAGCAATTTTCCTAAAGAGATTCCGAACACACACTTCTCAGGATTGAGTTTTAAGCGATGTTTTCTGAGGTTGTCGAATGTTTCTTGTAGGTCAGTGATATGATTAAGTCTCTTCATGCTTTTAACGACTAGATCATCAACATAGGCCTCTAGATTTCGACCTAGTTGAGATGAAAAGTCGATTGCATCAAGTGTTGAAAAGAAGCTACGGCATTTTTAGACCAAATGGCATTTTGATATAGCAAAATATACCAAATGGTGTAATAAATGCGGTCTTTTCTTCATCGCCTAGACACATATTGATCCGGTGGTATCCGAATATGCATCTAAAAAACTTAACATTTCACAACCTGTAGTAGAATCAACCAACTGATCGATGCGAGGTAAAGGAAAATCGTCTTTTGGACAAGCTTTATTAAGATCAAGAAAGTTCACGCACATACACCATTTGCCGCTTGACTTTCTAACCATTACAGATTAGCCAACCATTCCGGTGGTTGACCTCTCTTATAAAGCCCGCTTTAAGTAGCTTATCCAATTCGATTTGATAGCATCTCGCCGATTAGGGCAAATCTCCGTAATTTTTGTTTTACGTGTACTTTGTCGTAGTAGAGTTAGCTCGTGCTCGATCACCTCTCGGGACTCGGGCATGTCGGATGCTTGCCACGTGAAGACATCTCTGCTAGCTCTGAGGAAGGTGATGAGGGCGCCTTCCTAGTTGGGGTCGAAGTATCCTCGATGCGTATCAGATCTTCGAGGGCTCCCTGCCCCAGAGGAACCTCTTTGACCTTGTCGTTCGCTTTGGTGCATTTTTAGGCTTTGACTTGTCTGGTCGAAGGTCGACTTTCTTCTCAAGTTGGTATTTGTCCAACCATCTCGAGGATCGACGGCCGCAGTATGCGCCATCTTCTTGTCACAATGAATTGTGATTACTCCTTTGGGACTGGCATCTTAATACATTGATATCCGTAATGAGTAGCCATTAGGAATTTTGCCAAAGTTGGTCGTCCGAGTATGGCGTTATATGCTGTATCGAAATCGACCACATCAAAGGAGATTTTCTCTGTCCTCAAATTACTTGGTGAACCAAATGTTAAAGGAAGAGAGACTTGGCCAATTGGTTTGGCTGAAGATCCGATGACGATCCCATGGAAAGAGTATCGCATCGGTCTTACCTTGGTCCCGGTACTTGCATCTCGTCCAGGGCACTTGTAAACAAAATGTTTAACGAGCCGCCACCATCAACCAAAACTCGATTGACCCGACAATTGTTGATGGTGGGTTCGACCACGATCGGATACCGACCGTCGAGTCGAAGGAATCGGCGCCACCCTTCTCAAAGGAGATGGTGACTTCCACCACTTCGTAATTTATTGACGAGAGGAGGATCTATAGAGTTTACCTCACGCTCAACGGCTTTAAGTCGCCGCTTTGATTCATATGCCGATGATCCCCGTAGATGTGCTCGACGGTGTGTTGCGATCCCGAACAGCATCTCCTCCTCGTCATCCGAGGACTTATGACCACTGCTTGTCCTACCCGCCGAGAGTGGGAAGTGGTCCTTGCCGTTGTAGTAGTCTTCAAGCTTTCGTTGAAAGACGGCTTAGCTGAAGGTCATGTCCTTCCTTTTTATGGAAAGGACACCACCTAGGCTTATCATTTTTCCGATCGGGCGCTTACCTTTGCCTCGGTCTGAGTGCGGCTTGAGGTGCATGGCTCTTTATCATTTACTGACCAAAACCTCCTTGGAACCGGCGGCTTGGAGTTTTTGACCCTTCGCTTTGTTCTTGGACTTTTTGCTTTCTTATCTTTCTTCTTACCAATGTCGCTGGCTCTCGAGAGGTATTGTCTTCTCGATCTATTGTGTTGTTCCACTCGACCGCCTCAGAGGCAACAGATATCGATCGACCATCTCAAAGAGTTCGTGAAAGTGGTAGGCGGATTTAAAGCAATATCTTCGTTATCCTTCTACTACGGACTCCTTGCTTGAAAGCCCCGATGACAGATGAGTCGAAACTTCCGAATTGAATTACTTAACCCGACTAAAGCGCTTGATGAATTGGCGCAAGGTCTCGTTGTCGCTCGCCTCATCCGTGTAAGTCGTCCTCCTTCCTGTATGCATTGTAAGTGCCTTGGAAATTCGCCAAGAGAAGGTCACAGAGGTGTTGCAAGAATAGATCGACTCGAGTGGTTGGTTCAAGAACCATGATCGAGCGCACCCTTCTGCACGCTTGGGAGGTAATTTGCCATCACATGTTCTCCTCCTCTTGCCGCCGGACATTGTTGTGTAGATTTGAAGGAATTCGATGGGATTTTGGGATCCATCAAATTTTTCCATGTTCACCGGTCGAAGCGAGGTGGCAATGAACGACTTTGGAGATCAAAGCGAAAATGCCCGACATCCAAAGGATAACTTCTTGACGCCTTTGCAGAAAGAAGGGTTGATATCATCGTGGTCGCATCGGCGATACCCAAGAAAAGTTGACTCGACTGTAATAGGTCTCGGTCCCACGAGGAATATACTCGTAATTCATCTCTTCACGCAGATTTCCATGCGGAATGGTGAGCGATCACCTCCGAGGAGTTTGTTGATCATCACCATTCAAAGACATTCGAGTAGGGATCGATGCGATTTCATCGTTGCGCCGATTTCTCCGTGGTGATACGTTCGATCGATCAGTAGTGAAGAAGTCGATTACACGACTTCTGAATGATGTCGGCGAGGTGCTTCCAGCCTTGCCATCGTGGGAAGGTTTTGTGCGATCTCCTCGACGAAGAGATCGATCCCGGTGTTTCGGCGAAGTTCTCGAGTTGGATTCTCGAGCAAGTCATTGATGTGCTGGAGTTCTTGAGCTTCCTCTGATTGATATTGAATGCGCCCAGACAAGTTCTTCTGGGCTGCAATCTTCTTTCGTCGAATAGCCTCGAGATCTTCCATGTCGCACTCTTGAGACCGCCTCAATGGAGTGCGAGTATGTCGAGGATTTCCTCGCTCATGAAGGTGTTGGTCCCGGTCCACCATCGGTGGTGCCCTTGCCATTGTCACGAGGAGGCGCAGTTCGTGATCTTCGGAGAGTGTCCCTAGCTCGGTCTCTAGAAGAGTGACCTTGATCTGAGGGAAGGACGAAGACCTCCCGTTGATGATTCTCACTTGCGCTCGAGGCCTCCCCACTGGAGGAGTAGTCGAGAGACACCATATGGCGATTTTGGAGCAATCCTCCGTGCAGGGAACTCGGGTTATAAGCGCCTCCATCCGCAGTGTGATCCGTGGAGAGATGGTCGAATTTGCGAGAAAAGCATGCTTGATCCCGCCTCTCAAGGCCATCCGGAGAGAGAGGATCACCAGACTTCGTGGAGTCCTAGAATTGTGACTTCCGAACTTGTCTCACCAAGTCGGACCGCTTTAGGGGACTCCTGACACTTGGAGGAAAAACTCTCGTCGTGTTGTGAGTCCACTGGTGTAGTCCTGGTCGATTGACTCTTGTCCTTTGAGAGGGTAGATTCTCCCTTAGATGTACTGTTGTGGGGATAGGATCCTCTCAACTCCATCAAGGGCATTGTCTCCTCGGATCTCATGAAGATCCCTGAGGTAGCAATACCATCGGATGAGTCAATACTGCTCAGAATCGAAACCGCATCCTTGTCGACGTCACAGAATCCGCCTAGTCAAACCAGTTCTCCTCATTCCATTCTCCCGCCATGAGTGCATGAGATTTAGGAAAAAGAGAGTATGTTGACAAGAGATTACCGAAGATCCCCACGGTCGGGCGCCATAACTGCCGCTTGTTTTAGAACCGATCTTACGAAAGAAAGATTGTTTGATTCGGGGTCTCTAGAATAGAATCACGCAGAGATTAACACGGGTATTTTTATACGTGTTCAGCCTTCTCTCGAGAGAATAATAACCCTACTCCCGTGTGTGTATGGTATTGAGTGTATTCTCGAACAACTAGGAGAAAAACTAAGACTATTACAGTATGATAGTACTTGTCTTCCCGATAGCCCTTGATAGCGTGTGTACGCCTCGACGCCCTCTCTCTCTTGTCCTCTCGACCGCTGACTTTATATAGTCGTGAAGGAATGGCCGTTTTCCCTCTTTGAAAAGACGCCTCATCAAATCCAAGAACGAGCGCGACGCTTGCAAGTAATCATCGGCCGGGTAACTCCTTCACGCCGCCTCTGGCGTTACTAGTCGAGATAACGGGTATTATGTGTTATCATTTTGTATAATAACAAAGGCATATTGATCTGCTTAGATTCCTTAATCAATTGGACCCACTTGCCTCGTAAGTTTTATTGATCATAAGGTGGTCGAGGTGACCGGGTCGTGAGAAGAACTTATCGACCATAAGGTAGTCGTAGCAAGACTTACGACTATAAGGTAGTCGTAGCAAGACTTACAACTATGGGGTGGTCGAGAAGAACTTACGACCACCTAGTAGGCTTCTCCCTTATAAAATTAAGGGGTATACTCAGGGACCATATGACATCATATTTACCTATAATAAGAATTATAGATAAAAGATAAAATGAAGATTATTAGATCCTCGTCAGACCTCTTAAAGGCTCGGAAGACCACATTGCTACAGTCTGGAAGACCTCCTCGCTACAATGCTTCGGTGAACAGCTCGGGACGTGCTGAATGAACTCGTCAAAAGACCTCCTTGGAGTTCCTAGAGGATGTCCTGGGTGGTCCTGGAAAGCATCCACAAAGATCTCCTACAAGGACCTGAAGGGTGGTCTTTATAAAACAGGAGATCTTGGTTCAAAAGGGTGGTCCTCGCAAAACATCCAAGAGGTGGTCTTTGCAAAGCAGGAGGTCATGAGGACAAGGAAAAACGCGGCCAGGACCTCCCTAGGAGAACTCGCGCGCCTTCGTCAGAGCCACCCAAGACCTCCTCACGGGTGCTCATGTGGCTCCATCAGGGCCGTACAAGACCTCTCCAGGAGAACCTGCACGCATCCATCAGGACCGCTCAAGACCTCCTCGGGAGCGCCACGTGGCTTCATCAAATCAGTCCAGGACCACCTCAGGAGTGTTCGCGCGCCTTCATCGGGGCCATCCAAGACTTCCTCAGGAGCGCCACATGGTTTCATCAAAGCCGCCCAAGACCTCCACGGAGATACTCGCGTGCCTTCATCAGAGCCGCCTAGGACCTCCTCAAGAGTGCTCACGTGGCTTTATCAAGGCCGTTCAAGACCTCCCCGGAGATACTTGCGCGCCTTCATCAGGACCGCTCAAGACCTCCTCGGGAGCGCCACGTGGCTTCATCAAATCGGTCCAGGACCTCCTCAGGAGTATTTGCGCGCCTTCATCAGAGCCGTCCAAGACCTCCTCAAGGGCGCTCACGTGGCTTCATCAAGGCCATTCAAGATCTCCCTAGAGATACTTGCGCGCCTCCATCAGGACCGCTCAAGACCTCCTCGGGAGCGCCACGTGGCTTCATCAAATCGGTCCAGGACCTCCTCAGGAGCGTTCGCGCGCCTTCATCAGGGCCGTCCAAGACTTTCTCAGGAGCGCCACGTGGCTTCATCAAAGCCGCCCAAGACCTCCCCGGAGATACTCACGCGCCTTCATGAGAGCCGCCCAAGACCTCCTCAAGGGCGCTCACGTGGCTTCATCAAGGCCGTTCAAGACCTCCCCGGGGACACTCACGCGCCTTCATCAGATCCGCCCAGGACCTCCTCAAGGGCGCTCACGTAGCTCCATCACAGCCGTCCAAGACCTCCCCAAGAACACTTGCGCGCCTTCATCAGGACCGCTCAAGACCTCCTCGGGAGTGCCACGTGGCTTCATCAAAGCCGCCCAAGACCTCCCCAGAGCTACTCGCGCGCCTTCATCAGAGCCGCCCAGACCTCCTCAAAGGCGACCACGTGGCTCCATCAAAGCCGCTCAAGACCTCCTGGGAAGCGCTACGTGGCTTCATCACGGCCATCAAAACTTCCAAAGGTGTGGTACGCGGCTCCATCAAGGCCATCCAGGACCTCTTTAAGAGCGCTTGCACGCCTTCATCAGGGCCACTCACGATCTCCTCAGGAGTGCTACGCGGCTTCATCATGGCCGTTCAAGACCTCTTTAAGAGCACTTGCGCGCCTCCATCAGGACCGCTTGGGACCTCCTCGGGAGTGCTACGCGGCTTCATCAGTACGCCCAAGACCTCTTCAGAGCGCTTTGCGCCTTCATCGAGCCACTCAAGACCTCTTGGGAAGCGCTACGCGGCTTTATCACGACCGTTCAAGACCTCCTCAGGAGCACTTGCACGTCTTCATCAAGACCACCCAAGACATCTTCAGGAGCACTACGTGGCTTTATCAAGGTCGTCTAAGATCTCCTCAGGAGTGCTACGTCGCTTATCGAGGTGCTCAGATCTCCTCAGAGCATTACGTGGTTTCATCAAGGTCGTTTCAGACCTCTTCCGGAGATCCCGCGCGTTTTCATCAAGACTTTCCGTGAAGACCTCAAGACTTTCCGTGAAGACCTCAGGACTTTCCTCGAAGACCTCCTCAAAGGAAACTTACGTGTTTGAATAGGAAAGATTTATCAGTTATAGAAAGTCTAGAAATCAGATGGTATAACCGAATCATATCTATAAATCTTGTTCGGTTTAGGAGTCCTGATCTCTTACGGCTAAGACCTGGCGCCCTTTAAATAGAAGAGGGTCATGGCCGATTAAAATCATCACCAATCGATCAATACAATTTGCATCTACTTTTTACCCTAGCTTCCCTGTAGTCCCGTCCTTTTTCCAATCCCTTTTGCTTCCCTGGTTAAGTTCAAAGACCTTGCCGGGACATCGTCGCTGCCTCAACACCACGACTAACTCCGCCGAGGTGTTGTGCGCTGTGGTTATTGGCGAAGTTGAATCCTAACGTCGCCTGGGTTCGATCTTGCCGATATTTATCAAATCGTGTGTTGGTGTTTCTCCTTGTCATATTTTTGCGTTGTTTCATCGTGTCATATTTTTGCATCAACACATCTTAAATCTTAAAACTGTACCTCCGAGAAAAAATGACTTAAATCACACGATTGCTGTTGCGAACTAACAAAGAACCACACAAATCGCCTCTCATCTCAGACGCCTAAACATCCTTTCATATCGACAAAAAAGAAAGAAAAGATCCGCCTTTCACAATAAGATTGAATAAAACCAAACCACATATATCGCCACCCAAAATAATGCTCCTCCGTCCCATCATAATATCAGTTTATTATGAAGAAGGAAGGAGTGAAGGAAGTGTTAGAGTATATTGGGATATCTCCAGATATGGTAGTTTAGGATTGATTGTAATCCCAGATACCTATCTTATCTCTAGGAGAGGCTTCTTGCCCTCCAAGCATTGTACTCTATGGGTGTGTTTGGTTGCCTGTATAGGGTTGGCTCGCATGAGTAGATGCGAGTTTTTTGGTGTTAGGTTGCCTGGTTGGGTGGGTGAGCCTGGCTGAGTGGATGCAATATTCCCTCTCGGGCCAGGCCCGAGGGAAACGCTCGATTCGAGCTTCCCTCCTTAGCCAGGCTGAGCGCATGTAGGCTAGTCAGCGCTCGTGAGTCTGTTCACCTTCTCCCACGCCAGATACAGGCAACCAAACAACATCTCAGCATAGCCTGGCCCAACAGAAACAAGCAACCAAACAACTCATCATTGCATCCACTCAGCCTGGTTGGGTTTAGCCTGGATGACACATACGAGCCAGCCGAGATATACAAGCAACCAAACACACCCTATATAATCCGCCCTCAAGGCTTAGTAATATAACAATCCACATTAAACCAATTCTATTCTCCTACATGGTATCAGAGCCAAGAGGTCTTGAGTTCAAGACCCAGCTGGCGCAATTAAGAAAATAATTGCAGTCTATTTCTAGTCCACGTCTTAGGCCTAAGGGAGCCTACACGTGAGGGGAAGTGTTGAAGTATAAGTGAATTGTCCGCCTTTCCTCATCAGCTTAAGTTTTTGGGTGAATTGGTTGGTGCATGCAACTCAATATGGTATCAGAGCCAAGAGGTCTTGAGTTCAAGACCCAGTGCGCAATTAAGAAAATATTTGCAGCCTATTTCTATTCCACGTCTTAGGCCTAAGGGAGCCTACACGCGAGGGGGAGTATTGAAGTATAAGTGAATTGCCCACCTTTCCTCATCAGGTTAAGCTTCTATTCTCCTACATGATATCAGGTCGGCGTCGTTCCTAAGCCGCCGCCTCCACAGCTTCCGCCGTGCCGCCCCTGGGAGATGCTTCGATCTCCATGATCTCTCTCGGGGGCTGCGCAACCCGCAGTTTAGAGTTTGTGTCGCCGATCATCCGATCGGTTTCCAATTAGATTTTTTCTCCGGTCATTTTCAGATCGGCATTTTTCTTTGGTTTTCCGATCAGAGATCGGTTTGTGTCGCCCACTGCCCGTCGATCTCGCGCGCCTCTACTCCGACATCGGTGTAGACTCCACCGGCCATCTCCGACCGTGCCGCATAGTCGGGCTCGCGGTGCTCCAGGGGATGCCCTCATGCGTCGCTACCCCGCCACTCCGACCACGACGCTCCACGCCGGTTCGTCGTCGCCACCACCAATCGACGCCCACCACGCAGCGGCCTCACGCGCCTCGGTTTGATCACCGATCGCATGTTCCTCCCGCCCCGTGATGTTCGCTCACGAGCACGCGTCTCATCTCCTGGTACCGAGGTCGCCATCGCATCACCTCCTCGGTCGCGCGTGTCGCCTCCGTGGTCATCGCTACCACGCCACCGTGCCTTTCGTGCACCGCCCGTACCAAAACATCGCCGTTCCGACATCAACGACCCTCGCCGATTGACGCCACCTTTCTTCGGCGCGTCATCGCCTCGTCGCCAAGCACATGGTCTTCGTCACGCTGATCGGGTTCTTCGCTGGCTTCTTCGAGCACCGCCGCCACGTCACCTCCGGATCGTCCGGCCTCGCACCTTCCGCCTTCGTCAAAGACAACCTCGTTGCGGCGTTGCCTTTCTCGACCACTCGTTTACTGCCCGGCCGCGGCTACATCGGCATCTTCTACCCCATGCCACACTGCGCGCCGCAACCGTCTCGGAGGCTTTCTCTGCTGGTCCCACAGACACTGGTGCATGGTTAGGCCCTCTCTCTAGCACATCCGGTATTGGCAACACCGGTGCGTGCCTTCATCCCCGACGCATTCCCGGGCCTGGCAAACCCGGTGCACGCCTCGTTAGCGGCGGCCTCGATAGCGTCTTTGGCATCGACCTTCTACCTCAACGATTGCCTCGACTGCGTCACCGTCTTCTTCCCTGGGTCCTCCTTGCGCCCCGTCACCATGGCGCCTCCTTGCGCCCGCGGCTTCACGTGCGGCTACTTCATCACCGGCAACCCCGACTACGGCTACGTCGACCACGGCTATCTCACGCACGGCATATTTGACCACGGCTACTTGCCTCGCTCTTGGCTACCTCGACATCGACACAAAGGGCTACCATCTGCATGAGCAACTCGTCGGTTTCTCCAGTCATAGCGTTCGCGACGCTGCAGCTGTCTATGACGCTCCCATTGCGACTGCGGGGGGATGTCAGCCCGTCATTTTTTTTTTACCTTCGGCTTCTTCTCCAGTCTGACCATCTGCGACGCTTCTTGTCATCACTGCGATGCTACCGCCACGATCATGGGGATGTTAGAGTATATTGGGATATCTCCAGATATGGTAGTTTAGGATTGATTGTAATCCCAGATACCTGCCTTATCTCTAGGAGAGGCTTCTTACCCTCCAAGCATTGTACTCTACATAATCCGCCCTCGAGGCTCAGTAATATAACAATCCACATTAAACCAATTCTATTCTCCTACAGGAAGAAGCGACCAAGCAACAGTAACTGCCATCTTACAAAACCCAACATCAAACACACCCTTGCTTCTGCCTGCTTCTTTAGGTGTGAAGGTGACTTGATCTTTCGCAGCAACATCAACCATGTCATCACATTGCCAAGCATCCACGGAAAGCGTCAGCTCTCCATATAATTCGACAGAAACAACACATCGTGATAGCTTGATCTTGCCATCACCAATAATCGACACCGCTCCATCCCGAAAATCAAGTAGCAGCATGTTCTGATCATTGCAGCTAGCGACACGTGCAACGAATCGCCCTTGATACTCAGTCAGCCACGAGCCCTCAACAACTTGGACTGCGATAGTAGCCTCCACTGTATGTGCAAGATTGCCGACCGTCACCTGCACTGTGCCAAGCTTGGAGGAGTATTCGTGGCTTTCTACTCTATGCGAATCAGCCCCAGGAACAATGCGCGGGTAGTAACAAATGACTAGAGCTTTATCTTGAGACGGTGTTTCGCCCTTGACTTTTAGTTCAACCACGAAGTGAACGGGATTGATAACAGCACGGGTAGGACCTGTCAACACTAGAGACACATCCTGCATATAACAATGTTGGAACGCACTGACTCATTAAAATGTCATCACAAATGCCACTGTTGTAGTAAAATGCTACACCAATACATATGCAGGCATTTTGATTTATTACAAATTTTCATTTATTCCATCCCTTCCCGTAGCTATCAACTATCTATGTGATTTCAGTTCGAACGAACATATCATATTTTCATACTCTAAAACAATTGTAATTTGTAGGGCGGAAGAAAGTTGGGGCGTCATGTATAAGAAGCCCATTTGTAGAATTGTAGAAGTTCCTTAGCAAAAGACAGATCGTCAATTGATTTAGCTTCAGTGTCTAAAATTATTCGGTGAAAATATAAAAGCTGTGAATACAACAAAAGAAGGCATGCGAGGTAAGTTAACAGTGGCTACCAAGTAAATGAAAATGGCTACCACGTACATGAAAATATATGCCATGCAGGTGCACATGACGATTAGTTGCAGGTCAGGTCAGATAGCATCAAGTAAATGAACATAAGTATATCACAAGTATGCATACCTCTGCGGTGAGGGTCTGGCAGTTGTCTCTGCTGCGGTTGAAGAGGAGGTTACGCTTATAGTCTAACGAATCCCGCGCGTAAACCAAACCGAACACATCCAGCGGCCATTCCAGCCCCTCCTGTAGCTCTGTCACCTTCACCGAGAAAATGAGCACGGAACCTGAGCAGCAGGCAATGGCATGGGGCACCGCCTCATCGGTGTAGCGCATGGGGGGGAAAGAGGCTGCACGTACGCACCACGATTAAAATTTACTTAACTCAGAAAAAGAAACCTCTAAAAAAACATAATGATAGTACTAATCCATTCATGATTGGTCTAGTCCAATCCTGTCCATGGGCTAATCCATCGATCAAACCCACCCTCGTCCTAAGCCCTATATGGATCGAGCAAGAAAGGTTATATGGATCGAATTGGGTGATCGAGCTGAAAGAAACGGTGGGATTGATTGGATTGGATACAGGGGATAGGGGATCAACGGATTACTGACTGATAGCCTCCCGCCGCAACCTGTGCTTCCTCGTCGCCTTGTCCTCCCGGTTCCCCCTCGCCGCCTTCCACTGTCTGCGGTTCATCCTCGCCGGCTTCCCTTCTTCGTGGCTCTTCCTCGCCGCCTCCCCCTCCGCTTGGACGCTTGCCGTCTCCGCCTCTACCTCCATCTCCGACGACGACCGCTTTCTCTCTGTTAGAATTTGGACCTCAATTGATCACGCACGCGAATCACAGTGGAGGAATCAATATCGCAATCACAGGAGACTCAGATTTGGCGCTGCAAGAGCTTGCAGTCTTTTTGTGTTTTTGCTTTCTTATATAGACATCTGAATATACACTGTTACCGATCCGGCAAAGTTTCAGAAACCGAAACGGATTCAGAGTCGGAACAAGGTTCAGAGACGGACTCTGTTTCTGTCTCTGTTTTACTAAACCGAAATCAAACACTGACTTTCTTTACAGTAAATGAATACTAATATGACTAACTTAAGACTAACAATGACCTCCTAAGTTAGTTTTGCTTTCTTTACCGCTTGCATCCCACTTCTTTCTCTCATCTCCAAGAATTTGAGTCTTCCCAAAGGCTTGGTTAGAATATGTTGAAGTTTCACACAAGAAGTTCAAATTCTAAACATCTACAAATAGAGTTCCAATCGGAACAGAGCTACCCTGTGACGAAACTGACAAGCAATTATTCCGGGCGGCAACAGCTATTTCCATTGGTAATGGGCTTAAGGCGAGTTTCTGGTATGATCACTGGCTTTCAAGCACGGCGCCAAAATGCATAGCACCGAAACTGTTCAAAATAGCAACGTGGAAAAACATATCGGTTGCTAAGGAACTGCATCACGATGGCTCGGATGCGCTCGATCAGATCCCTCGACACCTCCTAACAACTCCAGGAATTCATAACCTTGTGGACCAAAATTCAGCAAGTCAACCTCGCCCCAAGCATCCAAGACGACATTGTCTAGACACGGACGTTGAATGGCGACTACTCTTCTAAATTAGCCTACCTATTGCAATTCCAAGGCATCATTCAATGTTCCTTCGGAAAGCTGATCTAGAAGGCTCAGACAAAGAACAAGTGTAAGTTTTTTGCTTTGACCTTAGACAACGACAAAATCCTAACGGCGGATAACCTAGCGAAGAGAGGATGGCCACATCACACTCTCTGTAGCCTGTGCAACCAAGCCCCAGAAATTTCTTCGCATTTATGCCTGTTGTGCCCCTACACTCTTAAGACCTGGACTAGGGTGTTCAGCCTCACAAACTGCAACATTCTGAGTCGTGTGCCTCCTCAGAATTTTAGCACTTTTATGGCTTGGTGGCAACAAGCGAGCCTACTAACCCCTAAAGGTGACCAAAAAAAGTTCAACGGCTTAGTCATCTACATAGTCTGGAACATCTGAAAGGAAAGAAATAGAAGGATCTTCCAGCTGGTGGACTTGACCTCGCAGGAGCTCGCTTACAAGATTAGAGAGAGACATCAACTTGCGGGAGCAAGCCTTTCTTGTTTAGTTTTTAGTAATTTTTTTCTCCTTCGACAATGAATCTTTGCGGCTCTCAGTCACAATTTTTTGCTGCCGGTCTCTCTCTTCCTCTTGGGCTTGTTTCTCCCTTCTTTCTTTAATGAAATTGACAGAGCTCCTGCCTTTTTGCTCAAAAATAAAAACAAATAGAGTTCCAATATATGGAATTACATATCAAATTCCCACAAGTAGCATGGTAACACAACACACACAAATGTTAGTGGACTAGACAACAAGGGAGATAAAACTGTCTGATCCGGATATTGTCTGTATTCGTTCGACCACATTTTTTCATACCACATTCGTATTCGTATTTGGCAAAAATAATACGAATTCGTATTCAACTACACTTTTTTCTTACCACATTCGCTACCATCCGGATAGATACCAGATAAAACGGACTATTCAGTTTCGTTCTACACCCTAGGAATAGCTACAAATTGATGGGAATCGTCCGATGGAGTCACGCACGTTCACGCACTCGGTGATCTAGATGAGCATCGTTCTAAAATTTTGATTTTTTAAAAACTACTCGATATCTTATTGACACATGGGTCCAGTCCACACAGCTAGTGTTATTTTTTCACAGTTCTTTCTAAATCACCAACTTTAGGGTGGCTTGTAAGCAAGAAATCATTTTCAGATGGATAATCGTCATACAAATCTATGTTGAAATTAGGAGAACTTTTCATCCATAGCACTAAAAAAACACCCGTACCGAAAGAATACCACAAAGTTCTAGTACCAAAAAATATCACCACCGACAGCACCAATTTCCTTTCATACCACTCGGACAATTTTGCCTTGTTCTTCACTTCTTCTCACTCCTTCATTATTTTCCCCTCCTACTGTTCCTCTCTCATCAGTCGTCACCCTCGCAGAGCTCCATGTGGCATGCAACCCTAATTCTCCGGTATTGGCGTTGGACCTGTGTGAGCTTTTCAAGAGCTCACCACTGAAACTCGAGCATTTGTGAGCTTTTTCTCTGTATTGGGCCTGGTATGATAGACTACTTTGCAAATCTAACATTCAACCTTGTTTCGGTTCCTCTAAAAAACCTTGTTTTGGTTGGAGCTCCTCCCAGTCCCAACTCGTCAGTTGAGTAGGGGTAGCATGGTACATGTTCCTTGGTACAATTTGATAATTGATACATACATTTACGGGCTCACTACGCTTTCCCAATGGCCTTAGGGGTTGGGGCACTCCTACAACAGTACTCCCTCGAAGGGTCCATCTCGTCAGGAGGATGAAACCTATGTTTTTGTGCCCCACGGCGCAGCCCCCTACGCCTCGAAGGTCATGCCTCGACGACTTGGGTGTCCCCTGCCTCGTAGGCTCCGCCTTGGCGGGAGGATGAAATCTATGTTTTTGTTCCCCGCAACGCAGCCCCCCTTCGCCTCGAAGGCCGTGCCTTGGTGACTAGAGAGTCCCCCATCTTGAAGGCTCCGTTCGCGCGTCGGCCGCCTCGCTTCCACCTTCGGCTCCGCCCGCGCGTCGGTCAACTCGCCGGTCCCGCCCACGCGCCATCCTCATTACCGCCCTCCACGTCACCCTCGTCAATGTGTGGCCTCGCCGGTTCCTCCTTGACAGCCGCACCCCTCGTGCCCCCCTCGCCGGCTTCCCCTTCGCGAGGAGTCCCCTGCCTCGAAGTCTCCATCTCGGCAGGAGGACGAAATCTATGTTTTCTGCGCCCCGCAGCCCAGCCCCTTTCACCTCAAAGGTCATGCCTCGATGACTATGGAATCCCCCTGCCTCGAAGGCTCCGCCTCGGCAAGAGGACGAAATCTATGTTTTATGCGCCCCGCAGCACAGCTCCCTTCGCCTCGAATCGAAGACCGTGCCTCGGCGACTAGGGAGTCCCTCGCCTCGAAGGCTCCCCCTCAGAAGGAGGACGAAATCTATGTTTTCTACACCCCACAGCGCAGTCCCCTTTGCCTCGAAGGTTGTGCCTCGATGACTAGGGATTTCGCACATAGTGCCCTCGTCACACACTAGTTTTGAAAGGTAGGGGGATAACGCTCAAACTTCGCCTCCTCCTGCAAAGCGCAAGTGCCCACCTCGGGCCTACGCCGCGCGTCCTCTCCATGCATTGTTTAGCAAATGTAGGGGGATGATGCACAATCTTCGCCTCTTCCGGCAAAGCGCAAGCACATTCATCATGCCTACGCAGCGCGCCCTCGCCGCACAATGTTTTTGAAAGGAAGGGGGATGACACTCAATCTTCACCTCCTACAAAGCGCAAGCGCCCACCTCGGGCCTGCGCTGTGAACCCTCGCCGCGTGTTGATTTTGAAAGGAAGGGAGACGATGCTCAATCTTCGTCTCCTCCTGCAAAGCGCAAGTGCCCGCCTTGGGCCTATGACGCGTGCCCTCGCCCCGCACTCTTTTCGAAAGATAGGGAGACGACGCTCAATCTTCGCCTCCTCTTGCAAAGCAAAAGTGCCCGCCTTGGGCCTGCGCCGCGTGCCCTCGCCCCCACACTGTTTTCGAAAGATAGGGAGACGACGCTCAATCTTCGCCTCCTCCTGCAAAGCGCAAGTGCCCGCCTCAGGCCTGCACCGAGCACCCTCGCTGCACACTGTTTTTCAAATGTAGTGGGCGACACTCAATCTTTGCCTCCTCCTGCAAAGCGCAGGCGCCCATCTCGGGCCTACACCGTGTGCCCTTGCCCCGCACTGTTTTCGAAAGATAGGGGACAACACTCAATCTTTGCCTCCTCTTGCAAAGCGCAAGCGCCCGCCTCGGGCCTGTGCCGCGCGCCCTCGTCGCTCACTGTTTTTCAAATGTAGGGGGACAACGCTCAATGTTCGCCTCCTACAAAGTGCAAGCGCTCGCCTCGGGCCTGCGCCGCACGCCCTTGCCACCCACTATTTTCATATGTAGGGGGACGCAGCTCAATATTTGCCTCCTGCTGCAAAGTGCAATCGCCCGCCTCGGGCCAGCGTCTGCACTATTTTTGAAAGGTAGGGGGATAGCGCTTAATCTTCGCCTCCTTGTTGGCACCGATTTTGTGTGAAATTTAGAATTTGAATAAATAATTATGTATAAAATAATAATATCAAGTAAATAAATTATACTAACAGCTAAAATCCGCCACAACATAAAACAACTAAAAATGTGAAGTATTTTTCTTAAGCAAAAAATCGCTATGACGTACATGGACTAGCACATAGTCCAACAGCCAATATTCCGTCAATAATAAAACATCGGTGTACCCAAATATTTAAGAATATTTGAAGTACTAGATTGAGTTGGATCAATGTGATGATACCTTCTCATATATATGCCAAATAGATGCATGCATGCATGCACACATGAATTATAGAATTTTTTTAATATCATTTAATCCTTTTTTATTAATATTTTAAAGTTAACCCCTCGCGAACTTTATTTCCAAATCTGACCCCTTTGGTCACGCCACCACCCGTAGCGTGACAAAATAACACTATCACGCCACCCGTAGCGGCATGGCCAAAGGTGCCACGCAAGCCCTCGGCCGCGCGCATGCGCCAACGTGGAGCTTGCGTGGCATGTGTCACACCATACAACATGGCGTGACAGGTCTCCATTGTCACACCATACACCATGGTGTGACAGGTCTCATTTGTCACGCCATACCCCATGGCGTGGCAAAATAGTGCTAACACGCCAGGTAGTTCGATTTTCCAGTGGGGTTGCAAAAACGAAGGCCGACTCTGGTGCTAAGTCCTGTCACGCCCGAAGATATGGCGTGACGATCCGCTTTAATGACGCCAAGATGACCGGCGTGGCGATGGCGCAAACATAAAAAAAATTTGCCATGAACATTTGCAAACATTTCATTCAAATACAATCATTCATTCATCTCATTTCATTATATACTAAAAGAAATTCATCTCATTTCATTCAAGAAATGTGCCATACATCCATTCACTTGCGCTTTCGTCACGCACCCGACCCCGGTGTGAATCTCGCTACTGGGTGTTGGCCTCGTGTGCCCTCGACGATGTTGACCGAAGTAATGTCCGTGCGATCACGTTACGGCGGCGGGCGTGCTGAGTCGAAGCTGCGTGGGGGCGGTGCACCAACATGGTCCCGGAGCATCATCTCGTCTGGAAGCCTAGCATCAACATCCTCCCCGTCGTCATCCTCATCCGCGCCGTCGTCCTTCTCGTCCTCGTCCTTGCCGCCGTCCTCGTCGTCGCCCCCATCCTCACCGTCCTCTGCATCCTTGTGTTGCGCGGTAAGCGGATGTAAATCGCGCTCCGATGTGGTAGCACGCGAGGAGCCACTCCGGGCCGGGGCAGGTTGCACGACTCCTTCCACCGTCGCCGCCGCGCAGTTCATTTTTGCGGCCAATCGTCGGCATCGGGCGAACCATCTACAAGGTTAACCAACAAAAATATATTGAAGTTTAATACAGCAAAAGGAATAACATGGGTACGAAAACATTAAGTGTTGTAAATTGCAGTACAAAAGGAATTAAATGTTACCACAAAGAAAATCCCTCAAGCTATTTGGTAGCTCCCTACGAACCCTCGGGTAGCCTAAGGGCCTCACCGGCCTCGTTGATTATGCATGTGAGCTGCGTTCCCTGCAATTAAAAGGAGTAAATTAGTTTGCTCACCCTGAGTTCGCATAATAGTAGCGGGATTAAACGTACTCACGTAATAGGCTACGGAAGCTGGAAAGGAATGGCAGAAGGTACCCTTACCCATGAAGATTCAGATCTGTCGAGAGCACCATTGGCATCATGGCCTGAAGCTTCCCAAACTAACGCATCACCCGATGGGGCAAGTGGTACTCCACCGCAAGGAAGAAGATCAGTGGTGAGAGCGACATCCAGAAGGCGATGTCTCGCTCGCACATCGGTTTTAGATCCATTTGGACCACCTCGTCGGGTGTATGGCAACCAAGTGACCTGCACGGATGTATAAGGCGATGGCGATGAAATCATAGTTGAAGGCGATGGCGATGAAAGTAACTTATGAGGTATGTACACGGTCTTGCGTGATGACGTCGAGCTCGTTTGTATCTGTGATGTCACCGCAATCTCGGGCCTTGATGGGTGCAGCGATGGAGCTCCAAAGGTAGGCTACCGTCGGTCCGGATGCAAGGTCGGAAAGGGCCATGCACGCAAGGAGATAGATTTTAGTTGCATTTTTGTGAAAGGCGACACCTCTGACGAATGAAATAAATGGTTACTGCAAGGAGCACGAGTGGGGCCAAGCCAGACAAGCGCTCCCACATCCATACTGCGGGAGGTATCGCATCCACCCAAGTTGTCGTTCGTACTCCTTGATCGCAGCGTCGCACAAATAGCGGTAGAAACACCCGGTGTCACAGAACCCCAACTGTATGTCCCTACAGTCGCTAAATCTGCCAAAGGTGGCAAGTAAATCTAGGAGATGGCGTTGCTGGTACCGTTTGGGAACAGGAAGGAGCCTAGAAGATGCCACATCCATGCCGTCTGGCGCCCACTATCTCCACATCTCGTTCGGCGGACACACATTTGAAGTGCGCTGTGACCAAGACGCATAAGAACCGCGGATGGCGGTTGTCCCTCGAGTCGGCGGGTCCTCGGTCGAACTCAAGCCTTTGTCCCACTGGTCTCGCCGACCCATCTTTATTGATGTCCCCGATCCTTTGGATTTCCGTCTATGGGGAGGCGAGAATCATGCCGGCGTCTGGGCGTGATGCTCATCTCACTGACGGCAGTGGAAGGTGTGGGTCTCCGGCACCATCGATCCACAGTCACGGTAAGTGCGAGGACCGTCCATCGTGGGAGCAGTTGATGTTGTCCATGCCAAAACAAGTGAAGCCTTTGGTGACATGTGGATCGTCCGCTCATCGGTAGGGGTGTGGATCACGAGGTGAAGCGGTGGAGTACTGTATGAGAGAAATGGAAATGAATGAGAAGCGAGCACATAGTCAACAAGTTGGAAGCATGAGCGAAAAATGTATCGACAAGTCTAACCACACCCTCGTCGGCTATGCGGTGCGGCGGTGATCGTCATCGTACTCAGGAGAACAGCAGCGTCTTGTGGGTGTTGACATCTGCATTCTGAAAAAGATTTTCGATACATACACATGAGGTACCAAACAATATGTGAATTGCATTTCTGATGCCTTACATAATTTTATCCATAATTTTAACAATAACTTCGTCTTAGGATTAGGAACTTGTAAGTAGCATCCTGTTCTAGAATGTGGTTAGAGACATTTTACGTGAGCTAGTTAACGAAAGGAAAGGAATTTTGCATGGTTGTAGCATTTTGTCGATAACTTCGATATCACCAGTGACTAGATAACTGAGGTGAATGCTATTAAAATGGAAACTTCTTTTGTATCTTGAATAGGAAATTTTATAAAAAGCATATATAGTTCTCTGCTAAAATATGATTAAAGGAACATGTCTATGAGCTAAAAGCGATGTGAACTTAACTTGACATTATGAGAAAAGAAAAATATATAGTAATAATTTGTCATTACTTGCACACGAAAGCTCACCATCTTGAATTCATGCTAAATAATGCAAGTGCATATATTGTTCATGCGGCAAATTAAATAATCTGCGATCGATTACATAGTTATCGGTATGATTAAAATCATAGTACATGCAGGCTGTAGAATATGACAAGCTATAGTTTCTTGGAACTTCCATTCTTGGACTTCTTTAACATAAAGGCAATGTTTAACAAAAAAAACTGCCCTTGACACACAAATCCACACTCTGTCCAATTTTAGAATGCGACAAGCTTGTCAAGATGCATGTAAAGTTGTAAACCACCTTGATTATAAGCTAATTAAGTGAAACACGCTACTAGGATTATTGGTACTTAAACATTTAGCTTCTCGGGGCAAGATCACAAAAACCTATAGTTCGATAAACAACAAAACCTTTGAAAATCATATTGGCCTTGAATATCTTTGAAAATTTATTTTGTCAAATACACATTTTGGTATTCTAATCTCTACCAGCCCCAAACTGAAGCATTTGTCAGTTCATCAAGCCACATTGTTCACCATCCATTCAATGTTCCCCATCCATTCAATCACCCACTATATTCAAGCACACATTCAAGCACACATTCAATCACAAAAATATATTCAAGCACACATGTATACCTCGATCTAGGAGAAGCCGGCGGTGGGAAGGACAAGCGGCGCCGGAGGAGGGCGGCCGGGGGTGGCCAGGCGGCGAGGAGGAGAACCGATGGGGGAGGCAGCAGGCCGTCGAGGGGTGGGGCAGGCGGTGGGAGGAGGAGGCCCGGCGGAGGGAGCACTGGGCGGCGGCCGGACGAATGGGAGGGAGGAGGACGCCCGGCGGAGAAGGATCTCGAGAGGTCACGATGGAGTTGGGGGAGACAGGGAGAAATGAAGAGGTCCCTGGCACCCAGGGTTTAAGTTGCCACTGTCATGCCATTAGAGTTGGCGTGACAAGGGAACACTGTCATGCCTAGGGATCTGGTGTGACAATTGCCACATAAGCTCCGCGGCTTGCGTGTGCTTGTGGTAGAGCTTCGTGGCACCTTAACCACACCGCTACGGGTGGCGTATGAGTGTTGTTTTGTCACGCCACGGGTGGTGGCGTGACCAAAAGTCGATTTGGAAATAAAGTTCACGAAGGGTTAACTTTAAAATATTAATAAAAAAGGTTAAATAAAAAAAATCTGAATTATATGCTTCGTATAGCCCCTGTAATAAACCAATAAAATAAATGGGATATTAATTAATCAACTAAGTTCTTGGGCAAGGCCTACACTTGAGTCATGTCATGAATAAAGCAGCTCGCATGCATGAATTAAGCAATTCATTAGTTAATGGATTGACTAAAAAATCAATAAATTAATAATGACTGGACCCATCTGTCAGCCAAAGAAAATACCACAGTACATGCACGTCTAGACTGCATGCATGCATGGTCCATTATTTAATATGCTTTTGTTAACACATCCATTAATTAACCCATTAACCCATCAAGTGTTGAGGCTTAAGCATACTAAGGGCATCTCCAATAGTTAGAGACAACCTTGTTTCTAACATATGCTACATCATCTTTAGAGACAACATCTCTAATAGATAATCTCTAGCACACTCTCTAGCATTTATATTTTATAATTTTTCTTTGAAACGGGCCTACATGTCAACTAGAGTAGATTAATGTATCATGTCTTGTTTAGTGTGCACGACAATCTCTTCAGGAAGAGGCGACTTACTCTCTCTCTCTCTTCCTCTCTCCTCTATGTAGGATTTTGTTGGCGTGACATAGCTAAGAGACGACAATAAATACACTATTGGAGATGCCCTAAGAGCATGTACAATGCAGGTGCTTAGAGAGATGCTTAGCAAAGAAAAACTGATATTTCTTGCCACGTAGGATAGATTAGGTGCTTATTATGTAGCATCGATGCTTGATTAGGCACCAGTTCTTAAGAGGTGTTTATGTATATAACTATATATAATCAATAGATAATATAATCATCTAAGCACCTACAAGCGAGATGCTTGCATTAGAGGAAATGACTTTTACATAGGTTCTGATGACATTGCTATATTCTCTTTCTTTAAGCACTAGTATATAAGCATCTCACATTGTACATGCCCTAATTACTTTCTCCACTCATTAATTAGGAAACAATGGCCAATGGGCATTTCGACCCCAGAAATTTGGGCGAAAGCCTATTGTGTTCACTATTTGAAGGGATATGGGTAGGCTACACATCGGCAATCGCGGCGCCTCTCACGGTATCCACACGTCCATGGATAGAATACCGTACGCTTGTGTGCTAGCACCAACTCGCATGGTAGGGCCCTTGAGAAGATGGCGGCTAGGGTTTCGATGATGCAACTCACGTCATGCATCCCAACAGCCTCATGCATCCCCTTATAAAGAGCCCATGATAGATCCTATCCGAACTCGTTTGCTCCAACCCGTTAAGTGTGTGACCCTGTAGGTTCGTGCGTAATCGATTGTGACTCGGAAACACCGTTTCGACCACGGCTCCGATGTACACCGATGCCCTCCGCAGGCTTGAGTGTATAAACAAAGTCACCGCTCAGGGCTACACACCGATGCCCTCCGCATGTATGAGTATAATACAAGTCACAAATCACACAGCCTCGGTGCACAAGGCTGCCCGCAGGCACACGTAGAGACGAAGCTGCCGCGCATAGATCGGACCCCGGCGTAGGGCGACCGGTCCCCAGCACCGGAACCGCACTGGGGGGACGGCGCGAGGCTTCGCCTCCCACTCTCAAACAGTTAGGGCTCTCCTATAGCCCTATCTAAAAAAAGTATGGGGGACAGCGCGAGGCTCCGCCTTCCCCTCGCAAGAAATTAGGACTCCCCCGGAGCCCTACCTAAAAAAGTATGGGGGGCGGTGTGAGACTCCGCCTCCCTCTCGCAAAAGAATTAGGGCCCCCAGAGCCCTAGCTAAAACAGTATGGGAGACAGCGCGAGGCTCCGCCTCCCCTCGCAAATAAGTTAGGGCCCCCCCAGAGCCCTACCTAAAAAGGTATGGGGGCAGTAGCAGGCCGCCTCCCCTCATAAAAGTTAGGGCTCCCCAGCCCAATCTAAAAAAGTATGGTGGGCCTTGAGGCTCGCCTCCCCCTCGCAATAAATTAGGGCTCCCCCGGAACCCTACCTAAAAAAGTATGGGGGACGACTCGAGGCTCTGCCTCCCCCTCGCAAAAGAATCAGGCCCCCCCCAGAGCCCTAGCTAAAATAGTATGGAGGACGGTGCAAGGCTCCGCCTTCCCCCCGCAAAACAGTTAGGGTTCCCTCGGAGCCCTACTTAAGAAAGTATGGGGGACAGCGCGAGGCTCCGCCTCCCCCTCATAAGAAATTAGAGCTCCCCCGGAGCCCTATCTAAAAAAGTATAGGGGCAGGCAGGCCGCCTCCCCTCACAAGCAGTTAGAGCTATGGGAAGCCCTATCTAAAAAAGTATGGGGGACGGCGCGAGGCTCCGCACCCCTCGAAGAAAGTAGGCTGCATACAGGCCCTACCTAAAAAAAAAAAAAGTATAGGGGGCATAGCATGAGGCTCCGCCTCCCCTCATGACGATTAGGCCTCCCTGGAGCCCTATTTAAGAGAGTAGGAAGCTAAAACGGGGCAAGGATTGTACATTATTCATTACAAGCTCAACATACACTGCATACAAGGGCCAAAGATCTCAGCCCGTACAATAAAAATACATTACAAATACACTCAGCACCACAGCATACGAGATACAACATGACCACATCAAGCGTCTATGGCACAAAATCCCATGGCTCGTCGCAAACACCATTTTGACTCCTCGTCAGACGGCCAGGTAGCCATGAACTTCAATTACTCCCTCTCCGTGGCACAATCGTCCAACGCGTCGAATGAACTTGTCGACGAGGCCTCAGATACGGC
Organism: Phyllostachys edulis; assembly: GCA_036346405.1. NCBI lineage: Eukaryota > Viridiplantae > Streptophyta > Magnoliopsida > Poales > Poaceae > Phyllostachys > Phyllostachys edulis. Next base: position 10,103,104 of record CM070551.1, on the reverse strand, counting down.
GGGTGGGGGCAAAGGTCCCTCGGGCACAGTCGCAATCCCCCTGTGCTCCAAGAAAGCCCGTATCTCTTCATGCATCCTCGCAGCCTTCCGCGCGTGGAGGCGGAAAAACGTTTTTATAGAACCATCCGGGTTCACTGTCTTCCAACGTTGCCACTTAGCGTCATAACATACGACGCTCCGGTAACACACCTTTAGAGGCCAAATCGAGAGAAGCCCGCGCTCGTCCTTCGAACCACGCGAAGGGCTAGAGACCTTTCTCGACCACCGCCCCGAAGGGCAAGGCTCTCGCCCGACAGTACGGCGAAACAAGGGCCGCCCATCCTACGTAATCACAACCAAAGAACGTAAACACAAGACACGATAGCACAGAATGCACACATTTAGGAGCAGCTAGCTTTGCAAAAAAAAAACACCTTTCATTCAAAAGTCATAGTCTACAAAAACAAGCCGCCTCTCGCCACGACCCTGTTGGCAAGTTAGACTGCAGAAAGAAAAGAAAAGGCTAGAGAAATAGTAGCAGGGGGGCCACAAAAGCTAAGAATCTAAATGGTTCTAAAGTTTAGGCCGCTACAAGCGAGCGGAGGGTCACACCTTTTTATCATCGGTGGCCCTTCGCCCGACCACCCCCAGACCCTCCGCCGAAGCCTTCCCCTTCGCTGGAGCCTTCTGGGCTTGGACCGCCCAGAATCGCAGCGTCATGACCGTGCGGCCCCCAGAAGTCGTGAAGGAGGACGCTGCTAACTTTCCAAGTCCGACGGTACAGGCGTCAACCTCTTCATCGGTTGCCACGGCCATGGAGCGGGTAGCGAGAGCGTCCAGATGAGCGTAGCCGGCCTTGTCCAGCGAGGCAAGGGTAGTCATCCAGGCAACCTTCGCGTAGTGGTCCCCTTGCCTTGCGAAGCCGCCGATGACACACTGCCCTAGCACACCGGAGGCACCCGAAGGTAACGTCCATTTCTGTCGGGGTGTGATGTCCCGGGGGAGGCAGAGCGCCAAGCTCCGACACTGAGGCCTCAATAGCTACCATCGCCTCCCACGACGTGAGCGCAGTGGAGTGCGACAGCTCCCGCTCAACATGGACCTCTTCCTCAAGCACCGCGCGGGCGTCACGGAGCACCAGCATGTCGCCTTGAAGACCGATGCGCTCCTCCTCCAGCCCCTCAAAACCTGTCCCCTCTCTGATAGGGGTGTAAGTGGGGTGGGCCTGTCCGCTAAGCCGTAGGCCCGCCCCGCCAAACAAGCCCACGTAAATTTCCGCAAAAAAAACCTACATAAGCAACCCATTTGTAGCAGGCTGGCTCGTGTATGCCGCGAGCCGCCACATAAGATACCCAGGCTACTGGTCACCCACCGCCCCACACCAGCGTCTTCTTGAGCCCTAGCGCCTCGCCTGCCGCCTGGGCCGACTCTCCTCCGTCAGTCGCGCGACGCTTGACTCCATTGTTATGCCTCTCGAGTCGGGCTGTGAGAATAGAAACAGGGCGGCACTACCGAAAACACGTTTTCGAAAGTGCCTATATATTTTCGAGTGTGCGAGCGAAAACACTCGGCAAGTCGAGTGTTTCATAGAACACTTGGGGACGAAGCCAACACTCGATAAAATTAACTTTCGAGTGTTTCCCCATAACACTCGGGAAAAAATATATAATCCCGAGTGCATCGAAACGAAAACACTCGGGACGTTTTTTTCCCGTTCAAGCACTTTTTTTTTCCCGGCCGCGCCCTTTTGCTTCCCGTCGTGCCCATTTTTTCCCCCAGTCGTGCACCTTTTTTACTTCTAACCCTAGATCCCCCAGCCGCCTCTTTATTTCCCTTGACCGCCTCCCTCCTCATTGCCACATTGCGCCGCCCTCCTCCTCCCCCCCCGAAGGCCGCCCTCCTCCCTCCTCCGACTGGCCGCCTCCTCCCTTCTCCGCTGCCCTCCTCCTCCTCACGATGCCATCAGCTCGGTCTCCTAGCGCCCACCGCCACGGTATCAGAAGGCCGCCTCGGCCTGCGGCGTCTGGACCACTGCTCAGCGCCCCCTCCCCACTTGCACTGCTTCCTGCCCATGCCAGTGCCCTTGCTCCCCTCTGGTTCCCTCGGTGACACTGGTGGGCAGCGCTGCTGCCAGCTCGCCTCTCGCCTCTGGCCCATGTCAGGTCCTCCCTGAGCTCCAACATGCTGTGGCTCCGACCTCTTGGCCCGCCTTCCGCCCGCGTCCACAGTGGCTCGCCGCCGCGCCCGCGCCTCTTCGCCCCACGGTGGTGCAGGTGCGTCCCTCGCCCTCGGCTCCCTCTAGTCACGCCTCCCTCCATGTGGCCAGCGCCACCCCCAGCTCTGTGCCGGCTCGGCCCAGCTTGCTGGTTCGACCAGCTCTCCCAGGCGCTCCAGCCTGCCTGCCACAGCTCGGCTCGGCTCGGCCTACTATCAGCCTGCTCACTACCCTTGACGGTTTCTTCTTCCCATGACTTCTCCCCTTTTATTTAAGTCGATTTTTGGTGTTGATTCATTCACTAATTTGGTTGATTTTGTGGGCTTTTATTCATGCATGATGATGAATGGAGGTGGGTTCATGATGTTGATGCATGCATGAAGGTGGTGATGTGGTGAGCTCTTGTCGGTGGTCGATTTGCTTGTGATTCTTGTTGAGGTTCTTTGCTCCCCTCTATTCTATACCCCTTTCCCTCCTTGCTCTGTGATGTGGATTGGATGATGATATGGGCTATTGACTCACATAATGCGGATTGGATGATGATATGGGCTATTGACTCACATAATGCAAATTCAGTTATGTTTGATTAGGCTTTAAGTTCTTATGGCAAGTCTATTTCATTTTTATTTTATATTTTCATTAGCCAAAGTAATTTATATGATTTAGGGATGGTCGGTTTATCTTCATATGGACAAAGGAGCATCTCGATGGTTATCAAGACTAATCTTTGTATATAAGATGATGATGGTTATACAAAAGGCCAACTATGCGGTGAAGATAATTTTTCAAAGTTTCATAATCCTTTATTCATCAATTCAATGATATACACTTCTAGCTCCTTCAAATTTTGCTCTAGTGATAGAGCAATGTAGATGTTCTCGTAATAATAAGAACATACTCAAATATCTTCGACTTTTTGTTCTGCACAACTTGTGTTTCTATTTTATCAATTATATGTGCAAAGGTGTTCTGGTTTCGAATTAGTGTTAATGTAAAAAAAATACTTCTTGCAAATCATAGTGTAATTGTTGTGCTTGTCATAAGATTATCTGCTACAACTTTAGCCTGAAATGTGTATTGATACATTCTGCAGTATTTGCTGGTGGTGTTGATACTTCTGTCACTGAAACAAAGGGAACTGTTTTGATACATTCTGCTGAGCAGGTATATTCTTAATATGAGAATATCACTGTTTTCCCTTCATATCATGAACTTCTTTGTGTTTATACCAGTCAATGTGCAGTATGATATATAGTAGGTTGATGCTTGATTATTCATGAGGAATGGTGATGGGGTGATTTGTTTGATGCATATACAACATGAACCAACTGAAGAGATAAAGGATCTATATCTCATGAATTTTATTTCCTATAAATTGTGCTGTTCTATTGTTTGGTCAAACGCAGTTTATGCGATTAATTGTACTGATGAGTGATTTGGGATTGTTTGAAGGAAACAAGAAGCTGGACAGTGCCTCCGTTGGTTCGAGACTTGTAAATTTTCACTGGTATGTAGGTAAAACTGATTAGCTTTGTGCTACAATTGATAGCTCGGACGTTTATGTAGGCATTGAGACCTTGTTTTACAAGTTCTTTATACTGTGTTGTGGCTGTTTAGTACTAATACATGTATGATCATATTACCTTGATTGGTTACGCTATTGGGAAGTCTATGAGCGCAATTTATGGCTTTAACCATGGTATATCACTACTCTTCAATTTATGGTTAGTCGAGGATACAAGTATTCATGGGTTGATATATGTTTTTTATATACAAGCATGATTAGGTTGTGTAAGCACCAAAGAATCCCATCAACAGATCTATTGGCAATGCTACGTAAGTACTATTGGAATTAATTCTTGTCACTTCAAGCGTTGATATTCACTCCTAACTTGAGAAGGTTCATATATTTCATCTATAGTCGAGTCCTTAATGTTAATAGTCTTGTTATTACATCGATTCGATGGTGTTTTTACCTTCAATGGTCATGCTTAATAAGTTGATATTCTTGAGATCGTTGCATTTCTTTTGATTTAATCACCTTTGTTTTGGTTATATCGGTTTTGCACTACCAAAAGTGGAAGCGAGTTAAGATGGCATTAAAAAATTTCTTCCTTGCACAAAATGATCTATACCTACTACAAGTTGACCTTGCCAAGGTATTGATATTTAAAATTCCATTGGATTTAGTTTTCCTATCGGTTCATTTTAATTATTCAGAATTTGCCAAGTTTTTGTATGTCTATTTGTAATATATATATATATATATATATATATATATATATATATATATATATATATATATATATATATATATATATATGTGTTTTAGACTTTTGGCGTTCATGTTTATTACTTCTCTATATGGGGACACACGCACAAACTCCAAAGCATAGATTGAACACTTGTTTGTCGATGTGTAAGTCTCACCCTTGTCCCTTGTTTTTGTCATGTTCTTGTAAGTTCTCTTCCAAATCTTTACTTTTATCTTGCTTATGAAAAGTTCATTTGCGGATGTCAAATGTGATAATGAAATGTTGTATTATCCAAATTTATCAAAGGTAGGTTGTCCACATGCTTGTCTTTGGTGAAAATTTTAAAATGAATCTAGCCTATTTTGCTTAGAAGCTGTCTTGAGACCGATGGCGATCATTCAGGTTAGGGTGTTCATTATGTTTGTAAATAGCTTGAGGCCCCAAGGGTGCCAGTGCCCTAGGATCGTCGGGAATACCGGTGTGCCATCGATGATGTTGTACATATGTAAACCTAGTTTGTACAGTGTTTTCAGGCAAATGTACCCAAAATACCCTCACACACTCTCTCTCTCTCTCTCTCGCCTATGGGGGCAAGAAGGTAATTGTCCCCTCTTGCCCCCCTATAAGTAAGACCCCAAGGGCACATGTAAGGGCTCTCTCCTCATTCAACACATATGAGCAATACATACAAACACACTTGTCTTTGGCTTCTCTCCATCCGGTCCCTCACCCAAGACAAAGGGTACGGAGGGTCCCCGTACCCATCTGTCTAGCATTTTAGCTACGACAATGTTAAATGAATCAGGGACCCAGTATCTTAGCTGGGTTTGTTCTGATGATGTTGTAGTTGTACTGAACACACAAATAGACCTTAATGGGTAATCCACTAGAGGTAACATCTCGGATACTAAAACTGAACTTTGACATGCCATGGGTTCCTATTGCTTAAGGACATGAATCTCTCAACACATGTATCTCTAAGTATTAATACATGGTGTCTTTCAGCAGACAACGATATATCTCAAGATGCACTTATATCTTGATCACTCAACCGAATTCATTTAAAATCTAATTAGTACATATATACGTAGTTGCATAATTACCATGTATACATACAATAATACTACTACTCCTATAAATTCTTAAGAAATTAAGTAGATCATGTTGTGCATGTTAAGCATGCACGCAATGTATCTTGAAGGAATATTAAGCAATGTATGTTGAAGGAATGTTAAGCAATATGTCGAGCTGAAATTTCATATTGTGACTTGATCGAGGCGAGGGACATACATTCAATGACTATGAACACTAAGCTTAGCTTTCCCTTGCTCTTCTTTGAGGAAAGTCGGCCAAAACATGAGGAGCTCGAGAGAGGGGACATCATATATATAGAAGGCCCACAATGATCGAGTTGTTATCATAAGTATAAATACATGCACGTTGTCCCCAATTAAAACCAAATTAATGGTCCTAGTATAAGGCTATAACTAAAGCTAGCTCTCACTTGTCTTTAATTTGGTGAACACTACATCATGCATGTTCTAATAATGTTCTATACCTATATATCTACCCTATGTACTATGCACTATATATCATTACACATTTACCCCAACTACGTCTTGATCTAAAAACTACATTTACCCCAATGTTGGAGTATTCGCCGTTACTAATTTAACCGCAGGATCGAGCGACCTACACTAGCTACTCGTAGCTTGAAGGCAATATATGCCATTCATTGGCTTGTTGTCAAACCGATCATTAACCATTGGAGCATACCTTTGATTGAATCGATTGCCAATGTGGGATCTAGACCTACAAGTATGTCTTGTACTCTGCATATATTACTCCATACATAACTAGGAAAGCGACCATTGTTTTTAATTAGTGCAGGCGTTGGTTCACTTGACAAAGGAAAATAAGAGATCGAATCTGTTGTCACGGTCATGACGAGACAATATCTTGGAACACTTTACATGCCACAACATTATAATTAGTATGTAGTCTATTTGAAAAATATGATCCAAGGTTATCACTAATAATAGGCCAACTCTCGGTTAGGATCAGATTGAAGTAAACAAACTACTTCCTACTTGAGTTTCAAAACACTCAATTAAGTTATACTGAAGTGTTGTTATAGTGTTGGATGTTGCATTAATACCGTTTTCTAGACTCCTAGCTAGCTAGTTGTAGTTGGTACGCTGTTAGAGCATCTACAATATATAGTTTGTTTCAAAAGGTATAATGTCTGACCAATTGATCGTTTGCATGTGCATCAGGGGTGAAGGATGTTATGAATAGCGCTTGTATTCAATATGAGGCCAATGGGCCAGTATATATACACAAAATACAGGTGGTGAATATGCACATAACCTCTCATAACAATGGGGAATAACACACTTAGACATATATCTCTAACACCCCCTCAAACTCATGGTGGATTAACAACATTGAGTTTGGAGAGGTAAACCATCTTTGTGCTCGAGTGCGGGCCTTCGTGAAGAAATCCGCTATCTAAAGCTCAGAAGGCACATACTGAAGAGCAATCACCTGATCATGCACCCAAGATCGCATGAAGGAAGCATCAACACCAATAAGCTTGGTGAGCTCATGCTTCACGGGATCACGGAACATCTTGATAGCACATGTCTTGTCGACAAGAGAGGAGTCGGTGTAGTGTGAAACACCAAAATCCTCAAGTAACCACAGTAGCCAAGTAATCTCTGCTTGTCAAGAGAGCCATAGCTCTTAACTCGACCTCTGCGCTCGAGCAGGACACTGCGGTCTGTTTCTTTGTCTTCCAAGCAATGAGAGAACCACCAAGAAAAACACGATGGCAGAGATAGACCCGATCGGAGGATCGGCCCAAGTAGCATCCGAATAAGCTGAAGGTATGCAGTGGGCGTGGAAAGAAGAGGCGGCGAGAGATAGTCCCGAAGGTATCGCAGAACTTCGAAGAAGGTGGTGTAGTGGACTGAGTGGGAGCGAAACAATCGACTCGAATGTGAGGCTGGATAAGTGATATCCGAACGAGTAATGACAAGGTAGACAAGACTCCCAACAAGATGGCGATGGCGAGTCGGATCGGAAAGAGGCTCGCCATCGGAGGTCGGAGGTGAACATTGAGCTCCATGGGAGTCTCAACAGATCTGTTGATTAGTGAGAGAGGCGCGATCAAGAAGATCTGGATATACTTCTCTTGGGACATAAAGAAACTATCTCGGGTGGAAGTAACCTCAATCCCAAGGAAGTAACGAAGAGGACCAAGATCGACATAAGGCTGCTCACTAAGGCGAGCCTTGACAAAGGCAATGTACTCGAATCATCTCCGGTAATGATCATATCATCAACATCTGAGAAGAAGAAGAGTCCGACCACGAGGCGAAGTGTGGACAAAGAGCGAGGATCATGATCACTAGGTGAAAAGCGGCGGCAGTGACCACGAAGAGAAGCGCTCAAACCAAGCACGAGGGCTTGCTTAAGGCCATAGAGAGAGCGATGAAGGCGGCAGACCATGCCCTCGAGAGCAGAATACCCGGTGGCGGATGCATGTAGACCTCCTCACGCCTTCGCCATTAAGAAAGACATTCTTGACATCAAGGCGAAAGCAGACCCGATGGCGAACAGACGCCACCGAAAGAAGAGTGCGGACAGTGGTCATGTGGGCCACAGGAGCAAAAGTCTCGTCGTAGTCACGACCATGCTCCTGCTGGAAGCCACGAGCAACAAGGCGCGCCTTATAGTGCTCAAGAGAGCCATCAGAGCGAGTCTTGATCTTATAGACCCACTTACACGTGATAGGGCGAGAGTGAGATGGAAAAGGAACAAGATCCCAAGTACCGATGCGCTCGAGGGCAACAATCTCCTCGGCCATGGCATCTTGCCACTCGGGGTGAAATAATGACATCTGGTAGGAGACGAGCTCACAAGTAAGCTGCGCCCGACAAAAGGCAAAATGGGCGGGGGACGAATCAACTAGCGATCGCGGAGGCGTGGCGAGGAGAAGATGACCCATCGGGGAAGATGGAGCATCGAAGAAGATGGAACATCGAAGAAGATGGCTCATCTGGAAGATCCTCAATCGAGGTCGGCGAGTGTAGAGCGAGTGTAGTGGGGAACTGAGGAGCCGCAGGAGGCGGCGGCGGCGACAGCGGCGGAGAGGCCACAGGAGGAATATGTGGAGACTTCGATGGGGACGGGTGGCGAGGGCAAAACAGATATAGGTGTATCTGGAAAGGTCAAAAGGACAGAGACTCCACAGAGGAAGCGAAGGAGAGGCGGGGCGTGGGTAGAAGGGGCGAGACTCGTCGAAAATCACATCCAGAAATCCGCATCCGTCGACCAGCAGGATCCCAGCCGATAGCCCTTGTGCTCGGCACTATATCGAAAGACACACTCAACGGTGGCGATCAATTTGAGTGCGTTCTCGAGGCGAGAAGAACATAGCAAACGCAGCCAAGCAGACGAAGGGCGAGTAGTCGGGAAGAAGACCACGGGGACACTCAACAGGGGATCGCACCGAAGAAGCGAAGAGGGCTAGATGTTGGCGAGATAGGTGGCGATGGACCTGACCTCGGCCCAAAAGTGAGGTGGAGTAAAGGCGGCAATCATCGATTACGAGCCGTCTCAAGGAGGTGGCGATGCTTGCGCTCAGCGACACCATTCGAGCATGAGCACCGGGACAAGAGAGGCGGCGAGAGTGCCCTGCTTTCGACAAGGAAGCTGCGAGGTAATGAGAGAGGTACTACGCCGGTAGTCGACCACGAAAGACACGAATAGGAGTGGAGAAGCGTGTGTGAACCATAGTGGCAAATTGTTTATAGATAGACAAGGCCTCACTCGAGAAGACATGAAATATATCCAAGTGTGGCGAGAAAAATCATCTATAAATATGATATAATATCGATGACCCTTTCGAAACGAAGGGCGGGACCCCAAACATCGAATGAACAAAGATCAAAAGGACGATTGAGACACGAACTCACTATGAGGATAAGGAAGTTGAATCTGTTTACCTAACTTACGTACGACAATCTAAAGACCGTCTCTGAAGCAGACCCGAAGACCACGATGAACTAAGGACGACAGATGAGATCCACAGATGGCCAAGCGATGATGCCCTTCTTTGGAAAGAGTGGTAGGCGAAGTGGCGAAGCGAGAGGCTGGCGGCAGAGGCGGCGGAAGGAAGGTGAAGCAGTCAAGCTCCAGAGCATTTGTGAGTCAAGGCGCCGAGGGCAGAACCAACGAGAACTCCCGTGTGGCGGTCTGAACACAACAAAAGTCGAGTCGAGAATGACCCGATAACCAAGGTCGATGTCTGCCTTGTGAAAGAAAGCGCATGGTAAGGTGAGGAACATGAGCAAGAAGGAACATGAAAGGATGAGTTGCTAGAGATCCTCGACCGAGAGCGAAAGAGATGTACCATCGCGATAAGAATATTAACAGGAGAATCAAGAGGTGTAATGAAGAGCAGTGGAAGGATCGGGAGTCATGTGAAAAGATGCTCGAGAATCAAGAATCACGGGAAGTGCTGTTGTGTAGAGGTGGTTTCTCGGTGCGAAGAGTCGATGGCGAACTTCGAGAACACATCGAGGAGAACTGAAGCGGCAAGCGGCGTCGAAGTCGGCTATCTCACGCTTTCGATGAAAGCGCTAAAGAAGTCGATCGAGGCGTCGATGTAGAAGCTACGAGAACACAGCCGAGGAGAACACGAGCGGCAGCGGACATCAAGTCGGCTATCTCCTACTCGATGAAAAGCTGCTGAAGAGTCGATCACGAGCGTCGATGTAGAAGCACCGATGCGATGCTAGTAGAAACGGCGTGGATGATGCGCGCTTCTTATAGCACTGGGACTCAATGTAACCAACCTTGTCATGATAGGAAGCGATGAGGGCGGCCTTTGCCATATGGAGAGTGGCCACCACCACTGTGGTAGCCGCTAGAGGAAGCGATGTCTTTGAAGCGTGGAAGCGATCGGGGTAGTAGGTGGGCGGCGGCGAGCACGGAGGAGTGGCATCGAGACCGGCACCACTTAGAAGCCGTTCGAGAATGGGATCGCGGTGATGGAGCAACCATTGGTAGGTGGCTGATTGGGCATATGATGACCAAAACAGAAAGTCTAACAGTGGTTGTTGGCCTTGGCCAGTTAAACTACGTTCTCTCTCTCTCTCTCTCTCTCTCTCTCTCTCTTTCTCTTTTTCTCTCTCTCTTTTTTTCTTTTCTTTTCGGCCCGGCTAAAACCTAAAACCTACTTGGGCCTCAAGCCGGTTAATTCTACCACACGCGCCTTACGCCCTTAGAGGTGGCATGGCGGCGGCGTCGTCGGTGGCTCCCGGGGCAGCGGCTCCTGTGGGCACCACCACGGCGATGTTCCCAAGAAGGCCAAGACCGGCGTGGCGGGTGCAACCAAGTCGGCAACAACGGCGTGGCGGTGGCTCCCGGGGGAGGCGGCTCCACAGGAGGCCAGCGGAGACAGCAGCCTGGCGAAGTCGAAGATCGGCGGAGGAGGCGGCAGCAGCCACACGGCGCGCCTGAGGCGGTGGAGGCCGAGCGGCGGCTCGGCGATGTGCAGCGATTTGGCGGCGGCGGTGGTGCACCATGGGCAGCGGAGAACACGAGCGGCATGGCGGCGACGCCGAAAGATCGACGGAGGAGACGGCGGCCATCATACGGCGCTGTGAGGCGGGGCGGGGGCGACAAGCGACGAAAAAAACCCTAGGTAGGCTCGATACCATGTTATGAATAGCGCTTGTATTCAATATGAGGCCAATGGGCCAGTATATATACACAAAATACAGGTGGTGAATATGCACATAACCCCTCATAACAATGGGGAATAACACACTTAGACATATATCTCTAACAAAGGAATGCAATACAAGCTACGTTCGAGCTCTCGCGTAAGGTGCGAATCTAGTAGATCGGGTCCATCCTTGCATATTTGCTCAAACTATAGGCATTGCGTGTTTATTGCGATGGTTGTGTACAAGGTTTGCATTCTTGGCGATAATAGATTGGAATAAACTTTTGTAATTATGGTTTATGAGAAGTTGAGAACAACCTCGATCTATTGTTTGCTCAAACTATAGGCATTGCGTGTTTTTGTTGATGGTTGTGTACAAGGTTTGCATTAGTGGCGATAATGGGCTGTTATATATATCAATTTGAACTTCGAATGTTGTGGATGTCCGATCTATATATATATATTGTAAGTTTGGGAATTATGTCAATGTTGTTCAATCTATATATGTAATGATTTGTGCTTTGTTTTCTTGCTGTGGAATTTTGGTTTATTTGATTGCAAAATCGGTGCAAAATTAAATTGGAGCATATCCTGTTCAGGTATCCCGAGTTTTCTAGGTCTGCAAACACTCGGGAAAAACCTTTTGGGGCTCATCAGGAAAGATTTTTTTCCCAAGTGTTGACACTTGGGGAACTTTTGGGGCTCATCGGGAAAGATTTTTTCCCGAGTGACAACATTCTTACTTTCCCGAGTGTCAACTCTCAGGAAAGATTTCCGTTACGGTGGCCTAAACCGTCCAGACAGTTTTTCTCCCGAGGGTTTTATATTTCCCAAGTGTTTCGTCGTACACTCGGGAAAATTATTTTTCCCGAGTGTACATCTCGGGAACACTCGGGAAACTGTTTTTTCCCGACTAAATTGTTCCGAGTGGTGTTTCCCGATGGCTGACCTTCGGGAAATTTTTTCCTGAGTGTTTTGGCGACTTTCCCGAGTGTTTAGGGCACTCGGGAAATAACATGTTTCTGGTAGTGTGGGAGACACAAGAAACTGCAAAATTCCATTCGCGTCTCCGCTTGCTTGAAGATCTCCTGTTGCTTCTCTGTTGTAAGGTTCGCTTGTTGCAAGATCTCCGCGTCTCCTCTTCTTTAGGGATTTCCTTCCTCGTCAATTCTTCTTCGTCTTGGTTTATTTGTTCGATTTCTTACAGCTCGTTGGTTGTTGGCACAAAGCAGTAATGGTGGGGAGGGCCAACATCCCGACGAACAAATCCGCGTTCATCGCCATCATTACTGACGAGGTGATCTTATCCTCTTTTTTACCTTAATTTTTACCATTTTTGCTTAGATCTGGGATACCGAAAATGAATCAACTTAATAGCAAAAGATTGGGAGACTAAGAAATGTCTGCATGTAGAGCGTTCTTAGTGTTGTTGCTGTGAATCTTGTGGTGATTGTTATGGTCCAGACTCCAGAGAGGTTTACAACTCTTTACATTGACCTCAGAAGGCATGCTTGAATTTGTGTGGTTATTTGGTTGGTGTTGTTTTTATTAGAGACGTGGTGTGGCCACTGACCAGGACCTTAATTTGTATGGGGATTAGCCACAATTGCCTGTTCTAAGAAATAACAAGAACAACCCTAGGGAGGTAGTGAGGGCAACAAGTACCGAACCAGCCTACAAATTTGCTGGTAGTGTCTTGAATTTTGTCCAATGCACAGTGTTGTTGGAAGGTGTTAGTGTGATTACAGTTGGCAATTTGTTGTAGTGTGCTCCTGCTAGTCTGCTAGATCCTGGAGATGGATATGGACCAGGGCCAGGTCATGAAAACTACTCATACCTTGTTAGGGTCTGTTTGGAATGTTTGGAAAGATTTTTAGACCATTGTCTTGTTAATATGCTTATCGTTGTTCTTTTCTTATATACAGGTACCTTGTCCCTGCTGATCTCACGGTTGCTCTTGGATTCTAAAGTTGTTGATAAACAACTGACTTACCATCTGCAAGCTGTCTATGGAGGCTCAAGAGGGAGGGCTAGGAGCTGGCCAAGAAGGACATGACCGAGGTCATGTGCCGCCACAAGCTGCACAAGGACATGTTCATGAACAAATGGGAGCTTCTTCGAGCAGCTTGTCGGTGGCGAAACGAAAAGCCCCTATGACGAAGCGGCAAAAGCTCAGACGCCAACTTATGGTAAGCTGTGTGGTTTGTTCTTCAGATGGCAATTGTGGACCTGGTATTATACAGTACAATATCTCCACCTTGAAACAATTACCACAGGGAACATCAGGAGTGCTAGCACTAGAAATAACAGCAAACGAATTTCCAGCTGCCTCCAAATATGTCTGCTCTTCTGTAGCTTTCACATATTTAACTAATTTAGTTGCAGCTTTTGTGTATGTTAATGATCTTTTCAAACAGTTATCATTATTCTCATGTTTCCAGGGCTCAATTTGAAACCCACTAGTTCCTTGTACTTCTGCAACTGCTGGCCAGAAATCTGAATTTGGAGAAAACAACAGGGAGTTCAATTCAGCTGGTGCAATAATGTAAGATTGGTCCACTAGTACCCCACCAGGCAAGTTTCTAGGCATTCCACAACCTTGGTTTTTAGATTCCATGGTTTTCAGTAGTTCGTCAAGGCTAACCTCAGACTTGCTTGGAACTTACAATACACAATTGGGTCTTTTGTGGCCTACAAAAAAAACTCATTTGGCTTCTTGCTTCTACTGTCCATTACTTGTGTTACAACTTACAAACCATGGTTGTGGCATGATTACAATAATAGATAGTTTAAGACATATGATCATGAGTTATGACTGTTATCATGCCCAAACTGTATTACTAGCAAGCAATTTTCTGAAACTCCTAAAATCTCTGAGTTGCAGGCCTACATTGAGAAGAAGTATGGAGGAATTGCACCTAAGAAGCCCCTGATTTCAGAGGTATGCAATTCCATCTCTATAGTCAGCTGTGTAAGATTTTGTTCTCACTTGTCCTTCCTGTGATCATTACGAATGTTAGGAAATTGATGTTTGGGATCAGATTTACGGACTCTAATCATGCAGTTTGCCTCAACTGTTTTGCAAGAAACCTGCCTCTATTGTGTTGTAACTTTAAAGCAATGGTTGGACTGGCATTCTCCTGTGCACATTCTACCAAGATTCTTGCAAATTTTCAATTCATGGGATCGATTGGATGGACTGGGACATGTGGAGGCAGTGGAGTTGAAGTCTCTGCCATTAAAATTCTCGAGTTACATTCAACTCTGTATCTAATGCTTCTTGTCATTGCAATTGTAACTCCATGAGAATAACTGTCTTTTTGGATTATTTTTTTCCAGATTTTTTGGTATTATTTTGGGAATTTTCTAAAGCATTATTCCTATTGCTGCTAAGTGCTAACAAACAAGTATCGTACTACTCGCCTGGCAAATTAATTGATACACTTGTAGTTCAGATACGCTTGTAGCATGCAGCCTGTATCTACCTGAGCTAAATAGAACAGCTTTCCCAGGCAGCCGCTAAATAGAACACAAATTCCCAGGCAGCTGCAACTTAGCATGTAGCGGTGCTTTTGCGGGCTGCCGCCAAACCCACCAGCGGAGTATGAAGTGATGTGTTGCAGGCTAGCGGCAGCCACCACTTCTCAGTGGTCACTGCGTGGTGGGTGCGGGCTGTCCGCAGCCCGCCCCACTTGCACCACTACTCTCCGAGGATACCCCGGTCCCTCGCGTAGATACCGAGGGTTCCTTTTCTTCTACTATCTGGTCGTTTTGCTACAACACATACGACATTACAAAAGGAGAGATAGGGGTGGAGGGCACAGAAGAGAAGATGGGGGTGGAGAGCACAGGAGAGAAGGACGATCACCACCGAATCTTTTTAAGTAGCAGAGATTTCATAAGCTGGGAAGTGTCTGATAACTCCAAACAAGGATTTGGCTGGAACATCTGAATTCTCACAAAGGAAACACTCATTCAATATGGTTCAAATTGCAAGCACTATTGAAATACTTGTTGTGCTGTCCAGTGGAAGCACCATTGTAAAAAAGAACAGCCTTTTCAATACAGAAGTAAACGATGACAAATACAGAGTTATAGACATATTTTGATGGTTGCACAATCAGGTGTAAGATTCCATTGATGGTTGCACAATCAGGTGTAAGATTCCATCGCAAACATGAGATGGTAGTGACATGGTACCAACTGATTATTCAGCAGCATATATCATCATCATTATCATTATCATCATCATCATCATCATGTTGTGAAGCCAGCAGCGGAGTTCTGCCTGGCAAAAAAATACACTAGTTGGGACCCATTGTTGCAATACAAAGTCACTCCAGAAAATACAGTGGCAGTTAATATTACTCAAATCAGCTGCAACAAAAAAGAAAGCACAATGGCAGGTGTTAATCCTTCCGGCCTTCCCTCATACGTATTCTGCTCACAGCGCATTGCCACTCTCCCTACTGTACATGTTACAAGAAGCCAGCTGCACATCAGCTTTTGGCCAAATGAGCAAAAAAGCCAATTGATCATATATCACATTATGATGGCCATAACAACTTCACCCATAACTCAGCCTGGAATCGAATGATCGGGCTTGTGTGTGCCGTCTTGGTATTCCAATCTCGCAGGCATTCACCCTTGAAGCAAACCTCAAAGAACATATTGTCTCCCCAACAGAAGATGCCTCCGGTGCAATGTTGACAAACATGAGTGTTTTCGAGTCTCCTCCAAGGCAAGGCTGCAATGTAAAGTTAATATAATAATTTATTTGACATGCACTACGGAAATTGAAAGTTTATACGGTTATCCCCTTTTGCGCAAGTCACTCACCTGCAAGAGGTATGTAAGTTTTGAGTTCCTGAAGGGTATATGGTCATCTCCTTTTGCAATTGCGAAGATAACATCGCTAAGAGCTGACAGGCTTTTATTGATTGCCTACAACATCAAGAAACATGACAAATAAATCCATGCCATTACCAAATACTGAGAACAATGTAAATCTGTGACGACTGATGAACAAATACACTCACCTGAGTTTCCTTCAAGCGATCACCCGTGGAGCCACTTTTAGCAAGGCGTTCGCTCCCAGCTAAATCGATCAAGTTAAGGACACCTTGGACTTGTTGGCCTGTGTTCTGCAAGATCAGAAGCAATATATATTCTAAGGCGTTCACTTAGCACGCAAAAAAATAATCGAACAAAGAATGATCTGAGATTCTTTTGACAGACACGGCAAGCATAAGGTTTTACAAATGCATAAATGCTGGTACCGGTAGGTCTTGGCATGACAATTTTGTAAAGTTTTGAATTGTGCTTGATACACTCAAAGCTGAGAGAAGTGGCCTACCTCATTTGATCCAAATATCTTCAGAGTGAACACAAAGTGGCTTCTAGAAGATTGTTCATTCATTTGGGTCCTACCCACAGACCTGATTAAATGCAGTGAACAACATCAGATCCAATAGAGATTTGTAGCCTAACAAAGACAGATGTTAACTCTCCATGTTTTCGCTTCCATAAATCACTAGAATCATATAAGCAAGTATTCCGCTAACTATATTTAACGCATTGCCATTGCAAACAATAGACATTGCGCCGACAGTCGGTTCCATCGGAGCAAACAAGTGTGTTCAGCAAGGAATAAGGAAATACACATTATACTGTCAATATGAATCACCTGCTCTGGGATGCTTTCTCTAGAAGAGAAGTCACATCAGCAGTACTGAAAACATCAGTAACTGTAAGGTCGGAGACAGTTGTGTTCCCATGTGGATCATGCTTTATGGTGTATTGTTTACCGGCAGACGTCTCAAAACTGGTGGACCGGCCTGGTGCTAACAAATCACGAATTGTCTCATTATATATTTCCAACATTGATGCCTGCATATAGAAACTAATGTTAGTAAATGTCTTAGTAACAATGCAAAAATACAACTTTTCTGAATCTAGATTGCATCACAGAGACTAACCTGCATACAGTACTTCCATCCTTGAGATTCTAGAGATTGGCTGGTCTTAAAAATTTGCTCCAAAGAACGAGGTATGATCCCTTTCTGATCATGGCCTGGCTTGCCCATCATTGTATATGTTTTACCAGACCCTGTTTGACCATATGCAAATATGCACACCTGTATCGAGCAAAGATAAATTCAGCATGACAGCTTTTCAAAACTGAAATGAGTTAGCAATTGCAGTAAGACATACAAAGAAGAATTGATGGTGTAAATGAGCTGAGAGCTCCATCATGATGATGATGATCTAGGTTTGTAGAATATGTATGAATTGGGACATCATTTTTGACACAGATGACAAGCATAAAGCTCGTCACTTGTAAATGGTGAGCACAGTAATGCTACTTCACCATGTTTGTATGATATGTGGTGGTGCTGAATAGAGAAAATCCAGCAGATCAACAGATCAATTAAAATAGCATCTGTTTTGTCTTGGAAGAAAAAAAAGATACAATTGGAATATCCCAGTTAAATATAGTAAATATATATGGATGCTATTACCCAGCTACTATATTGGAAACAAAGGACCCTTCCGAACAGACTATCCATCAATACTTCACTGTTGTAGCGAAAAATCATTACCTTGTATCCATCAAGTGCACTTTGAATGAGCTGTGACATTTCCACGAACACATCTTCTTGTGAAGCACCATGGTCAAAAACCTTGTCATATGAGAAGGAAAATTTCTGACCTACACGATACAAAACAATAAAGCATAGTCTCCCATTAGCTTCAATCCCAAAAACTAATTGGGCGTAACCAAAAAAGAAACTGTGCAGAACACAATTCACCTTGGTTCATCAAATCAATACCACGTCCAGCAGATTCTACTGATGTTGGATAAGAAATAAGGGCTTCATCCAGACTACTAGAATCACCGTCAGACAGAAGCGGTCGAACCCTACAAAAAACTCTAATGTTCCCTTTCAGTTCCTGCAAATAGGACAGCCAATCAGTACCAGACAATAATATGTATCAGATTTCAATCTTTTATTCACTGTTTTCTTTTGTTGGATAGAAATCACTTGAATAAGAATTGCTACTTTCTTGTAAGTATTACCAATATCGTATTATGCAACTTCTTTCGTAACTTGTCAGCTTCAACAATTTGAAACTCCGCACATGCCAAACGCTCTTCCAGATCTTCTATTTTCTCCTTCTGTTCTTCATATCCTGTCATCGCCTCAATTGCGGTCACATCAGCAAGCTGCAAAAGTAAATAACAAAATCAAACGACAGAGAGTGGTACATTGTATGTACTTAGTAAATTTTGCACTGATAAGATATGTTTTCTAACCTTCAGCTTTTCAGTTGCAATTGCAAGCTGCTTCTGCAAAGTTTCTATCTGCTCTTGCTGCATATTACACATTTCCTGAACACAAGCATAATGGTAAGCCAAATAACCGTACGCACAAGAATTAACCAAGTGAATATGAAGCCGCAAACCTCAAAGGCTGACACTTGTACACTCAAGCTTTCACAGTCTTTTGAAGACTTTCCAGCTTGTTCCCTGTAATCAGCAAGTTCAATGCTCAAGCTATTCACTTGAGCAACAGATTGATCACGGTCATCTCTAACTTGCTGCAGATCAGTTCTGAGGCACTCCACTTCTTTTCTAAGTTCTTCCTTCACCCTAATAGCTTCTTGCTGAGAAGTCTGAGAGAATATAAAACAATTCTAAATAACGGAAACAGGAAACATATGTGAAATCTACATATGAATAAAGCTTAAAACAAGAAAACCTATTCCAAAAATTCAATGTACAATCTACAGTTTTCTGTTCAGAAACAAACAAAACTCACCCTGGAAGAATCCAACTGGTTCTTCATTGAGTTATTAAGATCTTTAAGAGTAGCCATAGTTTCCATCATGGCACTCTTCTCCCTTTGCAGTTTGGAGATAGTCTCCCCATTCTTTGAGGCATCAGCTTGAAGGTTACTGTTGTATTGCTGCAAGCTGGTGTTGTACTCTTGCAGCCTTTTGTTCGTGTCTTGGACCATTTTTAGCTAGTTCACAATTTTATCCACCAACAAAGAGATCTCATGATACAAATTGATGTAAAGACACTATAAAACATTTTGAACTTCTACCTGCTCGCTAAACCGTTTTGCCTCATGAGTGACCCTTTCCAGGTCCACCGTCAGCAAGTCCCGTGAAGTCTCAGCTGACTCCCTTTCCCTCATTTCCTTCTCATAAGACTCCACAGCATGCTGCCAGTATGAAATTAAAAGATGTTATTGAAGCCCATCACACAGCAACGACACATAATAATTATGTATGAGAGTTCTGACCAACTTGTCGGCCTTCTCCTTGTTCAAGCTCTCCTCCAGTAACTCACATCGTTTCGTCAAGTCCTGGTTTGCAGCTTTCAACTCTTCAAGAGCACTGCTGAGTTGTACCTCTGCAAGGACAATGCAATGAAAATTAAGGACTGAGAGAAACTCTATGCCCAGTTCAATACCAGCAGATGCTAAGTTGATGACCAAATAGCAGACATGCATGCTCAAAAATGGCTTTTTTTCCCTCTCGGCAAGATCAAAAGACACAAAAGGAGCCAAGAGCGTTAGAATCCATTACCCAACTCGGCATGACGGGTATTCTCTGCATCCATCGACCCCCGGAGCTTCTCCTGCTCGGCCAAGTAGCCGTCCTCCAGCTCCAGGTACCACCGGATACACCCTCTCAGTTTCTTGATGTAGTCGCTCATCTGCTCAATCCTCCCCTGCACAAATCCAAACAATTCAGCAAAACCCCTCCATATTTTCAACAAAAATGACACCAAGAGAACCCACCTTGAAGTCGTTCTTGCTCTTCCCCTTCATCTTCTCGGCAAGCAGCCGCTCCACATCTTCCCTTCCGCTGAACTCGACCACAGGCGCCGCTGGCGCGGCCCCATCCCCGCCACCGTCTGCCGGAGCCGGGGCGCCGTTCGCCTCGCCATTGTTGATAGCCGAGAGCACGTTCCTGCGCGGCGCCACCTTGAACCCCATCCCCTGCCGCGCGTTCCCCAAATTCTCCTTCTTCTGCAACAATAACAACACCACGTTCCAAATCGCAAGAACTCAGCACTCCAATAATTATCCAAGAAAAGCGGGAAAAAATTGCGAAAAAAATTGCAAAAAAAAAAACCAAATAAAATTACGTGGTAGGGACTGCGAGGCGTGAGGGAGGAGGCCATGGGCGGGGATTACTGGCAGGATTTGGGGTTATAGCTAGGGTTCTCTCCACGGTGGTGGGGTGGGGAAGGAGCTTTCTTGGGGCGGGGTGGAGTGAGCTCGAAGGCAAAGAATCTCTCGTGGCTTGGAAGCGCCGACAAAACCGAACTTTGGATCGGAGAAAACCTCAGGAAAAATCGCGGATTCGATGAGCTCGGAGGGATTTGAAGGCACCCGAGTTGGGGAAATTACTTTCGATTTTTTCGGGAAATTTTCAAGTGTGGGGGAGCAGAGAGAGGAAGGAGAAGACGACGAGGCGGCGGTGCAATTTCGAAATATTTTGAACGCTGAGAGGTCAAGAACTCATGGGTGCCCTCCCAAATCCGCTACGTTGGATTTATTTACGAAACTGCCACTGGGTGTAATTTAAGCCGGCCAGTGCAAGTGGCACGCCGGCTTGTGCAATCTGTGGGTAGTGGCAGGCCGGCTTGGGTTAGTGGCAGTTTTGTAATTTACTAGATCTGAGAGGGGTAGTTTAGGTAAGTTCGATGAACGGTCAGCTTCCATATCGTGGGCTTCGATATGGGCCTTACCTGGGCCCGCGTATGGCCTGGGACGAATTTGTTGCGAGTTGCGACGTTGCTCTCTGGCTTTTTTGTCTTTTGGGTTCCGTGTGACGAGGGAAGTCAGCAGCATGGAGGTGCCATGTCTTGTTAAGCTTTTTCTGGAACCATGTAGGCTTCAGTCGCTTCACGGCAGTACTGCAGACGAAAACGATGCGACGCTGATTAGTACTGTAATTGCCTGCCTATTGTATTAATAAAGAATAAGTCGGATCAGAAGAACCTACCGTTCTTATTTTCCTTCTTGACATTTGGAAAATCTTCAGCCAGGTCTTTGGGAGTTATGCCACTTAGCCATGGCGAGGACCAAAAATTTGTTTTTTTCCCGTCGCTCAGAGTGATAGCTGTGCATCGTCGCACGGTAGCTCCATACCTACTCATGGTTTTTGATCTGTCTACCATGGCGAGGACCTATGATTGGCAATTGCCTAATTGCTAAATGCTTCTGTGTTGTCGGATTGCTAGTTGAGCTAATGGCCCTTGTTCTGTGCGTGCCCCTTTCCAGATTGATTACTGTTGGGTGTTGGGAATTAGAAAAATGGTTGAGGTGATACTTCCTATCTGCAATCTGCTGCCGATTTATTCATGGCAGCGTTTTTCTCCGAAGCACCTCGTCGCCAAACATAGGCCGCACAATCTTCAGAAACTTTAGGAATGTTTCCCTTGTTAAAAGATTTTCACATGTACATCTAGCCGAAAATACTAAACTGTGGCACATGAGCAGGGATGACAACGGTGACACTCAGGGGAACCCTGGAACGTCCCCGCTCCTGTTTATTCCCGATCCCCACGCGCCCAATTACATGAGGGTTTGTTTGGGAAATTCATTCTCGGCCGGAATTATGTTGATAGGGTAAGAATTTGAAGTAAAATCTCAGCCCATCTATATGGATGAGCAGAGATTTTCGCCTAACCAAACAAACCCAAACAAGGCGTAACTTCTCCTGTTCCCCGGCTCCGGTCGGAAATGGGACCCGATGGCCCCGCTCCCCGGTACTGACTAACCACGTAGATCGCAGAACTAGTCACTATCAACAATGATACAAAGATTGGATTAGCAAAGGATGCATAAATTTATCACAAATTCTAAGCAAAGATACAAAACCGTCATATAATGTTAAGATCTAAAATTTGTGAGAGGGTATATATATATATATATATATATTAAGAACGAGTGCAAAAGATAGTAACATGAGCTAAAAAGATAGTCTCAAGGAAGGACAACATAAACAATACCAAGACACACAAAAGCCTAAGATCCAGGAATGATGGGTTTTAGGCGTGTCTCCCGCCATGTACCAAGCTCTCGTCTCATCTTTGATCTTTAAAAGGAGGGTTTGTGGTGTGACGCTCTTGTTTTTTAAGACTCTCGTTTCGTTCTTTCCAGATCTCCCAAGTTACTAGAATGATCAGACTTGCTATGGCTTTTCTCTGTGATCGTCAAGCGTTGAGGGTTACCGTCCACCAGGCTTTGGTTGTAGTAGAGGTCGTCCAAAGGGATTGTTGGAGGGTCAGTAAGCCAAGCCAGTTGGAGATCATACTCCGTATTAGCGCCGAAAATCTGCAAGTGGAAAAAATGTGGATTGTTGTTTTCGGTAGCTGTCAGCAAAGAATGCAAAGTCCGTTGTTTGGCCATCCCTGTCGCTACAGCCAGTCCGATGTCCACAGTCTATTTTGGATCGCCAACCAAACAAAGAATTTGCATTTTGGAGGAGCCCATGAGTTCTAGATTATGGGGATATGGTCTAATAGCAATCGATCCCAAAAAATTGGTAGGCCGAAACCGCGGTTTAGGTGCCATTCGTCATGAATAGCCGCTGTGAGAGGGTATATAAGTAATATATGTCCAAACATTCATATGACACTTTCTTATAGTCACCAACGGGGCACGGGTATGGGGATTGGGGAACGTCCCTGTCCCCACCACCCCCAATGGGAATTAATTTGGTCCAAATTATATTATCATGGGCAAAATTTTCCTCCATCCCCATCTTAGGGAATGGACTCCATTGCCATCCCTACCCGAGAAGAATAGATTTGCTTTAAGTAGTGTGGAAGATAACTGTTGTGTGCTGATTTAGCGTAGTTCGCGTTATCTGCAGTTCTGAACATGAAATATGAATAGTCTCGTTCCATTCTGTGACTTAATCCAGATTAGGGTAGCTGCGTGCCCACTTTCCCTGCACATGAAGCTACTATTACCTTATACTTTACGTAGGATAACATGATGGTATATATGGTCCATACTCCATACCATACTGATTACTGACTTTGTGAGGTCTTGCAAGTTGCAACATATAGTTTGGTGCCAACTTTATTTTCTCTAGGCTTTGACTCTAAAAGCATTTGTTGCATCAGCACCGACTCGTGTGAAGATGCTGCACCAGAAGCTGAGAAATGTTTCTGATCAGTATATTCTCGGAGAAAGGTTCCTGACCGACTGAGTGACTGATTAACTTATCCCTGTAACGCAGATTTTGCCGGTTGATGCACAATTCAAAGGGCCGATGAGTATGCACCACCTCACCGCAAGACACAAAGAGGAGAACGGCGTGTGTTTGGTTGCAGAAAGCGGCGTGGAAACCATCCCGACCGACACGGTGCTCGCCCCCGCGCGCGCGCGTACGTTGGGGTGCGTCTCAAGGTATCGATCGGTCGGTCACTCGGTCGTGAGGTAAGGCAACGCGACGCATGCATGTGAGCTCGCGAGTCGCTGGCGATCGTCACAGGCGTCGCTGGTGACGGTGACGTCGCGAGTTCACTTGGCACCGAGCTTGTCACGACCTAACCGCTGAAAGAACCATGCGACCGTGGGAACGGGCGGACGCATGCGGGCGAAAACGACCGCGTAACAGTGTTGCCGCTTTGGATGCCGCTGCGGCGCGAGGCGCGGTGAGTGAGAAGGCGT
Source organism: Phyllostachys edulis (assembly GCA_036346405.1). Classification (NCBI taxonomy): domain Eukaryota; kingdom Viridiplantae; phylum Streptophyta; class Magnoliopsida; order Poales; family Poaceae; genus Phyllostachys; species Phyllostachys edulis. The sequence continues at coordinate 10,079,209 of CM070551.1, read as the reverse complement.
CGATCGGGCAAGCTCTTGGCCGGCTGGCATGTTTGATTTGGCCCAATTTCACGGAGAATTCATTGTTTCATACGGGGTATATCTCGGCTTTGTGCTGGGTAGGCTATAGCCCGAGGTCTAAAAAAAATTCAGTATAAAATTTTCACTATATAGGTCTAACAAAAAAATTGCATAGCTTTTCGCTGTATAGGTCTAACAAGAAGTTACATAGCGGCCTAGCCCAAGACCTAGCCTTCCCCACTCTTCCTCCCATCCCACCGGCCTAGCCCACTCGGCCTCTCCCCCCACGCCCCTAAAGACCTCCAGGAAACCTAATTCCAATCCACGCCCGCTCCTTCTTCTTCCGCTGTTGACGCCCTGACGCCACACCCTCCATGTCCGCTCCTCTTTTGCCGCCACCGCGCCCATGCCCTCCACGCCCGCTCGCCCTCTACACTCGGCCTGTCGTGAGAAGGAGAACCGAAGAAGAGCAAGCAAAAAGACAAGGATGCTATAAGTGCTCTGAACGATATGCTTGGTTTTACCAGACATCAGCAAGCAAATAGTTTGCACGTGGTCGATTAAAGTATATGGACTTATAGCTCTTCCAGACTCCTTTTGTCGTAGATGAATTGTTGTGGAAGCTTGAGCTCGTGCAAAGGTCTTGTAATAGAACAATGGTCCAAAATAGAACCATACCAGGGAACAATGTTACCTACAGTAGAGCCAAACTTAGAACCTGTTCCAAATTATGGTAAATCTTGAGACCATGAAATCAGGGATAAAGTATCATAAGTTTCTACAATTATCATAGCCAAAGTAAAAGTCCCAATGTGTTGTCCCGGTAAATCTGATTTGGGATACAAAATTATTTGGGATATACAAAATTATTTGGAATAATGCAATTAGGGATACAAAATGATTCCTGTTGAAAATAATGCAATTAGGGATACAATTCCTCATCTCAATACTTTGTCTGTTTGATTTGGTCTTGCAAATAAAATTTATCATCATGAAGATTCCCGTTGAAAATAATGCACTTCTTATTTAGGAATTAGGGATACAAAATGAAGAGGAGCAAGATATTGTCATCTTATTTTCCAATACGAACGTAATCCAACCAATCTCTTTAAGAAAGAGTTGGAACTAGAGCTAGTCACAACGAGCATCATGTTGAGCTTAATCCATATGAGGTAGTTGCTTGATAAGAGGGTATTTGAGGAGTTGGATCTTAAAATTAGGGATGCTGCTAGAAGGGAGTATTTGCAATTGGGACCATGCCAACCAAGTGGACATAAATTCCTGTGGAAAGACCAGGGAGGTCATAAGAGGGTATTTCAGAGTCATGGTTCAAAAGGTATGATTGGTTGGAATATAGTGTTGCTCAAGATGCGCCTTTTGTTTTTATTGTTATCACTTTAAGCGAAGAGAGTGAAAACTTTGGTGTTGATGCCTTCACGAACGAGGGTTTAGTTATTGGAAGAATGGAATTCAAACTTTTGATGAACATGTTGGTAAAGTCAATAGTGCTCACAATAAAGCAAGAAGACAATGCGAGACTTTCAAAAATCAAAGGCAAGGTGTGGATTATGTGATGGTTGTTGCCACCAAGAAGGATGAGAAAGAATATAAAGCGTGTCTTACTATTATGCTAAGCATTACAAAATTTCTTCCATTCTCTTCGTTGAAAAATTTTTCTTCCATTGCAAGCTCTTGCTTTTCGTGGACATCGCGAGTCTTCTAGCTCAAACAATAGGGGAACTTCTTAGAAATGTATAAATGGTATAAAGAGAAGGATGAAAAGGTTGCAAAATTTCTTCGTGTTCTTTGTATTTAATCACCCCTATGTTTGATATACTTTTTATGTTGTCTTTGTAGGTTCTAATTCTTGTCCGACTATTGATGAAGAAATGGTGGGCTATGATAGAGATGAAATCTTCGTTATTTGGGTACTCAAATTGTATCTCTAGGATACTGTATTATTTATGTTTCGTCATGTTTTTCTTATTATGTTTTATGTTGAAGCATTGAGCTAAAGTTTCATATCAATAAAGTATTTGTAGCTTATTTTTGTTATGTTGTGGTGTGGGTATAAATTTGCGTTAGTTCTAGGTTGTTAGCGTATTAGAATTTAGCCCAAAGCGTGATTAAATTCTAGATCCACCACTGTACTTTCAGACGTGGGAGGGAGAGGGGGTCACCTCTTTGGCTTGGAGAGCCGGCTCGACACGTGGGGCACCAAGACATCAACCTCAAACGTGAAATATTCCTAGGCCAAACTGGGCTTTTGAGACGGGTGACGCGTGGTTTTCCTTTCTCGCTGGGGGTGGTGGTTTAGGCTCGCATCGATCCCAGCCTACACGACTAGCCATGCATATGCTGCTAGTTAACAGACTGGGCCATGCATGTATGTTTGATGAGTTTCAAGTTTTCAACAGTGGTGTTGTGTTGCAATCATGTCGAGCCAATCCTAGGCAAAGCAAGCTTTTGGGCAATTGCTCTCTGAGGTAAAAAAAACTCTGGCCATTGCATGTCACGCATCCATGCCGGGCCATGCTCTTAACGCTCGGACAGACATGCCTTGCTGTGGTTTTATGTTTAGCTGGTGGTGGCCTGGCCTTCTAGTGGACAGGGAAGGGGCCAAGCCGGCATGCAAAGCTACTTCTGGATAGATGAACGGTAATGCTATAGAAATCGTACGCCTTTCCTATATAGAGACTACCCCAACCACTAATCCCTGGTCCTCTCCCCACCTATCACCACTTGAAGCCTCACCCTTCATGTCTCTCCAACTACTGAATTATTTGCCCCCAATATCTTATCCCTCTCTATTCCTCGTCTACTCTACTCCAGGCTAGATACACGGGATGATACAACTCCCAAGGTGTTGGAATATGTTGTACTAGGTACTGTGGCCATGGACGAGGCGTGCCTATAGGCCAACGGTTGCAGCAAAGGCTCAGCGATAGGGGCCATGGAGAAAACACACCTTGGTGTGGTGGCGGGGTGGGGCGAGCAGGCGCCATGGAGGGAGCATGAGGCTGAGCTTGTCGTCAAGTCTCAGAGCCAATGAGTTGGGTGTTTTGTTGTAGCCATATGTTCTTTTTGTTGCAAGAGGTGATTTGAGATGTTGGGACTATAGTTTTTGAATGTTTCAATAATAAACTCTTGCAATGTTTTTTTTAAAAAGATTTTCTCGATGATTGCATCTGGTGTTGTTCATTGTTGCACATGTGAAATCAAAATATTTCATAAGTTAGGCTCAAATGTTGCAACACCCGATCGTCCAATTTTTTTGTTGTTGCAAACTGGTGTTTTTTTTGTGCTCCATTGAATTTGAATACGTTGTTGCTCTTGGGAGTTGGCTTGGTATGTGTACGATAGGGAGGAAAAACAACAGACATTGTTACTTTTGTGGCGAAGGGTTTCAACTTTTCTTGGTATTTTTCCATTGTTATTCAACATTTTGTTTGCATGTGTTGATTACAATTGTTGCACAAGTTATTCACCGATATAAGATGTTGCATTAAAGTGTACGACGTCGTGAATATTTGGTTGTACCATAGATAAACACTTAAAATCAGTTGTCTTTCTAATAAAAATTATGTGCATGGATACCCACTTATTACATGAGAGCTACGGGTTTAACAATAACTATCTGACTTGTTAGCGTAATTGCTCGGCTATATACGGTAGTATTCGTTATATTTTAAAGTAGACTTGTATTCGCTAGCATCCCTAATTGAAAAAAAAAACATAATTTACAACATTTTAATCTGAACCCACCAAATAAAGTGGGATAGATATTTGTTTTTCCCTTACCATTGATGTGTGAATGTCCGGCCTTATAGAGGGAACATGAAGCTCCTTTCAACACCATTTTAATTATATAATAGATAAAGATTATGCTACTTTGTAAATATTCCATCTCTTACGATTAAGATGATATGTTTATATGCACCGATACGTAAGTCGTAAAAACCATATGTACAAGCTTTACAACGAAGATAGAGACCAAAGATCTACATCAAAGTTTGTTTCAACAATGGCTTTTGATATATGGAGAAATCGTTACTGACCAGTAGAATTGATCCAGAACTACTGAGAGACGTTCAAAATTTCAAATGATGAGGTAATGCTCGTAGTTAAGGAAACAAATCAACGATTGACACTAAAGGCGGGATAACTTTCTACGCCATCTCGACTTGAATTGAAGGCGGTATTTAGAGTATTTTTAGTGTATTAAACCGATGTCGATTCAAAGTCATTTTATGTAAGTATTCTAGGTACCAAGCTTGTTTTTCTCTAATGTATTGAACCGATTCATACTAATAACTGGAACCCACATTATATTGAAAAACCACAAAATAATAATACCATCTCTCAACTGCACTCTCTCCTATGTAGTTGTTTAATATTCATATGAGTTGGTTAATGATTTGAATCGATTCCTAAGTAGAGTCTGGTTCTATGTATTTTTTTTGTTGGAATCGACCCCTCCAATGTATTGAATCGATTCAATGTCTTTTCTCTTCTCATTTGAACCGGGTAAAACACAATATTAGAGATGGTCTTAGGACCCCACGATATGAATTTGCCATGAACTTGAAATTAAATCAAGACATTGTCCAACGCCATGACCATGGGTTCTCCGATATATTTCAGGTTGGGTCTGTCTACCCATCATTCAGATTAATCTGATTGATTTTTTTAGGTTAAGACCATTCAGATTTCTTAGCAGTTGGATTGAGATCCAAAGGCAATCCTCTCCCTGTTAAAGCACAATTTTTTTTTTATTTTAGCCTCGTGGTGCCACATTAATTGCAAAAATAGCATCATTGATACCAAAATTGCAAATCTGGCCCCCTATCGAGCGCGGAAATCCGAAATGCTTACATGTGTAACATTCCGCGCTGGAGGAGCGCGGAAAGTCGATGAGCTGCGTGGAATATCGGATGAGAGAAACTAGGGCTTCCGCATCACCTGAGCACGGAAGGATGGCAGAAGGCAAGGTCCCGTGGAACCGGAGCGCGGAAGGGACCATTTTTCTGTTCTATGTTGATTTGAAAGCAACATTTTCATTTTTTTTATTCCGTTCTCTGTTGCTTTGAAAGCAACGTTTTCATTTTTTTAATCACATTCCAAGCCACAGCAGTGAATTCAATTGCTTATGCGCGCGCCTAACGCGGAAGGTTCTTGGTCGCCACGCGCTCTGTTGCACGGAAGCATGCGGATCCGTCACATTCAGTATCACGCATTCACGCTCCTAGCTTCCGCCAGATCAGCGACTTTCGCGCTCCTCCAAGATCGAAATGTTACACATGTCACAATTTCGACTTCGCGCTTCGGCATGGGACATATTTGCAATTTTAATATTAACAATGCTATTTTTGCGATTAATACGGCACCACGGTGCCAAATTAAAAAAAATTCCCCCAATCTCCGGCTGTCGTCTCCCTCCCACTCGCCGCCACCAGACGCAACCCCGCCGCCCCGCGCTGCCACCCCACTGCCTTGCTAGCGTCTTCCCCGGTGCCGGCGAGGCCCACCCGCGACCCTTGTCCCCTCCCGCTTCCGCCGCCGGCCTCCTCCTCTCCTGCCCTCGCCATCAGCGACAAGCGGAGCTCCTCCACGCCGCCCCTGCTCCTCCCGTGCTCCCCCGCCGCCACCTTCTTCCCCGTCTCCGGCGGCTACCGCCGCCAGATCCGCCATCGCCACCCCGCCTCCTAATTTCTAGTCGATTCCCGTCGCCCCGCCGACCTCCACCACCCACCGCCCTCCTCCGACCCGCGGCCGGCTGCGCCACCGCCGCCCACCGCCATGCCTCGTCAGCACGCGCCAGCGTTCACGCCGGAGGCGGTCTCCGCTTCCGCCTCCGGGGGCGCGGGCGAGCGTCAGAGCCTCCCAGCGCTGCAGGCGAAGATGAAGTGTGACCCGGAGGGCTACGAGGCGGAGCTCCGCCAGCTCCGCTGCCACTTCGAGTCTTCGGTGTTCCTCTTTCGGCAGCAAGCGGCTCTGGCCTCAACGTCCTCCTCGGGCGGCGGAGGGGAGGTGGCGAAGGAGCTCGGCGACCTCGCGCTGTTCCTCGCCCACGTGGCGCCGTTCTACTCGGACGACCTTGCCAATTTGCCCGATCAGATTGGGGGTTTGCTTGATACCAACGCGCGCGCTCTGCCGTCGGGGCTCCGGGTGCACCTCGTGCAGGCACTTATCCTGCTAGTAAACCGAAAGGTAACGCCTGTTTAGTTCATTTATTGGTTTCAGATAAATTTTTTGTTTGAATTGGATGGGATGGAACGAAAAGTACTTGCTGTGATTGTGGAGTAAGTTTCATTCGGGTTTGCTGAAATTGGATGTGCTTTAGTTTGGGGGTATTACCGTTGTTTGAATTGTATGATGAATCTATGAGAATTAGAAGATTATTAGTTGTACTGATCTCTTGGTATCTATTTTTATCCAAATTTGATACGTCTGGGATCGGTTTGTTGTGGTTAAGGATAGGTGGGAAGATTTTCGCAAGTAGAGTTTGGTATTGGAAAGTATTTTATTTCAATTTTGTTGTGTTAGATGTGCTTGTTTGATTTCTTCAAACTGCCCAGAAAATATGGACCTTCTGGTTTGGTTAGTTGAAGGATTCCAGCAAATTAGGCTGATGGGCTTTGCATTGTTCATGACTTCATGTTGATGCTACAAAATGATTGAAGCGTAGGATATTTTTCCTTGTGCTCCTGAATTGTAATCAGCATTGTTTTCACAGGATCTTAATTTCGGGTTTGTTTTTGGAATTTAATGATGTATAGTTCCTATTAGGAAAATGTAATTGCATCATGATGGTCCTAGTTCTTGCATGTTATTTATATATTAAAAAAAGGGACTCTTTGTGGTAGTGAATGTTTTAGAGGTGTTTTTGTTTGGTCATGGAGGATTAGAAAGTGCAAATCACATCAATAGAGTTTTTTCTTTGATAAAAAGATTAGGGCTGGCTCTGTTATAATCAGCTAGTCGTAAGCAACTTTTGCTAGACTTTTATGGTACCAAATGACGGTTCATGATATATTAGGTACCCTCGTTCAACTAGGCGGTGGGAATGGAGGTTACAATCTTATCACAAAGAACTAAAATTTTGGAAGACGGGTTTTTAACCAAGTGAAAATAATTTTTTCCCGTTGTAACTTCATTCTTCACTGGTTAACGGTGCTAATGGTATTAGTGTAATAGTCATGTAAGTGTTAGGGGTAGTATGCAATTGTAGTCTAGTCTAGGGTTTCTCGTATACACTATATATTGTCCCTTGGGCTCTTGCAATAGAACCAACAATTCAGCCCCTATTTCCCTCCTCTCTCCTAAAATCTAACATGGTATCAGAGCCTAGATCCAAACTCTAGCCTCTATCTTCTTCCACCTGAAGCCGCCTCAGTGAAACAATCTCCCTTCTGCAAAGACCCAATTTCGTTTTTATCTCTAGCGTATGTAGTTTCTGTCAAGTAGCAACTCGTCTCAGCAGCATCAGCGATAATTTCCTTTCCATGATTCTAGCCGTCGCCATCACCACAAATCTCCTCTCCCCGCCGCATCACGCTCCCACGCGAAATCCTCAGATCAATCCTCGGTGCTCTTCAAGAAGGGCATCGCCATCGCCGCCTACGGCAAGGCGCTCTTCAACATACGCGACGTCGCGCTCTAGCTTGCCGCCGTCGCCTTCGAGGTCACGAGGTTCGTGCTCGGTCCCGGTCAGATCAGGCGTGGCTTGTCGCCGCCATCCTCGAATCCCGACAGATCCGGGCCTCGTCGTCATCGGCGGCCGCCCCCAAGCCCGGATATGTTCCTCCCCGGCCCAAGACGCCGCCGCAGCTCCTCCCCGGATGAGATCTACTCCTCCCTAGCCCGAGACGATGCCCCCAAACCCGGATCCGCTCCTCCCCGTCTCGAGACGCCGCCCCCCGAGCCTCCACGCGCCTCGCTCCACTGAGCTCCTTGAGACGCCGCCCCTGAGCCGGCAGTCGGGACCTTGCACCCGAGCAAGGAGAGGTCGGTGAGGTTGCCGCGACGTCCCACCACGCCGCGCCGACGATCTCCAGCACGCGCTGGCTCAGCTCCTATTGGCCGTCGCCGCCTCGTCTCCCCTGCCTTGCTCCCGGATCCGCGCTGCCTCTGCTCCGGTGAAGGAGCTCCGCCTCGGCTCCCCTGTTGGTGCTCTGCTTTGACGTCAAGTTATCGAGACGTCAAGCTCTGCTGATGCCTTCTTTGGTCGACTTTGTTGGATCTGAGTCTGAAGAAGGCGATGTGGCCGGGCCTGGATTCGGGTGTTGCTCGTTGTCGCCGGATCGAGCTCGGATTCGTCACCGTCGGTCCCCAGCTTGCTAGCTCCGAGGTCGCCTTTGTCATCTACGTGCTCCACCTTTGTCGCTGGCCATCGTCGACCTCTATTCATCGTGGTGGTGGTGGGGAGCAGAGAAGGGAGTAGGCAGCGGCACGACAGAAGCAGTAGTCGGCCATCATATTCCTCGATTTTGAGCTCCATCATCATCGTCGGCCTTTTTGTCGTCGATGACCTCATCACTTGCCATCGCCGGATCCTTCTGCTCAAGCTCGTGGAGATCCTTTGCCACTGCTAGACCACCACGAAGTGCTGGTGGTGCTCTGCTGGTGGCTCCTATGCACGTCGTTGTCGGTCGGGAGCCCTTCAGCTCATCTTCATCATCGCCAGCCATCTCCACCATCTTTGGCTGTTGTGTGCTGTGAGCTGCGGCAAGTCGATGCTTGTTGTTTGGAGGATTGTTTGGAGGAGATGTGTGATCACTGCTGATTGTATTCTCCTGCTGATATCTGCTGCTGTTAGTATCCTAAGTCTATGTTCCTTTGATTTCCATCGAGTCCATCCAAGTCCGTTGCATCTCTCTTTGAGTTCGTCAAAGTTGTACCAGTTTATCATATCCTTTGTCGATTAGCCGATTACTTCTTCCTTTTCGGGTTGCCACGGTCAGTCCATTGGATCGAGTGGATCGAGTGTGGTCACCCTCATCATCGTTGTTGATGCGACTTTGCCCCTTGGTCCTCTCTTGTAGCCATCTTGCTACATATCTTCGTATCATTGCGACTCTTGACCAATGGCCTTCTTTGTCATTATCATCAAGCGTCTCTTCGTCTTTGTTTTTCGTCGGGTGCTAGATTTGACACCGTCACCTCATATCTTGGGTGGGCGGATCGATCCGTCATCTTTGCCTTCATCGGCGCCAGATTTGACATCGTCACCTCACTTCTTGGGTGGGACGGATCTCGTTCGTGTCCTCGTCTCTATTTCTCTTTTCATCAGCTTGATTTGACATATCTCTCTATTCCTGTCGGTTTCAACATCTCCAAATCAAGACATTCGTGCGTGAAGAGCCGAAGGACAATTTTTGTTCAAGAGTTGCATGCTTCGACGACATCTTCAAGCTCGGACTTTGGATTTATCTTTTATTTTAGTGTCGTCATCTTCAAACTCAATGGTATTGCATATGCATTGAGTTTGAGTGGAGATGTTAAGGGTGGTAGTGTAATAGTCATGTAAGTGTTAGGAGTAGTTATGTAATTGTAGTCTAGTCTAGTGTTTCTCTTGTACACTATATATTGCCCCTTGGGCTCTTGCAATAGAACCAACAATTCAGCCCCTATTTCTCTCTTCTCTCCCAAAATCTAACAAACGGAACACTCTTTTGGGTTCCTCATACTTTCACATCTTGTGATCCATTAATCTTATGACTTCATATGCCTTTTTTTTTTTAAAAAAAAATGTTTAGATTGTTGATCTGGAAGACACAGTGGAGTTATTTATGGAGCTTCAAGTTATTGGAGATCGAGCTGTAAAAAAACTTGCATTTTCACATATTGTACACAGTATCAGGAGGATGAATCAGAAGCACAAGAATGAAGCCAAGAATCGTAAACTGCAAAACATTCTTTTTACATTCTTACAGGTTTGCAACATCTCGCACTTGCATTGATTAGTATTATCGGGTTTAACATAGTGGCTAATAAGTATACATTTGAAATCATTTTTTCCCTACCTCCTCTAATTACGTGTCCTGTTTCTCAGGGTGAGGAAGAATTAAGAGCAAAGAGGGCCTTTACTATTCTGTGTGATCTTCACCGCCGGAGGGTCTGGTTTGATGACCGCACAACAAATGCTATATGCAATGCTTGTTTCCATCCTTCTTCTAGGTACATGCTGCAAGAAAATACTAGGTGCTTGCTAGTGGTTGCTTCTCATCTAAAAGATTCTTTTTACTTGCAGGATTATGATAGCCGCTATTTCATTCCTCCTTGGGTATGAAAATGTTGAACAAGCAGATGATAGTGAGGCATCAAACAGTGAAGATGAAGCAAACCAAGACCCACAAGTTATTCTTAGTAAAGATGATGTTTACAAGGTGATTTGGTTGTTTCAGCATTGTGTCTTTATTGATAGTATTTTACATACTCCTGTTTTCATTTTTTCATTTGTCTCTTCTGATGCATTATGTCTTGTTGGTATTGCTTTCTCAGGCAAATCACAAGGGCACTTCTGCTAGTAAGAAAAAGAAGAAAGCTAAATTACAGCGTGTAATTCGTAGTATGAAAAGGCAACAACGTAAATCCACTGAGACTGGCTCCAGCTACTATTCACCGCTTACGTATTTAAAGGACCCCCAGGTGGAGTAACGTCATTATTGTTCATGTTGTTATCACCTTAGAATTTAGACGCCACATGCACTTCTTTCTATTGATGAAATGCGCCCTTCTGTTATGCTGAAACTCTTTTTTGGGCTCACAGGGTTTTGCTGAGAAGCTCTTCTCTCGGCTGCAGAAATGCAATGAGCGATTTGAGGTTGTTCTCATTCTTTCTACATTAACACTTTCAGGGAAGTTTTTTTAAAAGTTCCCTTATGGCTATCATCACTTGTTACTTTTACCTTTTGCTAAAGCTTTAGATAAGAGTGTATATAGTACTAACTATCCTTAAAATAGGAGAATAAGAATTCAAATCTCAATCATTGGATCAGATTTGGATGGTTTACATCAAGTGGGTTGCTCATCTCACTAGGTGGTAGAAGGGCAGGAATATAATATGGAATAATTCAGAGGGTTTTCGGAAAAAATGTTTGCTTTAAACGCTTGTTGTGAGTGACATAGATTTCATCCAATGTTTAAGATCGTTAGTTCTAATTCTCCTATTTTTCGGCTTGTTCTGCTTTGATATGCTTACCCTTGTATCAACCTTGCCATCTTTAGTACGCAATTGTATGCTAACATAGCCAAGCTTTTTCCACCTTTTTTTAAAAATAAACATCAAGCATTCAAGTTTAAAGAAAAACCATTGCACGCTTGCAGGTAAGGATGATGATGTTAAAGGTTATAGCAAGGACTATTGGGCTGCATCACTTGGTTTTGTTGAACTTCTATCCATATCTTCAAAGATATGTTCAAGTATGTTATTTAACGTCTTTCATCAACCTTTGAAAAATGGGTAGTTTATTTATGTTGACTTTGGTCATAATTTCTGCACCCTTTTGCGACGCAGCCTCATCAACGAGATGTGACAACTCTACTTGCTGCAGCAGTACAGGCTTGCCATGATATGGTGCAATACCTCTTACTGCACCCCCCCCCCTATTTTGTAACTAATGATGTCATTTCTATTGCTTTCTTAAAATACAGCTAAATTATTGTGTTTCAATTTCAGGTTCCTCCTGATGCTGTTGAACCACTGTTCAAGCAGATAGTAAATCAATTTGTGCATGATCGTTCTCGTCCGGAGGTTTGCATGATGCTTAATTTTGATATATATATATATATATATATATATATATATATATATAGGAAAATGGTATTCCCAACTAACGTTAGCATGTCTGACTAATTGACTCATTTTAGGCTATTGCTGTTGGCTTGAATGTTGTGAGAGAGATCTGCATGCGAATGCCTTTGGTACTTACTTGCTCTTCTGTGATATCTCAAATTGTACTCTTACTTGTAGTGCTACTGACCAGACATCCCTTAAATGCACTGGATTTACTGAACTTTAGTTATTATGATGGCCATGTTTCATATGTTACCTACCACCCAGGACACACTCAAGTTGAGGGAACATGGAGCATGCTTTGATCATTTTTTAAAACTAATCTTTCATATGTTACCTACCACCTAGGACGCACTCAAGTTGAGGGAACATGGAGCATGCTTTGATCATTTTTTAAAACTAATCTTAAATGGTTGGTTTTGTTTAGTCGTGGATCTAGACTGAAGATTGTGATAGTTGTGCCACTACAAGTTTAAAGCATTTAACTTGAAGAGGAATAAACTTGGCTTTACGGCACCATGTCTTAGTTTAGTGTTAGTCCGCCATTATTGTCGATCTTGACTCTTGAGTTTGGAAGGTTTCATTTATGATGTTCCTTCATGCATGTAGAACATACATGCACGCTTGCGTACCTTGGGCTATTCTGTGGATTCTAGAATATCCAGGAAGATACTCTTGGCCTCTTTGTTGGACTTATCTAGCTTCCCTTAATTCTCCGTTAAACCTGCAGATGATGAATGAGGATCTACTTCGTGATCTTGTTTTATACAAAAAGTCCCATGAGAAAGCTGTTTCCATTGCCGCTCGTTCACTTATCACGTTGTTCAGGGAGGTCAGCTCTTTTCTTCTTGCAGATTCTATGATTGTTTTGACTGTTAAAATTCCACTTAGCTAAACTTTCTTTTGATTTGAATTCAGATATGTCCTTCATTGTTAGTCAAGAAAGATCGTGGCCGTCCTGTTGATCCAAAGGCTCGGCCAAAGGCATTTGGAGAAGCCACTGTTGCTAGCGATGTGCCTGGAGCTGAGTTGCTAGATGAAGGCATTTCATCGGAAGGGGAAGGTTCAGATGACGAGTCTGATGCTTTTGATTCTGATGATGAGAAAGAGTTGCCATCTGCACATGGTACTCAACAAAGTTTGGAGGGTCCGTCTGAAGCAAACAAACTTGATGCCAATGGAGATAACAAAGAGGAAGATGGAGTATCTGGGGAAGATGATGATACAGAGGAAGTAGACGAGGATCAAGACAACTCTGACCATGATAGTGATGAAAACGATGATGAACTAGAAGATGACTCTAATATGGATGGTGATACCGATGTATCTGATGAGGATAAAGATGATGAGGAACTCAATGAAAGCCTAAATGATTCAGAGAATGAAGGCTCAGACCAGGATGAAGACAGTGATGAGGAGGATAAGCCAAAAGACAGCAGGTCTAAAGTGCAGAAGAGGAAGTTAAGTGATTATATTGGGCAACTTAATGCTGCAGATGCAAGCCTTCGAGCTCTGAAGAGATTAGCAGGAGCCAAGGAGGCTGAAGGTTCATCAGATGAAGCTGGCAAAATTTTCTCTGATGAAGACTTTAAGCGTATCAAAGAGCTCAAGGTATGTATGTGAATTTCAGATAGTTAATAGATCTCCAAATTCTCCATTTTCGTGATACAGTGTCATTCAATTAAAGTTCTGATTCAAGCTGTGCAGTTCTACATGTTTATGGAAAGAGAGAAGTTACTTATGTCTAAAACTAAATCGCTCTTCTATACTGCTCTTACTGGACATTTTACTGAAATTGTTGAGTTTCAGGCAAAGAAAGAGGCAAAGCTGGCTTTGGCTCAACATGGACTAAGCAAGGGTGGTGATACAAAATCAGTAACCTTTAAAATTCCTTCTTCTGATCAGCTTAGTATGAAACGGGTTGATCCATCTCAGCTCGAGGTGCTCCCCCCTCCCCTCTCCCTCTCTCACACACTGACAGCCTGACACACACTTACATAAACTTTTTATGTAGGCTCACATCAAAAGAAAGCTTACGAAAGAAGAAAGATTAGAGTTAGTGAAAGCTGGAAGAGAGGATAGAGGAAAATACCAAGCAAGAACAGCTGTGAAACAGAAAAAGGTAACCTGATAGACTTATTTCCTCATTTGATCCTCGGCTACATGGTTGTGTGTTGTCAAAATGGGATCTCGCACCATTCTGTATAAGCAACCTTATCTTTTCCTGGTTTGATTTTGGCTTTTATTCCTTGTCTGGTTACATGCTTTTTACTGTGCCTTTTTAGACTGGTGGCCTTAGCAATAGGCAGAAACAACACAAGAAGAGGATGCCTCTCGCCGCAAGTAGAGCAAAGGCAGCGCGTTCTCGCCAGGAGAAGAAAAAGCAGCAAAAGCGCTCGGGAAAGCAATTCAGGGGTCGGAAGGCGTGGAAATGAGGGCTCGTACTTGCTTCTTTGCAATTCCTGTGGCCTAGTGGCAAAAATTGACTCTTGTAACAATTTTCTTTCGTCACATATGTTTCCACATGAGATGTATTTTACACCAAGTTCATTTTCCAAGTTCTAATTATTTTGTGGGAAGAATGGATCCCCATTTTTCAGTGTGACGTATGGTTAACGTCACATGCTACTCCAGGAGACCATGGCCCAGGCACCCAGTGTTTGCATCGCACTGAGCGATATATTCTGCTCCGCACCTCTATCCACTATTCTACATTTCTACTGTTTGTGGAGATAGCTGGACACGGTTCTCCGCCGAAGGCAAGCTTCCCAGCTCGAAGGCCTTGAGTTATACTGCTTTGGTTCCTTGGTGGCTTGGTGACTGGTGCAAAATTAACTTGTTGCCTGCAGCCTGCATATTGTTAATAAGTGCTATGCATTGGTTATTTAGGAACTGGAGATACAAGTTTGTTCAGACAATGCAGAGCTCACCAGGGAGGCTGCTGATGTGTTCATTTGGTGCTTGACTCAAAATGTACAGTCTTACAAGCAGTGGGTGAGTAGTCTTTTGCCCATTTGCTCTTATAGCCTTACACAAGAATTAAGGTTGCAACTGATATTTCTTAATTTCATTTTGCAGGAAAAATTTCATCTAGAAAATATTGAAGCCAGTGTTGCTGTCTTGAGCAAAATAGCTAGCTGTTGATTGGAAGGAGGTGTCTCCTAAGCTCAGCTCTGAAGCTCTTAAGGCAACTGTGAAGAACCTAAAAGCTAAGGTATGCTAAGTGCTTAATTGCATAAATCGTTGTGTTGTGCACAAAGTGCTTGAGGCTTTTTTTATGTCAAAATGAGATATATTCACAGTCGAGGGCGGTCAGGGGCTTAAGGCAAGCTAACCGGAAATTGGAAAACAAAGGTAACTGACCCTATATTAGACCTTGAATTGGCTCCCTGTAAGTGCATATTGTTAATAAGTGCATTTCTTATCTAGGAATTAGAGATACAAAATGAAGAGTAGCAAGACATTGTCATTTTCGTTATTTAGGTACTAAATTTGTATATCTAAGACGCTATATTATTTATGTTTTGCCATATTTTTCTTATTATATTTTATGTTGAAGTATTTTTTAAAAGTTTCATGTCAATGAAGCATTTGTGGCTTATTTTTGTTATGTTCTAGTGTAGATAGAAATTAGCGTTAGTTTTAAGATGTTAGCCTATTAGAATTTAGTCCGATGCGTGATCAAATCCTAGATTCGCCACTGCTTCAGCACTCATCAAGATGCTGCTGGAGAAGGGGTATGCTGTCAAGACGACAGTCAGAAACCCCGGTTCGATTCTTCCTTCTTTCTAGTTCAATATTGTTGCAATTTTCCTTTCGTCGAGCAGGTGAAATATGCGGTTCCGCTGGGACGGTAAAACAAATGCTGTGTTTTCTATGGTAAGTTCAGCAAAGTATGCTTAATTAGCTGCATCACATAGGGAAGAAAGAATCCTAAAATGAGCCAATTTTGAGTTAAAAGCTGTTGCATGTCTGATGTATCACCTGTGATGGAATTGTTGCAAATTGTTACGATCCCAAGACGATGATAAGGATTTTCGGAGTTTGGTAATTTTGCTTCTTGAGATTCTAAATGACTGTAATTTGTATGTAGATGACATGGAGAACTCCCACCTCAAGAACTTGCAAACGCTTGGCCCCTTGAAGGTCCTCCGCGCCGACTTGGACGAAGAAGGCAGCTTTGATGAAGCAGTTGCTGGCTGCGACTACGCCTTCCTCATGGCCGCTCCGGTGAACCTCCAGTCAGAGAATCCTGCGACTACGTCTTCCTCATTAGCACCAAACTTGATTCAACATCACTGTTGTGTTGTCATTTGCTGTTGGTCTGGTGGTTGGCATATGTTCCATATATTCTTCAAGTTGTCACTCTCTTTTTCAAAATAAGCTGTCACTCACTCTCTGAGGCCCTGTTGATGGCAGAAAGAAGTGATTGAAAATGCTGTCGGAGGAACTCTCAATGTCATGAGGTCGTGCGTGAAAGCGGGCACGGTGAAGCGCGTGATCCTGACATCGTCGGTGGCTGCAATCACCAGCAGGCCGCTGCAAGGCGACAACCATGTGCAGATGTGCTGGACGAGGAGTCCTGGTCCGACGTCGAGTACCTCACAGCCAATAAGAGGTCACCAGCTTGGGTACATATACATGTTCAGTCAGAGCCAGTCTCGTACAATCATTTAGGGTCTGTTTGGTTACTCGCATCAAACCTGGCTCGCATGAGATGATCCGCAACATTGATGTTTGGTTGCCTGTTCATTCGTCCGGGCCTGGCCCGTCTGATGCAAACTGCTCCCTCGGGCCTGGCTCGGTGTATACGCGCAATGGGAGCATCTCTCGCGAGCGAGCCCATCGCAGGCAAGCTCGCGCCAGACTTGGCCTCCGTCGGCGTCCGGCATCAACGATCAACGCCTCAGCTCCGATTGCTCGCGTCGGCGTCGTCCTCCGATTGCTCGCGTCCGCGCGCTAGGGTTACCTCCTCCAGCGCCTCCGGCAAGCGTCCGATTCATGTTGCTTCCCTCTCCCCGGTGGCGGGTACCATCGAACTCCTCCTAGTCGCTCTCCTCATCCAGCGAAAAGCCATAATCCTCCTCGCTACTTTCATCGCTTCTCGCGCCGGAGGTAAGCATGGCGGATGGTGCTCAAATAGGTACCCGGCGGTGCCCACTCTCCTCCTATCCCCCTCCCATCTTGTGCCTAGATCTACTTGTTGCATCTTTGGAATGACTTGATCTCGCAATTATTTTTAGTTGAATCGATCCTGTTAGTTCTTGATCTGTACTTTCTAAGGATGGTATGCCACCGAGCGTTCTTGATCTGCATACTTGGTTAATTTGAAGCATCAATATTTGATTCATCGATGGTATGCCACTAGAGCGTTCTTGATCTGCATACTTGGTTAATTTGAAGCATCAATATTTGATTCATCCCCTGTTAGTTCTTGATCTGTACTTTCTAAGGATGGTATGCCACTTTCTAAGGATGCATTTTGACTTATGATCCAGCTTTATAGCTCCTATCTGTAGTGGCCCATGCAATGTAACACTGAATTCTCTCTAAGCTTGTAAGGTCCTAACATGCTAAACTTTTTTCGAAATCGTGTCCTGAATTCAAGTAATAGACAAACTGGGTCCTTTTTGCCTGTGATTGCTATATAAGACTGGAGTACTTGAGCACTATTAGTATTTCCTGTGAAATTTAGCCATGACTTAGTTACTCGAATACAGGAATACACAATTGAAGAGGACACTATGGCCTTAGACCATGTAAACATTTATCCTGGTTAAAACATAGAGTTCATGATTCAATAGTTTTCTCAGTAATTAGTCAATAGATACAATGGATGCAGCTGGGTAAAGGGCAGACTAGCAGATAGGGAGTGCATTTGAATGAATTCTACATGTTCAATGATACCACTGAGGAGTTTAATTAAGTAGTAAATTAACTGACAGTGTTATCTGGGAGCTGTTAAGTTTCAACCATTGGATAATTCATAGTTCATATTGGATACTAGAGAGTATGAACTAATTTTTATACTGGATACTGGGTACTAATTTTTAACTGATATATTGGTTTAGGAAGGACATATGATCTGGGAGGACAAGTTATAGCAGCAAACAGTGCCCCTGTTATAACTCACCTGGCAAAGGAACTAGGGTCTGAGTTTGAAGAGATGGACTCACACAAGCTTGCTCTGATTGACAGCCAAACTGGAAATATTCGAGATCTTGAAGTAGCTGAGGACTATGTGTCCATGATATCTCTAACACTAAAACTACAGGTGAGTTGTTCTTGAATAATTTCGATTAGAAATAACTGGGTCAAAAATTAGAATAAATTCAGTGCCAAAATTAGAAATAATTGGGTCTACTTTACCAACGCAGGTGCATATAACATTAGTGGTTTATCTCTCAAGCTATCATGTGCTGGATTGTATAGTAAACTTGAATTGGTGACTTGTAGTAAACCATTTCTAGGCCTATTTCTACTTTCGATATAGTGTGCATACATGTGATCAACTGTTTCAAACATTAGTCCTGATTTTGGAGGCATTTTGAGGGCACGGGTGACATAATTAATGGCTTTCTCACTTATATCAGATTTGGTGCTTAACTATCCTGATCTAGTGTCTTAAGTCCCATCTCGTTTTCTTGTACTGCATATGTAATTTGCAAGCATTTTATCACTATATAGTTTATAATGCTTCTCCTTTGACTCTTTAAAGAGGCGTGCATCTTGTTTGTGGAAAGCTTTTGTTTAAATCTCACTGATCTGTTGGAATCCTCACCAGTGTGTGCCTGTGAAGTGAGAGCTATCCGTTGCTGTTGTTTGTCGTATGATTGGTCCATGCCTATCTTATTTCTACATGCTTTATGTCACTATCTACAAGTATCTTCTCTAGTGGTCGTTTGGATATTTTATCGTGCTGAGATTTATGTCAATTCATAGGCATGGATAGATACCAAAGGGTGGAGAAGCCTCGGAATGAGACACCAATTAGTGATAATGAGATCAGGATCACTGCACAGGGGAGGATGAGGAACTATATCAGCTACGGGATGTCGTTGCTTGAGGTGATCCCAGTACTATGATTTAGTCTTGGCTTTGTTGTTACCTGGCGTAGAATAAGCAACAATATTTTGTATGTATGTTTAACAATTGCTGGGAAATGCTTGCAACTATGAAATTCTGGATATTGGGGATATATTTAGGTACACCCTGGATGCACTGCACTCATGTGTATACTTTTGTTTATGTAAGTGTTCCTTTTTATCACTGCAATAAATTGTTTGCTTATCTTAAATTCTACTCCTGCTTATTTCCAACTTTCAATGTTACATTAGTCTAATGATAAATTTAGTTGGGTTTAAAGGCTCCGAATTTTCTGTGTGTTTGCGTCCAGTATGCTCATTTTATTCACACCTCAAATGTACATCTCAAGTATAAATATCCTGTGCAATTTACTGCTATAAAATTGGTCACATGCTTAACTCCATTCTAACTGCTATTTTGTATCAGTACTACTTGGCAGATATGTTCATGTTCAAATTGTTTGGTCTATTCCTTTGTTGAGGAGGTGAGTTCTGGGCAGTTCGACTGAATTCTGAAAGCAGCAGCTATCACTGAATGGTCATGTTTTTTATGATTGATAGCTTTCCAGCTGGGTATCAGATTTGCTGGCTTATGGACTAGACTCCTAGCTACGACAATGGCTTATGAGTAGATTTGCTGGCTTATGGAGTAGACTCTTAGCTACGACAATGGCTTCAGTTTTGAGAACAAAATACGAATTGCTAGAGCTGCATTTCTTTGCTGTTTATTTGGGGAATGTGGCTTTGATGTCTCAAAATTTGTATATTCTAGAATTCTTCGAAATAATATTGAATACCTTTACTGTATCAATCCTGCCAAACTTTCAAAAAAGGTTACTTTCATACTTGAATTGGAATGTAGAACATATGTGAGGCCAAGGTTGATATTGTTGTTCATTGAGGGTACTGGACACATTTGTAGATCATTTGATATAGCTAGACTTGGCATGAAATTCTGTTTGTTTGATGGTTTACTGGTTGTTCCAGGGTGCATACTTTTCCTTGCATGTTAACAGGCTGCGACATCAAAATGCATATCTCATTCAAGTCTGCAAAATTTTTATTTTATTTAGCACAAAATTTTTGGCCTAACAGAAACAACCAACCAAACAACATCTCAAAGACACTGCTACCAATGTAAAAACAGCCAACTAAACAACATCTCAAAGACAAATTTCTGGCAATGTAAACAGACCAATCAAACACCCTATCTTGTATCTACTCAGTCTGGTTCAACTCAGTCCGTATGACTCATACGGGATAGGCTAGTCCTATACAGGGAACCAAACACACTCTTAACCTGTCTCAAACGATGTGCCGTGTTTCATGGCAGGCATACCCAGTCTTGAAGGTGCTTTTGGAGAAGGAAGCGTGCAAGTTCGTGCAGGAGAACATCAGCCTGGTCACCGTGTGCCCAGTCATCACGGTGGGTGTAGCACCGGCTCTGAAGGTCAACACGAGTGTTCCCGCTTGCCTCTCCTTTCTAATCCGGTGAGGAGCAGAAGTGTTGGGCATAGTTTTTTTAAAAAAAGTTCAGTAACTAACTGCATGCCTGAAGGATTCAGCAAAAACCTTCTGAACTTCTCGTGTTCTTTGGATCTCGATCGTGTCCGATGTTATATAGTGGTTACGTCGTGTGTAATTTGAGGCGATGAGACGCTGATCGACACCCTAAAAAGCATGGAGAAGGCCTCTGGTTCAACTCCGATGGTTCACGTCGACAATCTCTGCCGTGCCGAGGTGTTCGTGGCCGAGGAGTCGGCCTCAGGGAGGTACATCTGCTGCAGTCTCGACACCACCATCGGGGAGCTCGCCCATTTCCTGGCAGCAAAGTACCCACAGTACAACGTGAAAGCCAATGGGTACGAATCGTCCTCAAAACTTGAGTCCTCAACACGCGAGATCTGACGCTCGATCGATCGTGCACTGATGACGAGTGTGTGTATGTTTAATTATTGCACCTTTGGTGACCTCCCTGAGAAGCCCAGAGTCTGCCTTTCGTCGGAGAAGCTCATCAGGGACGGGTTCGAGTTCAAGTACAAGACCCTGGATGAGATATACGACGACGTCGTCCAGTACGGCAAGGCCTTGGGAATTCTGCCATTACTAATGTTTCTCTGCTTGTGATCGGTGAAAAGAACCAAACGACGCTAGCTCTTGCAAAATAAGTCCGCTACTAAGTACTAGTAATAACGAAACAATGGTTGTTGTCTCTGCTGATATCCTTAGGTCAACAAGTTTGGAATTGTATCCAATGTTGTTACGGTAACCTCCGGCCCAAACGCTAAGTTGCATAAATAGGCTGTCACAGAGATAAGGGACAAAAGGAAGCGAAGGCTATCGTGTGTGCTCAAGCCGCGCTCAGGCCGCCCAGTTTCCTCTGCCCACGCTCCCTCGCTCGGTGCGGGCGCGCGGCAGCATACACCCGCGTGGCCCTCCTCACCTGGGCATGGCGGGTGAATTTTCTTGTGCGCAGATCCCAGATCCTTGCGTGACGGGCGCGTGGTTTCTACTCATCGTAGAACTGCTTTCGGTTTTTCGTTCGAAAAAGCTGAAAGCTGTTCCAAACAGGGCTTTTTCTACCGGCTTTCTCGGAAGTTGGAAGCCGTTTTAGGCCCTGTTTGTTTCAGCTTAGGTTTCTAGCTTTTGCCCGAAAAAGCTGGAAGACAAAACAAACGGCCGGCTTTTCAAAGCCGCTTCCTCGTTCAACCGGTGGAAGCCGGCCGCGAGGTGCTCCCCGTGGCTTCCCACCACCTCCATTCCCAAATTACCTTCGAAGTTCGGAGGTAATTACCCGCAAAATGCCATCTCATATAACCCGGCTCAGCCCATGCGCCTCCCTCCTCCCGCACCAGCGAGGCCACGCCGCTCTCCTCCTCCTCCCTCCACCTCCCCGGCGACCACCTCCTCGTCCCACGGCGCACCTCCTCCCCGGTGCCATCCTCCCCGTCGGCCTCACCCGGATCCTAGATCTGGATGTCGCCCGCCTCCTTCTCCTCCCCCGCCTGCTGGCCTCCTCCACCTTGCTCCTCCACGCCGCCCTCCTCCACCTCCCTCCTCCCGGCGCACCTCCTCCACGACGCACCTCCTCCTTTCACCGGCTCGGCGCCATCCTCCCTCCTCCGGCCACCTCCCCTACCACCGGGCCTCCTTCTCCCCCATGCCGCTCGGCCTCCTCCTCCTGCGTTGGCCTCCACCTCCTCCTGTGCCGCCCCTCCTCCTCCTCTGGCGCTGGCCCCCACCTCCTCCCGCACCGGCCCTTCTCCTCTGCCTCCGCCACCTCATCCTCCCTCTACCCCGCTCCTCCCCGGCCACTGTTATGTTACTGCATGTTCTTAGTTCTTGCCATCTGCTTGTTGTTCAATGTCCTGTATATAATTGACTATCATGTTTCCTGAATTTGATTATCATTTGCTTTCTTAATTAGATTGATGCACATGCTGGTGGTGTAAATGACATTGCGTAATTGACTATCCTGTTTCCTGAATTTGATTATCATTCGTATTAATTTTGCAACACATTTTCCATATCCTTAGTGATGTTGTATTTCCATGTGCAGAATGATCTTCACTAATGTACTTTGCTGAATTAGATAGCTTAGCTAGTAATTTTCCTACTTGTACTTTGCATTGCTAGTGTGAATTTGTAAATGGTCATTGACTCATTGTAGATTAGTGAATCTATCACTTGCAAGTTTTATGAATCTATTCAAGCAACCCTGCATTCCAACTGATGTTCTAATGTTTCCCTCTACTGATCAGTGTGTGGCAATGATCTTGTTACTGGATGTAGTCAACCTTCTGTTCGGTGTGTGGCAATGATCTTGTAGTTCACCTTCTGATCTAATTTAGTAGTGTTGTAACATTACGGGATTATGGTTCCTTTGTTGAATTCTCATGCTGAGCTAGTGTTGAATTCTCTATGTCTGAATTGCATGATGATTGATATAGTGTATAATGTTTTGGTTTTGCAAAGTGAATGATAAATTTCCATCTGATAGTTTCCATCAGTAGAATATGGAATATGCAAAATGACCGATAGTTTCCATCTGTCTCCATATATTCAGAATGACTGATATAATTTTAGTATAACATGGCATCTGCATTTCTCTTTGTTACTTATTAATACCATTTTATTTGTTATAGTGTCAAGTATATCCAGTAGACTCCATTTTGAAGCTATGTTTGCATTTTAGGACATGCATTGTTGTTGTTGATAGTTACAAATCAAATTACTTGATTGATATTAGATCAGTTAATATGTCATCTTTGATTTACTGCATGATTGGTGCATACTTACTTGGACCTTGATGCCCTGGCTCCTGTAAATAAGAATAAATCATCTTCAGTAGTTTGTCAGCATGCATGTGGGTGTTGTTTTACTTTTAATGGTGCATACTTATATGGACCTTGATGCCCTGATCATAATTTTGAATTCTTTTCTATCAAATTGAGATATATGAATGTGATAAATACTAGTACTGAACTGCTGATCATCTTAATGTAGCATTTCTTCGATATCATTTAGAATTTGCTTGGTTTACTTTCAGTATTTAGTATGTGGTTTGATATTGTTTAGTAGATGTTAATAACAAAGGAATGATAATATTGCCTAACACTGCCGATGTCGGTCCCAAGCTCGGAAAAAAGTGGAGGGGGCATGAATTGTATCGTTACGATGCTATATTATTTATGTTTCGCTATGTTTTTCTTATTATATTTTATGTTGAAGTATTGAGCTAAAGTTTCATGTCAATGAAGCATTTATGGCTTATTTTTGTTATGTCGTGGTGTGGGTGTAAATTGACATTAGTTCTAGGTTGTTAGCATATTAGAATTTAGCTCGAGACGTGGTTAAACCCTAGATCTACCACTCACTTTCATACGTGGGGAGGGAGAGAGGGTCACCTCTTTGGTTGGGGGAGCTGGCTCGACACATAGGGCACTGGCACAGCAACCCCTGAGGGCTTGTTTGGATACATTGTGATCTAACTCAATCCCTTCGGATTGACTCGGAATTTAAACTAAAATCTCTTCCAATCCGAAGGAATTGGTTCTAATCCCTCCCTATCCAAACGATCCCTAAGGCCTTGTTTGCAAGCGCCGGGATCGGACGGGATCGGCCGGGATTGACCGGGGAACATCCTGGCCGGGATATAATTCCCGGACCAGCTTGAAGCAGCGCTTGGATGAAGCCGGGGATCGAAAAATCCTAGCCCGTTCCCAGTCGATCCACGAGGGTTTCTTCCCACTCGGTTGAGGCGTGGTTCTTCTTCCCTTCGTGACTTCACGTGCGTTCTCCGAACGGCGCCGTGTAAGATCGAGGTGGCCGACTAGAGGGGGGGTGAATAGGCGTTTTAAATTCCTTTAGGCTCTAAAACCGATTTCTAATGCGGAAGCTAATACAAATACGGTTTTGCACAATTAAAGCCTAAATCAACTAGGTTCCCCTAAATGCACCAACAATACAAGTCTATTAATAAGTATATCAATTAAGCATATGACTTGTAAGCTAATCAATTCTAGCAATGATGAATAGCACAACGAACAATTGCAATCATACACAATGAATAAACAATTTAATACAAGGTATATAAATTGCACAATGTAAAGCAAGCATTCATACACAATGAATGTAAATGCAATAGTAAGGCACAAGGATGCAAACCACAATGGACACGGTTATGTTTTACCGTGGTGAATCGGAGACTTGCGGTCTCCCTAATCCACGTTGAGGAAACCCAAACTAATTGGGCGGCTCCACAATTAAGCCTTCCTCCGAGGATCAAACACCTCGCTCCACTTGGGTTGCTCTTTCCTCCACTCAGGAGATGGCGAGCACCACGCCACTCACAAACCGCCTGGGTCTTCTCACAATCTTCTTTGAGAAGCTCACCGCGACGACGCCTCCACGCCGTCTAGGTGTCGGCAAACACCAAGAGTAACAAGACTCTAACTCTCACTTGAACCAATCAAGTGTCAAAGCTCTATGGATCTGAAATCCACAACCTAAGGCAACACATGCACTTAGGGTTTGCTCTCTAACCTCACTAAGTGCAACACATGCACAAAAGAGTATGAGAGGCTTGCACTAGCTCAATAGAACTCAAAGGAGCACCGACTACTTGCCCTCACACTGCCAAGGTGGGTATTTATAGCCCACACACACAAACTAGCCGTTGGGACAAAGTCTCTTGAAAAAGTTAGGAAATCGGGCGGCCGCCGTTATGGGGCGGTCGTACGCTTTCCTCCAACGGCTATAAAACTAGCCGTTGGTCACCAATCGAACGACCGCCAACTAAGGCCGGTCAGACAAGACTAAACAGTACAACCGCACAAACACTGCGGTCGCATCGCTCCACAAAGGAGCGCCAAATGCGGCTAAGTCCCACGAACACTGTTCGAAATTTACAACCGCCACAAAGAAACGGTTGAACCGCGGTAGCGGTCGCATCGCCAAAACACTGCGGTCGCATCGCTCAAGGGTTTCTCAAAACAAAGATATGCAACAAATGCATCTTCTCTCGAAAACTTGAACCGCCAACAAATAATCGAACGGCCGGATGTGGTCGTCGTCGCCAAGACACGCCGTATTACCGCTCCTCAACAGAGCAACGCATGCTCAAGCGATTTGCGGTCGCCATCACAGACATGCGCAGTATGACCGCATCCCGGTCGTCATCCGCTCATAACACGCTCGGTTCATCCGATTTTCTGAGAAACACAGATTGCATTCGCTCCAACTCAAATTGCAAAACACATTTGCCAATTTGATGCGTAATGCAAACAAGGGTTCAAAGGTAAGATTCTCAACAAGTTGCAAAACACATTTGCACACTTTTAGAATCATCCCACCAATTGCACTTCGCTTCAACTCAATTTGCAAAACACATTTGCGAAATTGACACGCGATGCAAACAAGGATTCATGTGAGATTCTCAACAAGTTGCAAAACACATTTGCAAACTTTTAGAATCACACTCCAAGGAATAAGGTACATGGACTTACACCATTTGCAAAACACATTCGCAAACTCAAGTCACATGCTACAAGGATTAACCATGAGCCACAACTATTTGCAAAACACATTCACAAATATTGGCAACATGTTAAAGTGAGCTAGAGCAAACACAATGAGCTATCAACACATGACAAACTCAAGCTACTAGTCAAAGACCCCTCTTAATAGTACGGCAACCTATACTAGCAATCCGGTCATCCAACCAAACACCAAGACCGGTAAAAGACTAGGAACACATCCTTAGCCCTAGCTAGTCATACCTTTGCCTTGCGCAAACACTTGAAGCTTGATGACGCACATCCTTGCTTCAACTCCGGGTTCTTGACTTGATATGCATCAACTCATGATGCATCCTTACTTGACCTTCATCAACACATGATGAAGCTTTACTTCAGGATCTTGACTTGATGCTCATCAACACATGATGACATCTTCCATCCCGAGTCTTGATATGCATCAACACATGATGCACTCTTCACTTGACATCCATCAACTCATGATGGGTCTTCACTTGACTTGATGATCAACACATGATCATCTCTTCTTGACTTGATGACTATCAACACATGATGTCATCCCAAGTCATCAACCACCGAACATAACCTATTCATCCAACTCATGGAAAATGTTAGTTCCACAATATGATTATCATTAATTACCACAACATACCATTAACTCATAATGGCGGGACAAGATACCACAATCTTTCCTCATTGGTAATTGATGATAACCACTTCAATAGCAAATAATTGAATAGAGTTTGGTATGAGTATATAAGTACTTCATAAGTTATATATACTCAACATGAGTGTATACTGAACTACACAAGTCGATAACTCAAGAATACATGAGCATATATTAACTACATAAGTCTCATATACTCATATGAATATATTAACTACACAAGTTAAACATATTCAAAGATATGTGAGTACACATGAACTACACAAGTTATGTTCTACTCACATATAAGTATATATAGACTACACAAGTCTTATACACTCTTATGAATAGATTAACTACATAAGTTAAACATATTCAAGAATATGTGAGCACACATAAACTACACAAGTTATGTTATACTCACATATAAGTGTATATAGACTACACAAGTCATATATACACACTTGAATATACTAACTACATAAGTTATATATATTCAAGAATATGAGCATATATAAACTACACAAGTTATATATACTCACATAAATATATTAACTACACAAGTTAAATATATTCAAGGATATGAGTATATACTGAACTACACAAGTTATATATATACTCATATGAATATATTAACTACACAAGTTAAATACATTCAAGAATATATGAACTACACAAGTCTCATATACTCATATGAATAAATTAACTATGCAAGTTAAATATATTCAAAGGACATGTTTCAAAGTAAAGATCCCAATTATATATGGACAAGGAAATATGGATCAATACTAATGAAACCACAAAACATAGATTGAGCTCCCCCTAAATGTGTGCATACACAAATGTGTAATGGAAACATATGCACATATTCAAGTTAGACTTTTGGTGGAGTTCAACCTATATTTTGGATCCGAGGAATGCAACAAGATATATGAATACAAAGTAGAATGCATACCTCTTTTGATCTTTATATCCAAACGAGACTAAACATGATATAACAAATAGAAATGTTAGTCTCACAAATAGATTCATCATTATGAATGCATACTGTTTGGATTTTCCTTTTGTTTATCCAATGAATTGGATTTGTCATTAATCACATGCATGCCTTCATGATTATTACCTTTTATATCCAAATAAGACTACACAATATGTATATCAATGAAAGTGTTAGTCTCACAATTAGATTTGTCATTAATCACCAAAACCCCATTAACACATAATGGTAGGTCTAGATTCTTCAATCTCCCCCTTTTTGGTGATTGATGACAAATCCTTTATAAATGACAACATTTGGATATAAGTCAACATAGGATAATCAATTAGCTCATTTGACTATATGCATGCATTGAAATGACAAGAGAATCTTGGTAAACTCCACTTTTGGCACCACAAGATTCTCCCCTTGATTCTCCCCTTTTAGGCAACTCAAGAGATCAAGAGAATAACAAATAAAGCTCATACAAATTAACATCCAAATGTAGCTCATACAAATTCTCCCCTTTTGGCATTAAGCACCAAAAACCGAAACAAATCTTAAGCAAAAGGAGAGTCTTTGCAAAACTTATGAGCTAGGAAATAAACCTCATTTTATTTTGAGCAAATAAGCATACTCCCCCTTTTGGCATAAAACAACAAAAATCCAAAGTAAAACAAAGCCATAAGGGAGTCTTTTTAAATTGGTTTTCCCATATAATAGATTGCCCATTTTAAAAATCAAAACATTTTTCAATAATACTTTTTCAAAACTTTTAGGAAAACTCCCCTTACACAAAGGTTCCTCTTGAAGATAGACATTCTTCTCCTTTGACACACAAAGGTTTTCTTCTTGACGATACTCGTCGACATTCTTCTCCTTTGACACACAAAGGTTTTCTTAAATCAATCCATATATTTGCTTTTGACGCACAAAAGCTCCCTTTATCAATTATCTCCTCTTTGTCATCCTTTTGAAATATGTCCATCCAACACTTAAGATGACTTCTACTTCTTCCACTTGATCTTTGATTTGCATCCAAAACTCTCTTTTGACATTAGGCACAAAAGCATTCTCCCCAATGTCTTTATGTGTATCCACTTGTAAAATAATCCTTGAACATCACTTGTAGATACCATGAGTCGACAATACCACTTGTTGGTAATACATGTAGATACCACTTGTAAATAATACTCGTAGATATCACTTGTAAATCCACATGTTGATACCACTTGAAGAAAACATGCGTCGACAAGGCTTGAAAGCAAAAATGATACCAACTAACAATTAATTCCACTTGTAGATACTTGGTACCACTTGGAGAGATAAGACTTAGATAGATACCACTTGAAAAGATATATCATGAAATGAACGTATCAGAGAGATACCACATGAAAAAGATATATCATGAAATGAACGTATCAGAGAGATACCACATGAAAAAGATATATCATGAATTTTAGGTATCGGAGAGAGCTTGGTTTGAAAAGAATTGATTGGCAAGAATTGAAATAGATATCACTTGTAGGTGGGTATAAGAAGTATACCACTTGAAGGATATCACTAGAAAGAATACCACTTATAAAGACAAGATGATATCATTTGAAGAATACCACTTGTAAACATAAGTAATATGAATTCCATGCCTAGATCAAGATGATCAAAAGGTGCTACCACTTAAAGGAATACCACTTGAATGATAAACATATCACAAGGATCAAAATGGTATTTGGAGTCAACAAAGCATGAGTGGGTAGCTTGCAAGGATTGCAAGGATCAACACGACTTGAGAGGATAGCCAAAAGATTTAGATTTGAATCAATTCGATGTCAAGATGATTTTGAGAAGCTACTCTTGGAAAGGATACCACTTGAGTAATTGCACTTGCAATCAAGGACAATTAGTAGTGAGTAGCTTGCAAGGATAACAAGGATCAATCTTGACATGAGGAGGCGATCAAAAGATTTAGAATTGAATAGAATTGAAATGGAATCAATTGATGCAAAAAAACAAAAATCGGTACAACCGCATTCAATTTCGGTCATACCGTTCTTGATCGTGCATCGTGCAAAGGCGGTCGTCTGAAAATCGGTTGTACCGCTGAATAACTCCGGTCGTTCGATTTTCTGGAGCTTCGGGAATAGATCAAGGAAATGAGAATTTTGCAAATGATCCTTTGTTTTAATATTCAAATAAATGTTACTTAGGATCCTTATGCATTAGATTGGAGATAGTAAACTTCAATGAATATAGTTTTTATGAATTAGTCTTTTGAATTTTCGCAATAAAGCTCATTTTTGAGAAACTTCTCCAAAAGAACCAAATTTGAGCAAATGAAGAAATTAAGGCATCAAATTTCATGTATGAGTTATAAATACCATTATGGACCTTTTCATGTGAATAGTTTTGGTTCATATGGTAAAACTCACTTAAGTGCTAGAAAGTGACCACTTAGGTCAACCTTGAATTTTAGATGAGTTTCAAAATCGAATAACTTTTGATAGGTTGGCCTTTTGGAAATATTTTGAATACCAAAATTGTTTAGAATAGCCAATTCTATCATTTTCATTTTGGGACAAAAGTCAAATTCCTTTTAGAATAGATTTTACACAAAAAATCTAGTTTTGGTCAAAAACAAGATACTATGATCTACAATTTTGGCTAGAAACTCATTTTCATTTGAAATAGTTTTTTTTTTGAATCAAAACCTTTGAAAAACATTTGGAAATCATTTGTATACATTTTGCAACTAGTTTTTCAAAGTATATACTAATAATTTCAAGAATTTTGACTTTTGGCTAAATGGCTTATTTTTGAAAAACATTACTAGCACTTAATTAATTTGGGCACACTTTGGGATGTGATATACATGGTCATGATTTAGCACTCTCCCTTAATGTGCCACTTCTTTCTTGCTCAAGAAATTAATAACAACGAATTAGCACAAGAGCAAGAACAACCCTTTTTAAGATTTTACATGAATGCAACCTACACAAGGTATAAGGGCTAGATACTTCAATGTAAATACTTGTTACCGAGATAGCATTGGTTTATGATACGAATTTATCTTCCTCAAGTTTGGCTCCAATTTGTATATGGTGGAATCCACCTCTCCATGAGTGAGCCAAACCTCCAATACTTCTCCAAGTACCTATTAATCATTTAAGCATCTTTTGGTACCCACACTCGGTTGGGTCCTTGAATGTTAGTCACAATAGATTTGGGCACCCAAATGGCCATATCAAT
This sequence comes from Phyllostachys edulis, assembly GCA_036346405.1. Taxonomy (NCBI): domain Eukaryota; kingdom Viridiplantae; phylum Streptophyta; class Magnoliopsida; order Poales; family Poaceae; genus Phyllostachys; species Phyllostachys edulis. The sequence continues at coordinate 10,048,422 of CM070551.1, read as the reverse complement.
AGTTTTATGTGAGTTAACATTCCTAGCAAACACATTGCCATTTCTATCCTTCCTAAGCAAATAATGATCATTATAGATGATAGGCTTAGGAGTGATACCTTTGGGACATTCTTTACTATAATGTCCTTTCTCCCGGCAATTGTAGCAAGTAGGGCTTTTGCTTCCCTTGATGTCTTCTTATCTTGCTCAATTCCGCTTGCCTCTTCTTTGAATGTCTTGACTTGACATCCTTTTGATTTGGACACACCGAGGCAATGTGACCATTCTTCTTGCATCCAAAGCACTTGATATTGTTGACTTGTTTTCTATCTTGCTTTGGAATGCTCTTCACCTTCTTCTTGGCGGTGAGACCAAGTCCTCCTTTGTCATTCTTCTTGTTAGGGCATACGGAGGCAATGTGACCCTTCTCATGACAATTAAGGCACTTAATATTCTTCATGTGTCTTGCATTGTGCCTCATTTTGCTATTTTCCTTTTTCTTCTTGGGAGTAAATCCAATGCCACTCTTATCTTGTAAGCATATTTGTTTGCTCAATATTTCATCGAGAGTAGCCTTCCCTTTATAGCTTCTATCCAAGTCATTCTTCAAACTTGAGACTTGGGCCTTAAGCTTTTTGTTTTCCTCTACAAGGTTAGTCTCAACAAGTATAGAGGAAATAGGTACATCTAATTTTGAGCAACAAGGCATATCAATTAAATCATCACAAGAAGTGGATACATTAATTTTAGATGAATTGCAAGGAGTAGGAGCAATACAAGGCAAATCATCTAATAGATCACATGTAATTCCTTTATCCACTTTAGAGTTAGTATAACTTTTAAGAAGGAGGGTTTCATGTTCATTTTTAAAACATCATAATTTTCTTGAAGCAAGTTAAATTCTTTCTTCAAAACTTTGAATTTTGAAACCTCCTTTCCCATAAAAACATTTTGTTCTTCTAGCATATCTATCAACTCATCATATGAAGGTTCATCATTATCATCATCATTATATACCTTCTTTTTACCTTTTGCCATAAAGCAATGAGGCGATGTAGATGGAGTTGATGTGTCATCATCGTCGGAGCTAGAAGTTGATGTGGAGGACTTGTGGACTCTTCATCGTCGGAGTTAGAGATTGAGCATTCTTCTCCGACGTCCACTTTTGTATGCAATCCTCATTAGTTGAAATGGACCGTTCATAATATTCTTGAAGATAAGTCCACATCTCATGAACGTTCTTGAGATCGCATATGGCATCAAACACACCTACACTCAAAGCACTAAATAAGGCGTTAATTGCTTGAGCGTCGAGATGTAAGCATTTCTCTTCCTCAATTGTTGGAGCTAGTTGATCCAATAGAGGAGAAAAGCCAACATCTACAATCCGCCATATATTTAGGCCCATGGCCTTAAAATAACATGACATGCGGATTTTCCAATGAGCATAATTTGTGCCATCAAATTTAGGTGCTTCACTAAGGTGCACTAAATCTCTAGTCGCCATCCTTTACTCTCTAGACGGTTAAGTCTAATAAAAGAGAGACCAAGCTCTGATACCACTTGTAAGATCGAGGTGGCCGACTAGAGGGGGGGTGAATAGGCGTTTTAAATTCCTTTAGGCTCTAAAACCGATTTCTAATGCGGAAGCTAATACAAATACGGTTTTGCACAATTAAAGCCTAAATCAACTAGGTTCCCCTAAATGCACCAACAATACAAGTCTATTAATAAGTATATCAATTAAGCATATGACTTGTAAGCTAATCAATTCTAGCAATGATGAATAGCACAACGAACAATTGCAATCATACACAATGAATAAACAATTTAATACAAGGTATATAAATTGCACAATGTAAAGCAAGCATTCATACACAATGAATGTAAATGCAATAGTAAGGCACAAGGATGCAAACCACAATGGACACGGTTATGTTTCTGGTGGTGAATCGGAGACTTGCGGTCTCCCTAATCCACGTTGAGGGAAACCCAAACTAATTGGGCGGCTCCACTAATTAAGCCTTCCTCCAGGATCAAACACCTCGCTCCACTTGGGTTGCTCTTTCCTCCACTCAGGAGATGGCGAGCACCACGCCACTCACAAACCGCCTGGGTCTTCTCACAATCTTCTTTGAGAAGCTCACCGCGCCAAGACGACGCCCACGCCGTCTAGGTGTCGGCAAACACCAAGAGTAACAAGACTCTAACTCTCACTTGAACCAATCAAGTGTCAAAGCTCTATGGATCTGAAATCCACAACCTAAGGCAACACATGCACTTAGGGTTTGCTCTCTAACCTCACTAAGTGCAACACATGCACAAAAGAGTATGAGAGGCTTGCACTAGCTCAATAGAACTCAAAGGAGCACCACTACTTGCCCTCACACTGCCAAGGTGGGTATTTATAGCCCACACACACAAACTAGCCGTTGGGACAAAGTCTGTTGAAAAAGTTAGGAAATCGAACGGCCGCCGTTATGGGGCGGTCGTGCAGCGCCTTCCTCCAACGGCTATAAAACTAGCCGTTGGTCACCAATCGAACGACCGCCAACTAAGGCCGGTCGTCAAGCACAAACGGTACAACCGCACAAACACTGCGGTCGTATCGCTCCACAAAGGAGCGCCAAATGCGGCTAAGTCCCACGAACACTGTTTCGAAATTTACAACCGCCACAAAGAAGCGGTTGAACCGCAGCAGCGGTCGCATCATTAAAAACACTGCGGTCGTCATCGCTCAAGGGTTTTCTCAAAACAAAGATATGCAACAAATGCATCTTCTTCGAAAACTTGAACCGCCAACAAATAATCGAACGACGGATCGTGGTCGCATTCGCCAAGACACGCCGGTACTACGCTCCTCAACCGAGCAACGCATGCTCAGCGATTAGCTATGTCGTATCACAGACATGCGCCGGTATGACCGCATCCGGTCGCATCGCTCATAACACGTCGGTTCATCCGATTTTCCTGAGAAAACACAGATTGCATTCGCTCCAACTCAAATTGCAAAACACATTTGCCAATTTGATGCGTAATGCAAACAAGGGTTCAAAGGTAAGATTCTCAACAAGTTGCAAAACACATTTGCACACTTTTAGAATCATCCCACCAATTGCACTTCGCTTCAACTCAATTTGCAAAACACATTTGCGAAATTGACACGCGATGCAAACAAGGATTCATGTGAGATTCTCAACAAGTTGCAAAACACATTTGCAAACTTTTAGAATCACACTCCAAGGAATAAGGTACATGGACTTACACCATTTGCAAAACACATTCGCAAACTCAAGTCACATGCTACAAGGATTAACCATGAGCCACAACTATTTGCAAAACACATTCACAAATATTGGCAACATGTTAAAGTGAGCTAGAGCAAACACAATGAGCTATCAACACATGACAAACTCAAGCTACTAGTCAAAGACCCCTCTTAATAGTACGGCAACCTATACTAGCAATCCGGTCATCCAACCAAACACCAAGACCGTAAAAGACTAGGAACACATCCTTAGCCCTAGCTAGTCATACCTTTGCCTTGCGCAAACACTTGAAGCTTGATGACGCACATCCTTGCTTCAACTCCGGGTTCTTGACTTGATATGCATCAACTCATGATGCATCCTTACTTGACCTTCATCAACACATGATGAAGCTTTACTTCGGGATCTTGACTTGATGCTCATCAACACATGATGACATCTTCCATCCCGAGTCTTGATATGCATCAACACATGATGCACTCTTCACTTGACATCCATCAACTCATGATGGGTCTTCACTTGACTTGATGATCAACACATGATCATCTCTTCTTGACTTGATGACTATCAACACATGATGTCATCCCAAGTCATCAACCACCTGGAACATAACCTATTCATCCAACTCATGGAAAATGTTAGTTCCACAATATGATTATCATTAATTACCACAACATACCATTAACTCATAATGGCGGGACAAGATACCACAATCTTTCCTCATTGGTAATTGATGATAACCACTTCAATAGCAAATAATTGAATAGAGTTTGGTATGAGTATATAAGTACTTCATAAGTTATATATACTCAACATGAGTGTATACTGAACTACACAAGTCGATTAACTCAAGAATACATGAGCATATATTAACTACATAAGTCTCATATACTCATATGAATATATTAACTACACAAGTTAAACATATTCAAAGATATGTGAGTACACATGAACTACACAAGTTATGTTCTACTCACATATAAGTATATATAGACTACACAAGTCTTATACACTCTTATGAATAGATTAACTACATAAGTTAAACATATTCAAGAATATGTGAGCACACATAAACTACACAAGTTATGTTATACTCACATATAAGTGTATATAGACTACACAAGTCATATATACACACTTGAATATACTAACTACATAAGTTATATATATTCAAGAATATGAGCATATATAAACTACACAAGTTATATATACTCACATAAATATATTAACTACACAAGTTAAATATATTCAAGGATATGAGTATATACTGAACTACACAAGTTATATATATACTCATATGAATATATTAACTACACAAGTTAAATACATTCAAGAATATATGAACTACACAAGTCTCATATACTCATATGAATAAATTAACTATGCAAGTTAAATATATTCAAAGGACATGTTTCAAAGTAAAGATCCCAATTATATATGGACAAGGAAATATGGATCAATACTAATGAAACCACAAAACATAGATTGAGCTCCCCCTAAATGTGTGCATACACAGATGTGTAATGGAAACATATGCACATATTCAAGTTAGACTTTTGGTGGAGTTCAACCTATATTTTGGATCCGAGGAATGCAACAAGATATATGAATACAAAGTAGAATGCATACCTCTTTTGATCTTTATATCCAAACGAGACTAAACATGATATAACAAATAGAAATGTTAGTCTCACAAATAGATTCATCATTATGAATGCATACCTGTTTGGATTTTCCTTTTGTTTATCCAATGAATTGGATTTGTCATTAATCACATGCATGCCTTCATGATTATTACCTTTTATATCCAAATAAGACTACACAATATGTATATCAATGAAAGTGTTAGTCTCACAATTAGATTTGTCATTAATCACCAAAACCCCATTAACACATAATGGTAGGTCTAGATTCTTCACGCCGCCTCCCCCTCTCTCTCCCCCTCAAGTCGCGAGCGTTCTCCGAACGGCGCCGCCTCCCCCCTCTCCCCCTCGACTCCGGTGACGTCGCTCCCGCCGCCACCGCCGCCCTTGGAGGAACATCCCGGTTAGATCTATCCAGTTAGTCTCCTCTTCCTCCTCCCCCTCCTACAATGATTTATAGGGTTTGTAGCCTCAATTTTTTTCTCTCACAGATCCATAGCGCCGGGGTTAGAGAGGGGGAGGAGAACTCTAGCTAGGGTTGCTCGAGGACCCTCTTCCAGGCGTGGAGAATCGAGAAGCCCCAGTGGGAGGCGGCGGCGTAGTGTGTTTGGGCTTGGGCTGGAGCTTCATCCTCCGCTCCATCTCCTTCCGGTTCATGGTTTGTGCTACTAGAATTGCCTATCTGTTTTTGGTTTTGCCTCTCTATTGGATATTTCCATATATTTGGTTTCGCTATCTGTGGAATTGCCCCTCTGTTTGTGTTACTAGATGCTATGTTCAATCTGAACTACATTGAAAAAGTGATTTGTTGATGTTCTTATGTTCATCTAGTTCATATGCTCCTTGTTAGCTATGCTTCCTGAAAGGCTCCGATAGCAAACTAGATGCTATGTTGTGCAGTGCTTCAGTTCTTAGAGCGATGTAATCAATTGCATTATATTAACCTTGATCCCAACCTTTCCCAGATGCGTTGCGTTGGTGCCTGAGTTGATCTGAACTCCCAAGAAAAAGCTGACCGGCCTAAAGAAAGAAAAGAATCAGAGAGAGGTATATAGCTATCTTATGCATCCTATCCTACTGGCTTACATGTATTCAGGTTGGGTTGTCCAAGATTTGTGCATAATTGAGCTAATACGTCAGGTTGGAGAAATAATTTTCTTTTCTTTGCATAATTTTAGTGCATAATGTGTGGGTATAAATACGCCTCTCTTTTTTTTTAGAGAAAGAGAGCTTTATTAATTACTCGGAGACAAAGTTAGTATAATTATGTCTTTAGTGGCCTATCAAAAAAATATATATGTCTTTAGTGGTTGGACTGAATGGAAAACTAAATTTGGTGACATTTATTATGCTATTTGCTAATGTTTCCATCAATCATGCAATCTGTTTTGCTAGGCATCTTTCATCCCCTCTCCCTCTGTCTAACTATTCTAGCTTTTCCTGATTCAATTGCTATTTTTTTTGGCTCATAGGATCTCTACCATGAATTGCATGCATTAGATAGATTCGAGCAAGATTATCGTCGAAAATTGGAGGAAGAGAAAAAATCGGTTGTATTTGAAAGAGGTATATTCATCATCATCCATATATTCACCAATCACACCCTTGTAGCTTGAGATGGTATTTCACCACCAATACAGTAGTCTTTTCCCAACAGAACTTACGATTGAGTGTCATGAATGATCAGGGGACACTGTTCAGATTATAAGACAAGAATTGAAGAGCCAAAGGAAGCATGTACAAAACTTGAAGAAAAAGTCTCTTTGGTATAAGATACTCGAAGATGTAAGTAATTTGTACAGCATTTTTGTGTGCATAAGATGAAGTATGTAGATAATGACAACTTTCCAGTCATCTGAGTTTAATGGGTAATTTTGAATCATGCACCAGTTCTTGAGAACTTGTAGTTAATTAGTTTACAATTAAAACTAGCACTTGAGAACTTGTAGTTGACTAGTTGTTAATGTATTAATTCACTGATTATACATCAGTTCTTTTTTATGATAACACTTTTGATGTCATAACCAACGTGGTACAGTGTCTTCTACACCACAAATTCAGTCTTGCTAAAAAGTGGACTTTTTGCTCTATCTGTATGTCATAAGACATATAACTAATATTACTTTTGGGCACCTATCTAGTTGTTTATATGATCTGATAGGAACTTTTTTTTTGGTTTCTAGGTTAGTGTAGACTACTTGACAAAACCAATAGATGTTTTTAAGGAGATGCGACGGATACTTAAGCCAGCAGGACTAGCTATAATGAGGTAATGTGTTGTCCATAGCATTACTAACATGATGCATGCCATTTACTAAGAACTATTTTTTTTATATAGCAGTGTCTTTATTATCAGATAATTAATTATGTTAAGTGATTCTAAATTCTGGTTTTAATATTTCATATAGTTTTTCGAATCGCTACTTTTGGACAAAAGCTATATCCATCTGGACATCAACTGGTGATGCTGATCATGCTTGGATAGTTGGGGCTTACTTCCATTGTGTTGGTGGTTTCGAATATTATCTTTTCTGTTATTACAGCATAGTCCATAGGACAATCATTTACATGAGAAGTCAAGATTCGTCAAGACTTTCATTGTTTCATCAACTTAGTATAGGAAATGGTATTGGGACTCCAGATATGTTACTTGTGATTATTTACATCATTAGCTAAGTCACTTGATACTTTTGCTATTGCACTCATTAAGCTACAAGTATGTACTGACAAATTAAGCTAGCAGCTAGCTAACGTGTGCTTAATTGGCAACATGAGTAATTTTGAATGAATGAATGGTCTCATTGTCTCAAAGTGCCCCAGGAAATGACATTGCACTAGCTTAAGCCTGCATGGTTCGCTTTTAGCTTGTGCCAGTAATGGTTGTGCTTGTCCATTGATTCTGTTATCTTTCAAAATTATTCTTCAGGAAAACATTGAATGCAAAGCTTGATGATTCGCTGATTGAAGGGGAGTTCCTGAATTGAAATTAGATGAGCAATCTTTTTTGTATGAGACTATTTGTAATATGAAATACTTTTATCTTGTGTTGATATCGGACAGTGGACATGCACATTGTCATGTATTGCAAGGACAGTGGACATCTTTTTTGTATGAGACTATTTGTAATATGAAATACTTTATTTTGAATTTTTATGATTTTTTTTCGAATTTTCTGCATTTGTTTTCGAATTTTCTGTACTTTTTATTTTTTTTCGAATTTTTTGGACTGCATGTGAAAATTTTCTATTTTTTTTTTGAATTTTCTGGTTTGGTTTTGGAAATTTCCATGAATTGTTCCAATTTTTTATGTTGTTTTTGGAATTTTCTATATTCTTTTTTTGCTTTCAGATTTTTTAGTATATGCAATCCCTACCAATCCAACCATTTGTCCAAACAAATCAAGGGATTAGATCTAAGGTGGGAGGGGATTGGGTGGAGGGAGGGGGATCAACCTAATCCCTTCTTGGATTGTTTCTTCTATGGATAGATTTCCCCACTAGCCAAACAAGGTCTAAGGCATGAAATATTCCTAGGCCAAACTGGCCTTTTGAGACGAGTGACGCGTGGTTTCCTTTCTCGCTGGGGCTGGTGGGCTAGGCTTGCATCGATCCAAGCCTGCACGACTAGCCATGCATGCTGCTAGTTAACAGACTGGGCCATGCATGTATGTTCGATGGGTTTCAAGTTTTCAGCAGTGGTGTTGTGTTGCAATCGTGTCGAGCCAATCCTAGGCAAAGCAAGCTTTTGGGCAATTGCTCTCGAGGGGAAAAAAAATACGGCCATTGCATGTCACGCATCTATGCCGGGCAGCAGTGGCGGATCTAGAAAAAAAATAACCGAGTGTCCTTCATATATATCATCACATGTGTATATAGTCCATGAACTTATAATACGGGGTGCACACATATGTATACATAAGTTTTAATAAGAAAAAATAAAATCAGACCCGATATCCTGTGCACCACCATAACCCTACTTAGGATCCGCCTATGCCAGGTAGCCAGGCCATGCTCTGAACGCTCGGACAGACAGGCCTTGCTGTGGTTTTATGTTTAGCTGGTGGTAGCCTAGCCGTCTAGTGGATAGGGAAGGGGCCAAGCCGGCATGCAAAGCAACTAAAGGATAGATAAACAATAATGCTATAGAAATCGTACGCCTTTCCTGTATAGAGACTACCCCAACCACTAGTCCCGATCCTCTCCCCACCTACCACCAGTTGAAGCCTCGACCTTCATGTCTCTCCGACTACTGAATTATTTGCCCATAATCTCTCATTATTTTCTATTCCTTGCCTGCTCTACTCCAGGCCAGATGAGGTCCCCGTCGAAGCTATGTGCCTGCAAATGCGTTGGTGCCGCATGAAGGCATGAGATGATACAACTCCTAAGGTGTTGGGATGAGTTGTACTGGGTACTGTGGCCATGGACGAGATGTGCCTATAGGCCAACGATCATAGCAGAGGCTCAGCGATAGAGGCCATGGAGGAAACACACCTTGGTGTGGTTGTGGAGGTGGGGCGAGCAGGTGCCATGGAGGGAGCTTGAGGTTGAGCTTGCCATCGAGTCTCAGAGCCAGTGAGTTAGGTGTTTGTTGTAGCCATATGTTCTTTTTGTTGCAAGAGGTGATTTGACAGTTACGCTTATAAACCTGTTTGTGATAATTACAACACTGACGGTTCTCAGAAACCGTCTGTGATGAGGCGTCTAGTATAGCCTGTTTTGTAGTAGTGGATGTTGGGACTATGGTTTTTGAATGTTTCAATAATAAACTCTTGCAATGTTTTTTTAAAAGAATTTCTCAATGTTACATCTGGTGTTGTTCATTATTGCACATGTGCAATCAAAATGTTTCATAAGTTAGGCTCAAATTTTGCAGCACTCGATCGTCCAATTTTTTTTGTTGCAAACTGGTGTTTTTTTGTGCTCCAGTGAATCTGAATACGTTGTTGCTCTTGGGAGTTGGCTTGGTATGTGTACGATGGGGAGAAAAAACAGTAGGCATTGTTGCTTTTGTGGCGAAGGGTTTCAATTTTCTCGGCATTTTTCCACTGTTATTCGACATTTTGTTTGAATGCGTTGATTACAACTGTTGCACAAGTTATTCAACGATGTTGCATCGAAGTGTACGTACGTCTGAGCGCTAGTTGTACCCATAGATAAACACTTAAAATTAGTTGTCTTTCTAATAAAAACTATGTGCGTGGATACCCAATTATTACATTAGATCTGCGGGTTTAACAATAACTATCTGACTTGTTAGCGTAATTGCTCAGTTGTACACGGTAGTATTCGTTATAAAACTCTATATTTTAAAGTAGACTTTATTTCGTTAGCATCCCTAATTGAAAAAAATACAGAATTTACAACGTTTTAATCCGGACCCACCAAATAAAGCGGGATAGATATTTTTTTTTCGCTTGCCATTGATGTGTGAATGTACGACCTTATAGAGGGAACCTGGAAGCTCCTTTCAACACCATTTTAATTATGTAATAATAGATAAAGATTATGCTACTTCGTAAATATTCCATCTCTTACTATTAAGATGATATGTTTATATGCATCGATACTTAGTCAAGTCGTAAAAACCATATGTACAAGCTTTACAATGAAGATAGAGACCAAAGATCTACATCAAAGTTTGTTTCAACTTTCAACAATGGCTTTTGATATATGGAGAAATCATTACTGACCAGTAGAATTGATCCAGAACTACAGAGAGACATTCAAAATTTCAAATGATCAGGTAATGCTCGTAGTTAAGGAAACAAATCAACAATTGACACTAAGGGGTTGTTTGGATCTCGCATTTTGTGAAAATCAGATTTAGTTAAACTAGTTTTAGCAAAAACTTTGTTTGGATAATGCAACTAACTCCCTGGATAACGAAAACGTGTTTTCTGTAAAACCAGAATTCCGAGTTTTACCAAAAACCAGTGAACATCGTTTTTCTCAAAATGAATTTATGCTATCCTCATTCTCAACAACTTCCTCGTCGCTATTCTCCGTGTCCAACTCCGCATTTCACCAATGACCCCCACCCTCGCTGCGGCGAGACTTTTCGGGTCGGGCGCCATGATCGGCGCAGCCCATGCTCCGGTTCACGCCGCTCAAGTCCAAGACCATCGAGTTCTTCACCGAGGAGGAGGACGTGGATGTTGATGACGTTGTTGGTTCGCTGCGGCGGCGGAGGGTGGCATGCTTGCCGCCGCCGAGTGGTCGTGCTCAAGCTCGATCCGCAGAACCCTAACCCTAGCGGCGGGGAGGAGAGGGTTCGGGAGGAGGCCGCCGTGGCGGCGGCGCCGCGATCGATCGCTCGCTCCAGCGGCGACTGCGCACCAGAGGCCCGCGATCGCCGTTCTGCCGGAGGCGGCGACGGCCATGACGCCATCATGATGTCGCACCTACGGAGGCTGTCCGAGCTAAAGCGGCTTGCGAGGGGGCCACCGGACGGGTCCCTCATGGGGCACCTCGAGGCCCAGATGCGCGAGAACCAGGCGCTGCTGCGATCGTTCGACGCCGTGGTGAACCACCTCGAACCCGCGATTGACACCAAGGACGCCACAGCTGCCGCGCTGCATCAGGAGCATGCGGCGCTAGAGGACAGAAACGCGTGGCTCGACCGCGCCCTCAGCGTCATGTTGTCCACTGGCGTCTTCGACTCCGTCCTCCGCGACGCGCTTTGTGTCGCCCACCGCTTCACCCGCGTGCTCTCCTCTCTCGCGTCTGCCTATCCATGTTCGATGGCTTCGATTCCTACCAATTCGGTGGCACAAGTGACACCGAGACACCTGAAGGAATCGAGCTCGCAATTCGCAGGAATGAGTCGTTGCAGCAATTCATTAAGTATTCAGATGCAGACCCCATGGTGCTCATTAATTCAAGCCCGGATTGCGAATTCTCCCACTTTTGCGACCGAAAACAGCTCATCCATCCCGGCATTGAGTCCTCCTTGTTTGGGAATTCAGACTTCGGGGCATTGCCGGTGATGGGTGCGGCCGGTCCACTCTACGAGCTCTTTGTTGCAATGGCAAGCTCAATATGGACACTCCACAGGTTGGCCTGAGCGTATGACACAGTAGTCGGCATATTCCAGGTTGGCTGAGGCACGGAGTACTCATTGGTGTACATGGAGAACATTGTGCGGTCAAAGGGATTTTCAGGGATCAAGGAGCTCAGGAAGACGACGGTGCAGCCGAAGATCGGGTTCACGGTGGTGCCAGGCTTCCAACTCGGTGGGACAGTGATCCAATGTAGGGTGTACCTAGATTATGGCAAGTAGGAAGAAGGAATTATAGATTCAAATGAAATCTCAACCAAACACTGTATAGATGAAAGCTTGTTTTAGTTTTTTTGATCCAAACAAAGTAATCTATAAACTCACTGTAACAGAACAACAACTTAAAAACATGTTTTCATAAAAATCCTACTAAAACCTATTTTCTGAAAACTAATTTGTAATCTAGGTGATCCAAACAACCACTAAAGGCAGGATAACTTTCTACGCCATCCCGACTGGTTTTGAAGGCGGTATTTAGGGTTCCCATGGAAGGCGAAAATATGCCGTGAACTTGAAACTCGTCGGCCCATTGTCGATATGGGGCTGTTTGGATTGCATCCCAAATAAACCAAACAAAATTTTGGTAATGCCCATAAAATTTAGCTATCATTTGGTTTAATGCCAAAATTTGGCTTTGCCTCAAAAAATTTGGTATTGCCAAGCTTTGCTAGCCATTTCTTTGGCAGAATTTTGGGGCATGTTTGGTTCAATGCCCAAATGAACCAAACCAAATTTTGGTAATACCCTAAAATTTTAGCTAGCGTTTGGTTTGGTTCCAAATTTTGGTAATACCTTAAAAAAATTTGGCAATGCCAAATTTCTTCTTCACCTTTTCGGGGCAAATTTGGGGCAGCCAAATCCACGGCCAATTTTTTTGGCTAGCCAAAGAGCACTTGCCAAGACAGGTGGCACATGGTGGTTGGCTGATTCCAATGCATTAATTGTTTGTTTAATTTGATTAATCAGTTTCAAATGACTATATCTTCTAAACCGAGTATCTGATTTGTGATCTGTTTGAACCATTGTGTTCCTTGTCATTTTATCAACAAAACAAGACCCATGTTGAGATATTTTGGGGCAAAAAAAATAGATGTCATATGGGACCCACGTGTCACTCTCATAATTTTAGCACATTTTGGTATGGCTGCAATCCAAACACATCAATTTTGGTATTGCCCATGAATTGGTGAGGCTACGATCCAAACACTATTTTTTTTGCCAAGATTTTGGCATTCCCTTGGTTTTGGCAATACCAAAATTTTGGTATGGCCACCTGGGGTCACAATCCAAACAGGCCCTTGGTTCCAAAATCCGGCGCCAAATATTTGGCATGGCAGCACAATGATAGATTAATTGTACGATAAGTTTGATTAGTAAGTTTGAAATAATCATATTTCTTAAACCGAGTATTTCCCAAAAACAAAAAACACCAGCTGCCGCTACATTTTTTCCCTAAAGTAGATTATACATCTCTTGGCCAATAAAAAAAGCTTCATCTTTTGAGAAGGTATTTAATTTTACCATCTACCATCCTGCTTACTGTTATGAATGTTATGTGTATATTGAAATGGCTCAATGAGCAATATATATAAGGTGTATAAGGGTGTAAGTCATATACAGATAAGACAATACAAAAGTTTAAACCCTAGAACAATAGAAAATACCATAAATACCCTTATATCCTTAACACCTCATCTCAAATGCAAGGCGTATGCAATAGCATTGCATTTGGAAAGGGTTGGCAATAAAATAGGGATAATCCAAAATCCGAGTCTTCGTAATGTCGTCATAGCATGCAGTTCTTGAAAAATATGTCGATAAAAGATATCCTTCCATTCGGGGTCGTGCGACAGCCCATAAAGTACAAGGTACTAGAGCAAAATCGACCGCGGCAACACGACAAAGAAGATGATGAAACCGACAAAAATAGATAAAACTTATCAAATCAAGTCGAATAGAGATAGATAGAAGCATGGCGGCGCAAGCTACAGTAACCCTAACCCTAACCTTTACTCTGATATCATGTTATGAATATTGTATGCCAATAGACAATATATATTGAGTGTACAAGAGTACATATCATATACAGATAAAACAATACAAAAATCTAAACCCTAAAATAATAGGAAATACATAAATATCTTTATATCCTTAACACTTACTACTAGTCTGTATATAATGCAGGTCCTGAAAGCAAGAAGCCCAGAGCGACCGCAACGACCACTCTTCGGTGTTTAAATCTTGTTGTCTTGTCAGGAGAGGTAGTGACCGGCGATGTCGGCGGTAGAAAGGAAGACGGCGTGCGTCACCGGAGGGAACGGGTACATCGCTTCCGCGCTCATCAAGATGCTGCTGGAGAAGGGCTATGCTGTCAAGACGACGGTCAGAAACCCCGGTTCGATTCTTCCTTCTTTCTAGTTCAATATTGTTGCAATCTTCCTTTCGTCGAGCGGGTGAAATATGCGGTTCCGCTGGGACGGTAAAACATATGCTTTGTGTTTTCTATGGTAAGTTCAGCAAAGTATGCTTAATTAGCTGCGTCACATATTCACATAGGGAAGAAAGAATCCTAAAACGAGCCAATTTTGAGTTAAAAGCTGTTGCGTGTCTGATGTATCACTTGTGATGGAATTGTTGCAAATTGTTATGATCACAAGACGATGATAAGGATTTTCGGAGTTTGGTAATTTCGCTTCTTGAGATTCTAAATGACTGTAATTTGTATGTAGATGACATGGAGAAGAACTCCCACCTCAAGAACTTGCAAGCGCTTGGCCCCTTGAAGGTCCTCCGCGCCGACTTGGACGAAGAAGGCAGCTTCGACGAAGCAGTTGCCGGCTGCGACTACGCCTTCCTCGTCGCCGCTCCGGTGAACCTCCAGTCAGAGAATCCAGAGGTGAGCAACCATGACCAATCTTGATTTCAACATCACTGTTGTGCTGTCATTTGCTGTTGGTCGAGTAGTTGGCATATATTCTTCAAGTTGTCACTCTCTCTCTTTTTTTTTTTTGAAAAGGACATTACATCCTGCTTTTATAGAAAGCAATAAAAGGTTCTTACAGCCAGGCCAAACAACAAAAATTAAGTCACTGGGGACTCCAATTTACAGCAGCATCCAGAGCAAAAAAGTGCTAACCGACATCAGCTAAGCAGAACCCCAACAGAATACAGCTGAAAGATGTTAACTTCGACAGAAGCTGAATACAGATAATCAACAGAGCAGCTGGAAAATAAGCCGTAAGAAACTGGAACTTAGAGAACTACAAAGAACTAGCAAGACTAATTCTCCCAAATTTATGAGTCCAGTCTTCGGCCAAGCAGATCACTTTGTCCAAATCCTCTCGGTCTCCTTCCTTAACCAGAATTCTCTACTTCTGCAAACAAGATATAGATTTGTATAAAGCCTCAATTGGTTGCTTAGGAAAATCCTTTTCGATCGTCATTTTATTCCTGATTTTCCAAAGAGCCCACGCCAAGGCTGCAAAACTAAATAAGCAGATATTGTAATAGTTAGCACCCCTAGCATCTAGCCAATTATGTTGAAAATCATCAAGAGACTTTGGAGCCTTCTCCCACATTAACATCTCTTTAATGGAAGTCCAAACAAAATTAGCTAAAACACAAGAAAAAAGAATGTGGTCAGTGGTTTCCGGAAGCCCACAAATAATGCATTCATCTGACCCTTTCCACTTCCTCATTTTGAGTTGAGAGGTAGTTTGCAATCTGTTTTGGAAAGCAAGCCAAAGAAAAATCTTCACTTTCAAAGGAAGTTTGCTTTTCCAAATTTTCTGATTTCTCGTATGAATCATCCCCCCAAAAGACAAAAACCGGTAAAGAGATTTCACTGAAAAGATCCCGGATCTCTCCAGACCCCAAACCACTCTATCACCTTTGGTATTATCAATCCGCACCCCATCAAGATCAAGCTTCAAATTAGTCCAATCATCCCACTCTTCCTTACCAAGTTGTCTTTTGAAATTAATATGCCAATCCCCATTCACCATACTATCAGAAAGCTTAATATCAGGATCTGCACTAATAGTGAAAAGTTTATCATACCGAATTTTCAAAGCACAGTTATCAAGCCAAGTATCTTTCCAAAACAGGGTGTTCTTACCATCATTAACTTGAAAGACAGAGCTACTCTTGAACAGGTGCTGCACTTTATTAATAGATTTCCAAAATTGAGACCCTCTGTTAGTCTGGCCGTGAAAAAAATCGCCATTAGTAAAATACTTAGCTTTGAGAATCCTAAACCATAATTCATTTTTAGCCAAGCTCATCCTCCAGAACCATTTACTCAGTAGGCAATCGTTCATTAAGCTAGTGTTAATAATGCCCAACCCCCCAAAGTCTTTAGGTCTACACACAGCCCCCCACTTAACCATGTGATATTTGAATTTGTCACTGGAACCTCTCCAGAAGAATCTTGCTCTGATAGAGTTCATTTTTTGATGAGTCTCCTCATTAAGCCTATAAAACCCCATAGTATATATAGGAAGACTACTTAAGCAGCTGTTAACCAGAATCATTCTCCCTCTAGAAGAAAGAAGGTTATTCTTCCAATTATCCAATCTTTTTTCTAACTTACTGATAATCCTCCCTGCAGTCTTATTGTTAATTTTCCTATCCCCAATATCAATCCCTAAGTACGTCATAGGGAGATGTCCCAGATTGCAGTTCAGCATGTTCGCTACAGAAGAAGCAACTCTCTCATCCACCCCTAAAACATACACCTCACTTTTATGGTAATTAATTTTTAGGCCTGACATCCATTCAAAACAGTATAAAATGAATTTGAGGTTCAAGATATACTGATTATCACACTCAATCATCAGAATCATGTCATCGGCGTACTGGAGCAAAGAAACACCCCCATGAATTAAATGAGAGATCAGTCCTCGAATCACCCCTTTTTCCTGAGCTTTAGTACAAATACCTGCGAGGGCATCTGCGGCCAAATTGAAAAGAAGAGGGGAGAGAGGGTCTCCTTGTCTCACACCTCTGTGAGTCTTAAAATAAGGTCCTACCACCCTATTAATATTGATACTCACTTTACCCCCTTGAATAGAACTCATAACCCAATTGATCCAACAATCAGAGAAACATTTGCCTTTCATGACATTTTTAAGGAAGCCCCATTGAATCTTATCATACGCTTTCTCAAAATCCAACTTGAGAATAACCCCTTTTCTTTTAGACCTCCTCATCTCATGCAGAATTTCATGAAGAGATACCACCCCATTCAAAATATTTCTCCCCTTAATAAAAGCTGATTGACAGTCACTAATTATGCTGTTAGCTATTTTGCCCAACCTGACCGCAAGCAGCTTAGTAATGATTTTAAAACTCACACTGATCAAGCAAATAGGCCTGAAATGTTTTATCTCATTAGCCTCTTTAATCTTAGGTATTAGAGTTATCACCCCATAGTTCAAACGCTGCAGATCCAGCTTCCCCTCATAAAAGTCTCTAACCATTAGCATAAAAGGATGTTTAATTAAGTCCCAAAAAGCTTTATAGAAGCCAGTAGGGAATCCATCAGGACCTGAAGCCGAATCAGCAGGTAAATCCTTAATAACTTTCCAAACTTCTTCCTCAAAAAAATTCTGAATTAAATTATCATTATTAACTTCCGTAACTCTCCAATCTGTCCAAAAATTCTCCTCAAGAGAAATGTTTAAAACCTCTTCTTGACCAAAGAGTTCTTTATAGAACCGATAGATGTGGTCCCTGATCTTATCATCTTCTGATATTAAAACCCCACCATTCTCCAGACTGTAAATAAAATTTTTACGTCTTCGACCATTAGCACAATTATGGAAGTTGTCACTCTCTTTTTCAAAATAAGTTATCACTCACTCTCCGAGGCCCCTGTTGATGGCAGAAAGAAGTGATTGAGGCTGCTGTCGGAGGAACTCTCAACGTCATGAGGTCGTGCGTGAAAGCGGGCACGGTGAAGCGCGTGATCCTGACATCGTCGGCGGCCGCAGTCACCAGCAGGCCTTTGCAAGGCGACGGCCATGTGCTGGACGAGGAGTCCTGGTCCGACGTCGAGTACCTCACAGCCAATAAGAAGTCACCAGCTTGGGTACATATACATGTTCAGTCAGAGCCAATCTCGTACAATCATTTAACCTGTCTCAAACGATGTGCCGTGTTTCATTGCAGGCATACGCAGTCTCGAAGGTGCTTTTGGAGAAGGAAGCGTGCAAGTTCGCGCAGGAGAACAACATCAGCCTGGTCACCGTTTGCCCAGTCATCTCGGTGGGTGTGGCACCGGCTCCGAAGGTCAACACGAGCGTCCCCGGTTGCCTCTCCTTTCTATCCGGTGAGGAGCAAAAGTGTTGGGCATAGTTTTTTTTTAAGTTCAGTAACTAACTGCATGCCTGAAGGATGCAGCAAAAACCTTCTGAATTTCTCGTGTTCTTTGCATCTCGATCGTGTCCGATGTTATATTGGTTACGTCGTGTGTAATTTCAGGCGATGAGACGCTCATCGACACCCTAAAACGCGTGGAGAAGGCCTCCGGTTCAACTCCGATGGTTCACGTCGACGATCTCTGCCGTGCCGAGGTGTTCGTGGCCGAGGAGGAGTCGGCCTCAGGGAGGTACATCTGCTGCAGTCTTGACACCACCGTCGTGGAGCTGGCCCGTTTCCTGGCAGCAAAGTACCCACAGTACAACGTGAAAACCGATGGGTACGAATCGTCCTCAAAACTTGAGTCCTCAACACGCGAGATCTGATGCTCGATCGATCGTGCACTGATGACGAGTGTGTGTATGTTTAATTATTGCAGCTTTGGTGACCTCCCTGAGAAGCCCAGAGTCTGCCTTTCGTCGGAGAAGCTCATCAGGGACGGGTTCGAGTTCAAGTACAAGACCCTGGATGAGATATACGATGACGTCGTCCAGTACGGCAAGGCCTTGGGAATTCTGCCGTACTAATGTTCCTCTGCTTGCGATCAGTGATAAGAACCAAACGACGTTAGCTCTTGCAAAATAAGTCTATGCTACTAAATACTAGTAATAACAAAACAATGGTTGTTGTCTCTGCTGAGATCCTTAGGTCAACAAGTTTGGAATTGGATCCAATGTAGTCTCGCTAACCTCCGGCCCAAACGCTAAGTTGCATAAATACTAACCTCGGCTCCCTCCTCACGCGCGTTCCTAAAAGAAACGCAGGTTCCCTCGCTCGGCGCGGGCGCGCGGCAGGCGGAAGCGTAATCCCATGCGGCCACCTCACCTAGGCACGGCTAGGGTTGCCAACAGGCCGGGTCTGTTCCCCGTGGGGACACTTTCATCCCTATCGACGAAACAAGTTGTCTAAGCAAGATAGCCTCTATCCATCCATCATGATGGTAAAATCAACTCTGCAGCGTGGGCAGTCAAGCCAGGCTTCACCGTTTGTACATGGGCTAAGCCAGACTACACAAAGGTTGTGTCATCGGTGGCAGCTTGTGACAATGTGTCAATGTCAACATTAATAAGTGCTGGCTTCATGTATCGGAGTACAGCCTGTGTCAATGTCAACATTAATAAACCGAGTACGAAGCGTTAAGAAGACTACACGAAGGTTGTGCCATCCGTGGCAGCTTGCGTGTCAATGTCAACATTAATAAACCGTGTACGAAGCGTTAAGAAGACTACATGAAGGTTGTGTCATCTGTTGCAGCTTGCGTGTCAATGCCAACATTAATAATCCGAGTACGAAGCGTTAAGAAGACTACACGAAGATTGTATCATCCGTGGCAGCTTGCGTGTCAATGTCAACATTAATAAACTGAGTACGAAGCGTTAATAAGACTACACGATGGTTGTGTCATCCATGGCAGCTTGCGACAATGTGTCAATGTCAACATTAATAAGTGTTGGCTTCATGCATCAGAGTATAGCCTGTGTCAATGTCAACATTAATAAACCGAGTACGAAGCGTTAAGAAGGTTGACTTGCCAGTCTGGCTTAGCCCATGCACAAACAGTGAAGCGTGGCTTGGTTGTCAACGCCGCAGAGTTGGTTTCACCGTTACGACGGATAGAGGCTAGTTTGCTTAGGGTATGTACAATGATATAGATAATTATTGTCTATATCATCCTTCCATATCATTTATAGACAACACTAAAGATAACTTCTACAATGAGTTATCTTTTTACGTATTTCAATAGTTAACTCCTCTACATACAATGCTCATATACAACATGTCTTATTTCTCGTGTTACAGTCGACTACTGCATGAAAAATGAATCAATTCTCTATGCTTCACCTCTCTCCTCCATATCATCTCGTGTCCTACGTGTCAAAGTCTACATACAACTGACGCCACACCATTGTACATGGTTTTAGACAACTCGTTTCGTCGCAAGTTGTCTTCGATAGGTAAATAGGAATGGGGATGGAAGTGTCCCCCGTGGGGATTAGACCCGGCCCGTTGCCATCCCTGGGCACGGCGTGTGAATTTTCTCGTGCGCAGACCCCAGATCCTTGCGCGACGGGCGCGTGGCTTCGGCTCAACATAGGGGTGCTTGGAACGGCTGGGTTTTTCTAAAAAGCAGTTTTTGGTTGTGCTGTAGGGCTGAACGGCTGGGCTGAAGAGGTTTGGTGTTTGATTGTTTGGCTTTTAGGTAGGCTGGCTATAACTTCCGATATGAAAAATGTCTGAAATGCCCCTGAGGACAGTAACAGCTTATTTGATGTCGTTTAACGCAATTAACAACATTTAACGAGAACTAACGATAGTTGATGAGAATTAATGGCGTTTAAAGACAATGAACAACTAACACAATTAACGATAACTATCGCAATTGACGATATTTAACGACGACTACCGCAATTAGGGCAATTGATCGTATTTGACGACGACTATCGTAATATACTGTAATTTAGCACAATTAGCTCCATAAACCACAATTAACATGTACAACTACCGCAATTTACGACAACTACCGCGATTAACAACAATTAACGATACTTATTACAATATAGAATTATTACAATTAACAAACATTAAAAAAACAATTATTACAACACATAATTATTAAAATAGACAATAATTACATAAGTATTTAATTTACAACAAAAAAAAAGAAAAGAAAAAAAAGCTAGGTTGGTTGGGCAAGAGAGAGGGAGGCCATGGCAAGCGGCGGTGGTGGGGGGAGGTGGAGGACCGAGGACGGAGGAGTTGGGCGTCGAGGGCAGTAGGACTAGGCAAGGACGGCGACGCAAAATCTATCTATTTCTTATCAGCTTGGCATGATTGAGAGACACGCGCGCGATGTTGACACACAGAAACTTTGGCATGATTGAGTCACATGCGCGCGATGTTGACACACATAAACTTTCTGCGCACGTTCGTATAAAAAGAAAATTTACGAAAGAAAAATATTAGCGTTACTAAGAGGGCAGAAAAAAGTACCAAGCGATAACAACTGCGAGACTGAAAAGACCGAATTGGCATGCGTTGAAACTAGAGCTCTTTTACGGTACATCCAATTTAATACGGATCGTTCATTCTTTTTTATCCAATGGTTTAGATTATTTTGGATATACTACACCAGATAGTATGGGTAGTAAAATCCCAAGAGGGGTAGAATTGTAATTGCTCATGTGGGGATCACATGGCACAATATTAATATTTTGAACCCTAGTTGGAAAAAAATCCATAACACCCCCATGAAAAAAATATAAATATAAAGAAAAAATATATTATGCTCTTAACTAATTAAGGGCTAGATCTAATTTATACTACCACCATATACTACCGGTAGAATGTACCGTAAAATCTATTATCTTATTAAAGCAGAGTCAAAAGAAGCCACCACGTTCGCTCTCAAGAGCTAGAAATTCTCACATTAATCAGTGAAAAAAGAGAAATATCTACATCGTCGATCATGGTAGATCCATATTATACCGGGCTAGATTAAAAGAAAGAGTCCATGTCAAGTAAAAAAACTGACATACGGAATAAAAATAAAATAAAATCAGCAATTTGATTTTCATACGAATTCCTAAATACTCTAATACATTATATCATGTAAACTAATAAGATAGTTTGCCGCACACATAATCAACGTATTGCTTGAGATTAAATAGAGGTACATGTGCATGCATACAATTTGGGGGAAAAATAACTAATAGAGTAAAAATATGGGCTTACAACTACATGATCTATGTATGATGAAGAATGTTTAGTTTCTAAGAAACCCAACAACTTATTATACTCAATGATTTTCTTCCATCAAAACGCGTACTTCAATTACGTTCCAGGTTGTAATTTCTTTTAAGCTTCTATTGTTGTTTCCAATGTTCAGGATATCTTAAAAATCTAAATAGTCTGCAAGATACGAAAAATATATTATCAAGCGTTTACCTCGAAACAAATCTAGCTGCACAAATGCGCGGGGCACCTTGCTAGTTTCTCTAAAACTAAGGCCATGTCTGGAACGCAGGAATTTTGCACGAAGTATTACAATTCCCATAGGAATCATACCAAATTCCCGTGTTTCAAACAGCCCTATCTGTCACACCTGATTAGGTGTGCAACTACGCACGAGGCAATCAGATTTGGTGTGAGTGATACTGTAACATCCCAATTTTTAAGGCTTTTTGAAAATTTTCAAAATAAAAATAACCATTTGGTTTTGTTGAATCGCTAAAGCTTAACTTGGGAACTTTTAAAATTAAAAGCATTTTAATATGAATTAATCAAACTTCGACTAATTCAAACTTTGGTTTATTTTAAGTTTTTTTGGAGTTCTATGGTATTTAAACTCCTATTTCTCTATTTATTCCGAATTCCCGCAGGCCCGTTCCTATCCCCGCACGCCGACTGCACCACCCTTTCGGTTTCAACCACCCCCTTCGGTTTCGACCACCCCTTTGGTTTCGACTACCCTCTCGATTTCAACCACTCTTGCCTTGTGCGTTCTTCCTCCCTCTTTTTCCTCAGCGACGTGCGCATTAAATGTCGTTGTCTCCGCCGCGCTGTGCGCATTAAATGTCGTCGTCTCCTCAGCAACATGCGCATTAAATATCGTCATCTCTGCCGCGCCGTCGCGAATCCCGCCACTCCATCTTGTTGCCCGATCCCCCTCGTTCCTCTTTAACTGGAGCACCAGGGAGCCCTTGCCCTCCTCTTGTTTCCCCCATTTTCCCCCGCTCTCTCACTCTCCTCCGACCGCTTTTGGAGTCCTTCGCCGCCGCCTCTACCACTGTCGTGGAAGCCTCTCTAGCGACATGCTCGTCGCTATCAACTTCACAAGGCTGCCACCTACCTCGTGCTCCCAACCTCCCGCTTTGAATCGCCGCTGACCTAACCCCGCCTAGTTTGCCCAGATTTCGTCGGTAACCGTGCGCTCCTTGCCCTGCTAGTGCACTGCCTTCCTTCTTCTTTTCTTCTTTGAGCAACTACCTTGTAGGGGCCCACCTGTCATTCACAGCAAATCCACTCCCTGGCCATCTCTCCCTCACCTCCGGCTTCGCAAGACCACGTTCTACTCGAGGCTTCCCTTGTCTTCGCCGGAAGTTCACCGGAGCGCCTGCGCCGTCTTCGACCGCCGCCGCCACTTCCTCCTCTCGCCACTGGCCACTCCGTCGAGCCTTGCCATCGCCACCGTGAGCCTTGAGTTCGCCTCACCTCCCCCTCTCCACTGGTGCCCTCACCGCCGGCCATCTCGTCGCTGCTCTCTTCATCGCCGCCGGTCACCTCCTTCCAACCAGGTAGTCGAACTTCCTTCCGACCGCCTGTAGTCGAACCTCCTTCCGACCAGGTAGTCAAACCTCCTTCCGAGCAAGTAGTCGAACCTCCTTCCGATCACCTGTTGTCAAACCTCCTTCCGACCACCTGTAGTCAAACCTCCTTCCTACAACCCAGTCGAACCTCCTTCCGACCTTATGTTTTCAAACTTCTGAGAGCCCGTTCTCCTTCGCCCGAGCTCCGATTCAAGTGATTCAAACATCTAAATTCTTCTAAATTCAGTACCTTCCTTTTGGTTATAGTTTGGTAATTTTTGGATTTTATTTAGATTTTTTGTATTTATTTGTCTCTTTTCACACGTGTAGATTCCGACTTCTCTGAAGAACTCCTGGAACCGTCTGCCGAAGCAACTCAAGCCTTCAATGGAGGCAAGTCGTAGACCTTTGATTATGTCATTCCCAATTTGTAAAATTATATTGTTTGATATAAACATGCATGGCTAGTCGTATAAAAATGGTTTGGGAATAGTTAATTACCAAATTGCTATTAAGCCTCCTTGGATAATTATGAATGACATGTTGATATGTACCCTTGGACACCATAGGTTGGGCAATCTTAGTTGGACATTATTGTAATGCCAACATAGATGTGCATTATTAGTCATGCTTTAGTTATGCGATGGTCTCCCGATCACCTGATTCAATGATGATAAAATGTGTTGTGCCATGGCAAGGGTTGCCATTTGGTTGGGTTGAAACAAAATTAATTTCATACTCGGGCGAATGATCGTGCAGTAAAGGGGGTGCGAGGAAGTTGGGGTGAGGATGTTTCGCCTGAGTAGTCTCTAAGGACTTCACTTTGTGCGCCATTGATCTGGGCCATGCTGTGCAACCACAAGTCTATTTATGGGGTGGACCTATCAAACTAATTAGCAATGTTTTGAGTCGGCCTTATTTAGGTTGATAAGTGGCGCAAGAGGGGGGCGGGACGACGAATCCTTAGCGAGCAGAACCGAGTCAAAACCGAGCTTTGTAAAGGCCTTGTGATAATATCTTAGTCGCACACCTCGGAAGTGTGTGAGCGGACGATATAAGATGATTATCTCTTGTGGGTCAAGCTACACAACCTCTGCAGAGTGTAAAACTATTCGAATAGTCGTGTCCCTGGTTATGGATAATGCCTGGTGATTTCACACGAGGGGTAGATTTTCTAAAAAATGTTGGGTTGGATGGATCCGAGTAGTTGGTGGTTTGGTTGAAGTGGTTGAGGAGTGAACGAGTATTCACTGCTTGTTGGTTGGAAAGTGAACAGGATGTTCATTAGTTGTTTCAAAAGAACTTGTTTAATTATGTATTATTTTTTTAAATCGTGCTTTCAATCTACTTACTGTATTTACTGTTAGTACTGCTTTCTGTAAAATATCCATAAAGCTATCCTTGTCAAGCCTTGCATGAATACTATTTGTATACATTTCCCTATGACTTGCTCAGTACATTATGTAGTCATGGCTATATGCCATTTGTTGATCGGTCGCCGAGGAAGAACCAGGTTCAGTACATTATGTAGTCATGGCTATACACTATTTGTTGATCGGTCGCCGAGGAAGAACCAGGGAGCACCGAGTTCTACAAGGAAGATTACTCTGAAGACTATGCGAACCAAGTCTGTGGGCATGTCAGATGGCTACCACGAGTGGTTTGTTTCCACAGCAAGTTTACTCTGTTGTCGTTAAGCCCTGCGAGGCAGACTCTGTAAAACTTGACCATAAGGTCCTTTTGCTACTTAGTAATATTGCTTTGACTGCTTCATTAGCTACCTTTTTGTATGGATATGATAACATCGATGTTGCAACTATGTGAGCTAGCTACTGATCTGGGACTAGTTCAGAATACACAGAGGGTCTCGGAGTTATATATCTGGGGTCTCGACAGAGGTGGTATCAGAGTCATATCGACTGTAGGACGCGACCATAGTTAGCATGGTCGTTTAGTCAAAAGTTTCAAAATTTATTTTCTAAATCAAAACAGCGTATTAACATGAATAGTTGTTCTTCTCTCATCTTATTCTATTCTTTTCTCATCACAATCTAAATCTCTTCTCATATCATTCTTAGGTTCTTACATCTTATCTTTTCTAAAAATTTTGTTTTCAAATTCAAATTGACCTCCTTACCTCAGGAATCTCTATAGGATCGAGCTTCTCATGATCAAAGCAATGGATGCCCTGTGAAACATGTGAAGAATTATTGAAGATGGTTCAAATAAAAGTCGCTTGGAAGCTACTCTTGTTGGAATTAACCAGTGTGTTTGGGTACCAAGTTAGGTAGCTTTGGGGAATCATTGATAGGACTGATTTTGGGAATTGAAAACTTTAAGATTTGCCGATGTTATAAGAAGTTCTTGCGAATACTAGAATATAATGATGGATATGTCTTGATTATGAATGGTTTAAAGAATAGCAGATTGGTGGATTATATAGATTATGGAGAAAGAAAACGATCGTAAAGAAAAATTTTGATTGATCATGAAGGGTATAGGAATCAGAAGTACTGATTTGATTATTAGGAGAAGTTGGATTTAAGTCAAATCTTGAGTTGATTATAATGATGGGTGGAAAGCTTGAAATTGAGAAAGGTGTGCAGTAAAGGCGGAGTGGATTACGAAAAGAATTGGATTTTTCGTACCAATTCATGATGTTGATTTTGGTGGATTAGGTTGAATCAACAAGTATAAAATTAATTGGGTATGTTGGTCATGTTGGATTCATTGGATATGATCAAATAAAGAAGTCAGATTTATAAGAAATCTTGGTTGGATTATATAAATATGTCTTGATTCGATTTTAGAACTAAATCTTTGTTGGATTATAGAAGTATATCCTTGATGGATTAAAGAAATATATCTTTGATGGATTAAACAAATATATCTCGGATGGATTATAGGAATGAATCTTTGGTGGATTATAGAAATATAACTATTGGAGATTGGTTATAGAAAATAGATTATTGTTGGATATAGGATTATAGAAATAGATGATTATTGGATTGTTGGATATTGAATTATGATTCTAATATTGATTGTTATCTTACGGGTATTGGAGTTGATCTAAATAATTGTTGGAATGATGGGTATCTTACCGATATTGGAGTTGGTCAAAATAATTGTTGGATAGATGGTGATAAAATAATTTGGCGGATTAAATTTGAATTTATGGATTACAAACAGTCTTTTGGAAGGTTCTATAATGAAGATATTGGATTTATACAAAGAAATTCTGGAGGATTGCGATTAATAAATATGCTTGAGAATTAACTGAATGATGTCATGGATTTAGTTAAGAATTTTGAAGAAAGCAATTGCGTGATTATAATGTTTGGGAGAATTTTCATTTCAAAAGTGGATATAGTGAAGTTTAGCACGATCTTGGAGTTTGTCGGATTGAAAGATGTGATTATTGCTACTAGATTTTGTGGGATTATGCAGTGGAGAATTCATGCAATCAAAGTGGTGAATCTATTGGATTATTTAGGCTTATGCCGAAGAAGGATTTGTGAATTATGCTATTGTATCGATAAAATATGAGATTAATTAAACGATTGGATTTTTTTATTAGGTGACTTTATGTTATTCTGGAATGGTGGATTTCAATAATAAGGAGAATTGGATCTAGCAAATTGGAAGACAAATATGCCGCATGACCCGGACCCCGCCGCACCACGCCTTCACGGCCGCCTCCTCATGGCGCCCATGGGGCCGCTGCCTCCTCATGGCACCCTTGAGCCATCGCCACCTTTAGGAACATAGGTAGGGAAACTCTACCCTCCCCTTTTGACCGGCCATGTATGGGCCCATATGGGCCAAGGAAAGAAGGCCCAAGAAAAAAAAAAGGAGGCGGTGGTTCGGCCAAAAAAAAGAGGGGAAATCCCAATTTTGCAAGAAGGCCCTCGAAAAATCTGAAAATTGAGCGAAAAATTTTCTTAGAACAGAAAATTAGCGGTTTAACCCTCAAAAATTACAGAATTCACTGAAAGTTCTTTTCCAGCAAAAAAGGGCCTTGAGAATTCAATTTTTGAATAATTTTGAACTTTTGAAGCATGTTTAACTTTGTTATTATTATTTCTATGCAATTTATGTATTATATTTACTATTTTGATTATCTGTGATTGTTTATATTGCTTTTAATCACTGAAAATAGCAGTAAATCATGAAAAATACATAGAAAAATACAAAAACATTATGAGAATTTTTGCAACCATTTTATGCAAGTTACCAGCAGTAATCTTATGAACTCTTTGCATGGATATGCAGATGTTTGGCATTACGAACTAGGAGTTCAAAGAGCTGGCCCAGTATGGCCATAATTACTTGACTTGGGCATCAGATGTCGAGATTGTATGGGAGCCAAGAAGCTCCGTGCTATTATCAGACTTGGCACCTCGAAGGATGTCACTCCAACTGCTGAGGAAAATGATCAGACACTTTATTTTCTCAGACACCATCTCTGCCTAATGCTCAAGAATGAGTATATGGTGGAGAAGAACGAACTACCTTTATTGACCGCACTGAAGAAGCGGTTCGATAAACTGAAGTACACCATCCTTCCTTGTGCAGAGCAGGAATAGAACCGACTACGTTTTGCTGACTACACGACCGTGGGGGAGTACAACTCTGCTTTGCACAGAATTTGTACCAGTCTTCAACTCTGTGGTAAGGTAACCACGGATGAGCAGAACATTGAGAAAACTCTCTCTACCTTTCACCCAAATACGGTGCAATCCGCACGCAACTATCATCAAGACGGCTACAAGGAGTATGCCGAACTAATTGACATCATGCTAGTTGCGGAAGCTCAAGATGATGTTCTAAGGAAGAACTACATCTCACAGCCGCCTAGTAGCAATGTTGGCCATGAAGTCAATGCTAACAGTTACAAGGTGAGGAAGCCTCAATCGAAGGAAAGAGGCAAGAAGGGTAAGGTCATGGGTCGTAAGACCAAGAAGAATGCTTAAGCCAAGAAGCGGAAAAAAGAAGCACAGTGAGAAACCCTATGGCCAACATGACCAAAGTTGCTACAAATGTGGCATATGGGGACATTGATCACGCGTTTGCCGTGAGCCGCAACACGTGATTGATGCCTTCCAGTCTAAGAAGAAAGGCAAAGGACAGCATGAGGCACACCTCGCCATTGCAGGCATAGAGGATCCACAGTCATTGGTTGTACCCATGGATGTGGACAGCCCAGCAGCAGCCCCCATCACCCCTTCTTTGGATATCGCAGCGGCTGCAGCCGTAGTTACCAAAGAAGAGAAGATGGACATGGAGTATCTTCAGGCAGAAGTTTCTTCATACTTCACTGATTCGATCTAGTGCACGCATTGCACTTAGATTTTTATAGTCATTTGCAGTTTATGGTTGTGATAGAATATTGAATTGTTGAATAATGGTTGTAAGCTCTAGGAGAGCAAAGTATTAAATTCTTATGATGAGTCCTGCAAGGCTTTTCCTGTATTAATAAGAATAAGTTATGTTCTGTCTTGGAGTATTTTATTTATGTGTGGATTGCTTCCTACCGCATATTAATAAATACTTTATATAAAAATGTGTATGGCACCCTATGGAGGAAGTGTGCCTAGGAGATAGCAGCACAACAAATACCATCTTGAGATAGACAAAATTTACAGTCGATCAGCAAGAATGCTGGTAGTCTTACGACAATCGTAGGTAGTGATACTTGTATAATAGGCTCAGGAAGAGCCACAATTATACTCCCGATGGGCACAACATTGGTCATTGAAGAAGCTTTGTTGTACCCAGAATCGACTAGAACTCTTCTAAGCTTTAAGGATATTCGCGCTAACGATCTCCACGTAGACACTGAAGAAGATTATGGTAAGAAATACCTGCTTATTACAAAGCGTAAAAAAAAATGAAAAAGGGTATTAAAACGACTTCCTTCGTATGAATTTGGGTTATACTACACTAATATTAAGGCACCTGCAGCCTATACTGTCCTGAAAACCACTTTTAGAAGCTCTGAACTTTTCTATCTCTGACATGATAGATTAGGCCACCTCGGTCTTAGGATGGTCAGAAATATAATTAATAATTCTTAGGGACATAATGTCAATGTAAAGAATTTCCCGAATCAAGAAGATTTTGTATGCCCGTATGTGCCACCGGAAAATTAATTACTAGACCTTCTGCTCTGAAAGTGAAGGATGAAATCCCTGCATTCCTGGACCGTATCTAGGAAGACATTGCGGTCCTATACAGCCCCTGTTAGGGCCATTCAGGTACTTTATGGTGCTCATCGATGCTTCCTCGAAATGGTCGCACTTATGTTTATTGTCTACGAGAAACCATGCTTTTTCAAAGCTGATCTCGCAGATAATTAAAATTGAGAATAATTTTCCTGATCATCATGTGAAGTCCATCAGAAAGGACAACGCCAAAGAATTTACTTTAAAGGCATTTGATGATTATTGCATGGTAATGGAAATTACCGTTGAGCATTTTGTACCGTATGTCCACACCCAGAATGGACTAGCAAAGACATTAATTAAAAGAATTAAATTTATTGTCCGACCGCTTTTGCAGAATTGTAATTTACCAACTACATGTTGGGGACACGCAGTCATGCACGCAGCAACTCTCATCAATTTTAGACCATCGGCATATAACATCCATTCACCTATGCAACTAGTGCTAAGGTCAACACCGAAAATCTCTCATCTCCACAGGTTTGGTTGCAAGGTTTATTTACCTATACCACCATCGCAACGAACTGCAATGGACTCTCTCCGAAAGTCTAGGATATACATTGGTTATGAGACAGCCCGCTTCGCTGATAGCATATTTGATGAGGATAGTTTCCCGTCATTAGGGGAGGAAATCAACCCCTTGATGAAAAATATCAAAAAATAACGTGACAAGCCACGAGAATCCATGCACATGACCCATGCACTAGTGAAGCAAATAGAGAAGTCCAGAAGATAATTGATTTGCAAGCATTAGCGAATCAACTGTCTGACCACTTTAGTTATTTGAAGAGCATGACCAAGTCGCATGTACCTGCACGCAATGCACCGGAAAGGGTTGAAATACCAAAGAAAATTGAAGGTATCCCTAATCCCGTCCAGAGGCCTCAGAATAAAATGACAAGAACTCCGGTCCCTCGAATCCCAAGTAACCGGGGACACCTGGTGAAAAGGATAAGAATGACTTGACACAGCCGATCACTGAAGTTCTCCAGAACCAGAAGGGGAGCCAGTTGAGACATAGCACCAGTATGAAACCTTCAATAAAAGGCATACCGGATTTGAACATCCCCACGAAGGGAGACATCAGCATGGATGTGTGCGCACACATCGGAGCTGAAAAACTAAAGGGACTTGCCCCCGCAATTGGAAGCAGCAGTAAGCGAGTAGAAGCATTAGAAGAATCGCCCCATGAAGAAATAGCTATAAATTATGTGATCACGGGAGAATCTATGAATATAATAACAGCCAATGTCTACATTTATTTTGCAAAGAAAATTGCCAAAATCATCAATCTTGATCCAAAGACGATGGTAAGGATTTTCGGAGTTTCGTAATTTCACTTCTTGATATTCTAAATGACTGTAATTTGTATGTAGATGACATGGAGAAGAACTTCCACCTCAAGGACTTGCAAGCACTTGGCCCCTTGAAGGTCCTCCTCACCCACTTGGACGAAGAAGGCAGCTTTGACGGAGCAGTTGCTGGCTGTGATTACGCCTTCCTCGTCGTAGCTCCGGTGAACGTCATGTCAGAGAATCTTGAAGTGAACAGCCATCTACAGCAAACTTCGTTTTAACATCATTGTTGTGCTTAGGGTGTGTCGACCAAAAAGGTTCGGTGGGCTAGGGGTGTTGGCCCTGGAGACGTTTAGTCGTGCCCTTCGGCTACACTAGCTTTGGTACCAATGAAAGGCATCAGAAAAGCAATGGAATGGGATGCCATTGCCAATAACAGAGACGGACCGGGCTTTTTCTGGGCATCCACAACGATAAGCATCGGCAACGGTGATAAGTCAATTTTTTGGAAGGACAAGTGGTTAGGCACAAGGCCATTCACTGAACTAGCGCCAGGATTATTCCGTATTGCGGCAAGAAAAAATCGATCGGTACAGGACGCAATGCACGAACAAAAATGGGTAGCTGACCTGAGAAGAAGAATTACCATGCATCTATTGCCGGACTTTGTCAAAATTTACTCCATGATAAGGCAGGTCACGCTATCTCAGCATAGGGATGATATTTCTTGGAAATAGACAGCCTCGGGTGACTATTCTGCCAAATCGGCCTATGATGTGCTGTTCTTGGGGGTGATGGAGGCTCCATTTCAAAAACTTATTTGGAACATTTGGGGGCCCTAAAAGTGCAAAATCTTCGCTTGGATTCTTATCCAGCATCGGCTACCGACGACAGACGTCCTGTCTCGACGCCATATGCAAAACGACCACCGGTGTCCTCTATGTACAAATAACCCAGAAATGGTTGTGCATCTGTTCGTTGAGTGTCCTTTTGCCAGGCAGTTCTGGTCTTTAGTAGCCACTTGGGTGCAACGACCCAATCTAAACCCCTCTCATTGGACATCACGTCTACAAATGGTCGACTGGTGGACTGATACCATTCTGGGCACAGAGTCCGTGCAAAAGGGCAAGCCTCGCTGATAATCCTTACACTCTGGCACGTCTGGAAAGAAAGAAATAGACGGATTTTTCAGCATCTCAGACAGACACCAATAGGTCTACTTGCAGTAATCAAGGATGAAACCTGGGCGTGGACGCAGAGTGGGGCCACCAAGTTATAAGGATACTTGCCTGGCGGGGCGGTGCCTCTCGCCAGAGGACCGGCGTAAGCATGTGTACCCGTGGATACTCAAGCCTGAGATTCGACTTGCCCTGTGGGGTGTCGGCCCTTTTGCTTGAAGTATCCGTTGCGGTGATCACCATTTCGGTGGTCCCCCTCTTTTTTTCCTGTTGGTTTTTTCTTTCCTGTTTTTTGTAACCTTCTTTTGTTGTGACTTTCTATCCTCTTTATTGCAATAACGGCAGTCCCATTGTTTCCTCAAAAAAAACATCATTGTCGTGCTGTGTCGTCTGACGGTGGTCTAGTAGTTTGGGACGTACCATCTATTGACGACCCAATTATGTGAATTTAGTTTATCTTTAGCGATTACTTACTGTGTTTGTTTGCTATGGTGAATTGGTGATGTGCCTAATGGCAGAAAGAACTGGTCGAAGCCGGTGTCCAAAGAACTCTCAACGTGATGAGGTCGTGTGTGAAAGCGGGGACGGTGAAGCGCGTGATCCTGACATCATCGGGCTCCGCAATCTCCAGAATGCCGCTGCAATGCGACGGCCATGTGCTGGACGAGGATTCCTGGTCATGTCGAGTACCTGACAACCGAGAAGCCACCAACTTGGGTGAATATATCTGTTCAGAATTACCACTGAAATATGGCGGCCTGACGCTAGTGTGTATGGTGCTATGCTTGCATTGCAGGGATACGCAGTCTCAAAGGTGCTTTTAAAGAAGGCAGCATGCAAATTCGCGCAGGAGAATAACATCAGCCTGGTCACCGTGTTCCCTGTGTTCACCTTGGGTGCGGCACCGGCTCCGGTGGTCAGAACGAGCGTCCCCGTTACCCTCTCCTTGTTATCCGGTGAGAGAGGCACAAGAAAGATGCAGCAATCAACTTCTGAACTTTTCGTGTTGTTTCGATATCTCTTACACGCGATACAACTTCTGAACTTTTGGGAAGTCCGATCGATGATATATGCGTGGTGATTGTGTATATTTTCAGGCGACGAGGCGCAGCTCGAGATCCTGAAAGGGTTGCAGGCGGTCTCCGGTTCCGTTTTTCGATAGTTCACATCGACGACCTTTGCCGTGCCGCTATGTTCGTCGCCGAGAACGAGTCTTCGTCAGTGAAGTACATCTGCTGCAGTCACAACACCACCGTCGTGCAGCTTGCCCGTTTACTGGCAGAGAAGTACCCACAATACAACGTGAAAACCGATTGGTACGGATCGGCCACCTGAAATTGTTTGTCGCGAGTTCTGACACTCGTGCATTGATGAGCGAGTTCACGTATGTCTGCAGCTTTGGTGAGTTGCCTGAGAAGCCGAGAGTCTGCGTTTCGTCTGAGAAGCAGGTGAGGGAAGGGTTCAAGTACAGGAACGGACCTGGATGAGATTCGACGGCGTCGTCAAGTACGGCAATGACTTGGGGATTCTGCCGTACTAATGTTCCTCTACTACCGATCGGCGATCAGAACCAAACAATGTGCTTGCAAATAAGTATGTGCTTGTAACATGACGAACTTTATGGTATTCTTCCTAAACTTTTAAAAAAAGAAGGTCCATCTGTACAAGATTCGATTGTTTTCTGAGTCTAAAAGAATCAAATTTTAGTTTATTTACAACTTTATTATACATAAATTACAGTTAATCAGATAAGAAGAAGTGCAAATCTCAAAGCATATCAGACGGATGGAAATTCGACTATTTTGATGAAAAAAAATAGTCGAATATTATTTAGCAAAACCGAAAAAAACAATACTACAACACCTAAACAGGCCCTAAATGTTCTGTAACCAAATGGTTGTCTGCTGAGATTTTGAGATCAACAAGTTTGGAAGGAAGTTACGTTAATCTGTTCAAGTTGCCAAAGTCCACATGTCTGTAGGAGAGAAGTTCGCCCCAAAACTAAACTTGCTTCTATACTGCTCTTAAATGGACATTTCACTGAAATTGTTGGTACTAAAAAATCACTGAAATTGTTGGGTTTCAGGCAAAAAAGAAACAAAACTGTCTTTAGCTTAACGTGGACTAAATAATCATCGGGGAAAAAAACATGGACTAATCAAGGATGGTTACACAAAATCAGTAACCTTTAAGACTCCTTTTCTGATCAGCTTAGTATGAAACGGGTTGACCCATCTCAGATTGAGGTGCGCGCGCGCACACACAATGTTGATGCACATGAACTTTCTACGCAAGCTTACATCAAAACAAAGCTTACGAAATAGAGATAAGACAAAATAGAGTTACTGACAGGACACAGGAAATTATCAAGCGAGAGCAGCTGTGATAGAGTTCAGAAATAGTCCGACCTTAAAACTATGAGAATGGAAACTTCAATCTTATCTGTCCAATTAGATTAGGTGTGCATGAGGCAATCAGATTAGTCGTTCTGTGCGATTTCATCATAGAGCTCTAGTTAACTGTTTCAGAGCTTGACGTGAGGATGTTGTCCATAGAGCCATAGTGGGTGTAGTGATGTACAGATATTGACCTAGAGGTCAACCACCAGATACTACAACATTTTGTGAAGTAATTTCAGTGGTTGAATTCTGGTGAGTGAGCGAATCCTCATTCTCTTTGTAAAGGGAGGTAGTAGCCGGCGTCCGGCGATGTCGATGGTTGAAACAAGGACGGCGTGCATCACTGGAGGGAACGGATACTATTGAGTTTGAGTGTAATAGGAATTTTGTTTCCTACTCCAACTTATAGTACGGAGTCTTTAATGTATCACTATAAATATATCATTGTAGTCCATTGGAATAACCAGAATTTCATTGTAAACATTTCCTCGTATAGCGATCTTGCCTTCTAGCGCCTGCGGTTTTTTCCGAAAGGGTTTTCTACGTAAAATCCGTGTCTTATGTTCCTATTTTTTTGTGCATTATTGGCAACACTATGTTTTTTCGATCTTCCTTTTCATCATGCGAGTGAAATCTTCGGTCCTTCAGAATGGACGGCAAAACATGTTTTTTAGTTTATGATTTGTGTTCTCTTTGCTAAGTTCAGACAGCGAAAGTACGCTCAGCTAAATCACGTAGAAAAGAAAGACTCCTAAAATGGTCCGATTTTGAGGTCATGGAAGTTGCCTCTCTGATGTACTATCACTCACAAACTGCTATGATCACAAGACGATGATAAGAATTTACGTAGTTCGGTTTCGCCTCTGAACATGCTACAATTTGTATGTAGATGACATGGAGAAGAACTACCACCTTAAGGACTTGCAAGCACTTGGCTCCTTAGAGATCCTCCGCGCCAACTTCCATGAAGAAGGCAGCTTCGATGAAGCAGTTGCTGGCTGCCATTATGCCTTCCTCGTCGCCGCTCCAGTGAACCTCAATTCAGAGAATCCTGAGGTGAACAAACCTCACCATCAAGCTTCGTTTTAGCATCACTGTTTGCTGCCGACATTCCATGTTGGTCTAGTAGTTGGCAATCGTTCGCGGTCGTAAAAATACTCTAATCGTTATCTGCCCACTTTTGACAACCCAATTGTCAGTTTAGTTCCTCTTGTGTGATAACTTACTGTGTTTGCATGTTTGCTATGGTGATGGCAGAGAACTCCGTTTTCGGACCTAAATAATAAATACCGCTTGTCCTTTGGTTTGCAAAACATAATTCAAATTATCTTGTAATTTTAAATCCCTAGCTTCTACCTAAATTCAAATTTGTGTTTCGGACCTCATTGCAATTTCCGGACTCGAATTTTGAATTTGAACTTTCTTTTCAAATTTGGGTCTCTTCCCAAATTTGCCCATCCTTTTTATTGGACTAAGCCCGTATCTCCCTTGGGCTGCTGGCCCATTCCCCTTCCCCTTTTGGCCCATTTCCCTTTTCACCCCAAGCCACCCCCTCCTGCTTTCTTCCCCACCGGTCGCCACGCCCCTACTCTTCTTCTCACCTGGTCAGCATGCCCCAGAGCCGCCCACAAGATGCAGCTCCTTGGCTCCTCCACCCGTGCAAGACTGCTCCCTCGCAGCCCACGACTCCAAAGGTTCTCCTCGTCGAGTCCCATCTCCAGCTCGCCCTTATCGCGCCTGTGACGCCGTCGCATCCTCGCCACGCCCAGACGCCGAGTCAGCTGCTGGCAGGCGCTGAGCAGCGTCTGCTGCTGCCCCTGTCGGCACCTTGACTGCGCGCCTTCCCTACTCGCTGTCGCCCAGACCGCCAAAGTCATCAGCGCCCGGCCAAATTTCGCCTCCGCCCGTCATGTCCTTGCGCAGAGCCGCCCATGCCGCCCTCGGGATGCCGCGCCACCTTGACCACCCTCCAATGGCTCCCAAGCTCCTCTTGGCGGCTATAGAAGGGCTCCCCTGTGCCACCTTGCTCTCCCCACGTTGCCCCTCTACTCACAGGTAGGTGCCACCCCAAGAAGCACCGCGCCCTCTTTTCGGCCGAGCCACCCTCACCGGCGGTTAGCCGGTCCGGTGATGCCACCGCCGTGCCTACCAGTGGCGGAGCCAGGAATTTAACAATGGGGGTGCACACTTTAAGATTTAAAAAAAATCTTGTACGATACATATGTAATTTCAAAAGTCAAACACAAATACTCAAAAGAGTTCGAAATTAGTTAACAATGCAATACAAATAGTTTAAATAAAATCTTACATAAATAAAAGAGTCTTATATAGCTAATGAAAATCACAATACCATACGACGCGATCCCATTCCTTGGAAGCACTTGATTATATCATCATCACTAATCTTCGAGAAAATATCTCACTCTATAAAGGTGACTAAACAATCATTCAATACTTAATTGCTCATACTATTTTTCAACTTGTTCTTCACAAGATTTATCGTCGAAAATACTTTTTCAACACTCGTCGTTGCCACCGGTAGGAGCAATACCAATTTAAGAAGCAAGCACACCAACCTATAAATATCATGCCTTCTTGTTTCAATAAGCTTACTAGAAAGCTCACCGCGATTCTTTAGGCCCTTAAATTTATCATCGCTTCGCATATCATCAATGAAGTTATCAAGTTGGAAAGAAAGTCTCATTAAATCTGTGCTTGAAAAATCATTAGGATAAAAGTTGGCAAGGCTAAGCACTTTGTCCCTATCATAAGAAGCAAATTAATTCAGAGAATTTAAAGCGGACATGCAAACAAGCAACTCCATATTAGCCTTATCAAACTGATTGTCAAGCTCTTAGAAAACATTATCAATGATGCTAAGATACAATTCTCTTCTAAAATGATCATCATTTGTTTGTTTTGGGTAAAAACGTGATGATCTTACATAAGGCACATATCTACCATCCGACTTAGGAACTTTGATATCATATTTAGTGTAAAATGATGTTACCTTTTCTTACCTCATTCGTTGCATTCTATCATTAGCCAAATTAACAAGTGCTATAGCATTAATAATATCTTGGTCTCTCTTTTGCAAAGACTGAGACAACTCATTTGTTTATCTAAGTATGACAAGCATCAAGTGTGTATTGAAAACAAAGTCAAATGACTTAAAGGCTCCCACCATAGCATGCATTTTTGGCCAATCATTCTTATGTGATGGGTATTTTCCAAACTGTATGAGTACTTTGCAGATTGTTGAAAACATACCAATAATATGCAAAATAGTTCTATAATAAGAACCCCAAGGAGTGTCATTGGGCCTAGCTAAACCCATCTCTTGATTTAATCCCCGTCCATTTTTTATCTCACTCAATTCTAATACTTTTAAAACTTCTTGGGTTGAATTGCTGAAATTTGACCAATGTAAATACCAATTACTCATACATATATATAGTTTTAAAAAAAATTATACAATTTTTTGGGGGTGCCTGTGCACCACAGGCACCCCCCCTGCCGCCGCCCATGGCGCCTACCCTGTCACCATGCGTCCCCGGAGACAAGGAAGCCATCGCCCCAAAGGCCCAAACCATTGGGGTTTTGGTCCATCACTGCCGCCGCATTTCACATTCTTCCCTGCCTCCGACCAACCTCTTCTCCGCCGCCGATCTCCTTCCTCCGGCCTCCTCCAGTCCTCCTCTTGAGCTTGGTAAGATCCCCTTGCCCCCCCTAGCCGGTGCTTTCACTCATTTTCTTGGAGCTAGCTGGATTCTCTTGCACGGCTTTGAGCCTGTGCGCCACCGCCGCTTTCCCTCACCGCGCCGCTGCTCCGGTGAGCCGCCGGCCGCACCACCACCACCATTCTCTTCGCTTCGATGTGAGCATTCCATTTTGGTGCTTAGCCCTTCGCCGAGGTCGTCATACGACGACGCAGCGAGCTCTGCCTCCCTGTTCGGTCGGAACACGAGGCAAGACCTTGTCTTGGCGTTAATGAGTTGGATTACTGTCAGCGTTTAAGACAAATCACTGTTTAATTAATGCCTTAACTGTCGCCTTGTGTCACTGCCGCGTTGGCCTGCGTAATAGTAAGGGCTACCAATTAAATCAAACACCCGGGATTCTCCCCCTCCTTTGACTGACACGTGGGCCCCACCTCTGCGCTGCACTCGTGCACCATAGATCAGTGCACAGTGTGTGTTGACCTATCGGTCCATGCACTGCACACATGGACCAAGACACCGACCAGTGGGTCCCGCATGTCAGGTGGTGTTTTCGTAAAAGAAAATAAATGGAAAATGGAAAATGCCACTATTCATCAGGACCCATATGTCAGTGAGAGAGTTTTCTCTGCTCTTTTTATTTTTTGGATTTAATTCAATATCAAACTTCGGAAGCTCCGTTCTCCTCCATTATAACTCCAAAAATTATACAATTTATTTCTAAATTTGTCTAAATTCAAGACCTTACTAATGGCACTAGTCTTATTTAATTTGGAGTTCATTTATTATTTGTTTAGTATTTATTTGTTATCTTTTGCTTGTTGTTTCTTTTTTCGGTACATTCGTCCGAGTAAAATTCGGAGACGCAAGAGACCTCCAGTTTGATCAAGCACAAGACCACCAAGACTCTCTTACCTTCAATCCAGGCGAGTCGATACTTTTATCATATCGAGCCTACATTTTATGCAAATTATATTCCTTTAAATACCGAAATTGCATGCTTTATTTCTTTAATCAAATGTATATTAAATCTTAAGGTAGTTAAATACCCATGTGATGATTAATTAATTATTATGCCATCCTTGTTAATTGAATCTATTATTCCATGCCACCCTAGTAAATATGTGGTAATTACTAGTATATGTTGTACTTAAACGACATACTAGTCTTGCTTAAGTATCGGGGCATTAAAATGACCTAAACATCATCTCTTCAAACATGAAATGGTTTTTGGGCAGTCATTGGAGGTCCATGACTGAAGTAAATGAGATAATTTGGTTTTACTCCTCAAAACCCTAATAACTTGCTATTACCACATCTGGGCGGATGGTATGGTGGTGGGTGTCATTAGAGCACGAGAGTGGTTGGTATGCGGTATGAACTGTCCAGATGGCTTAAGAACTTAATCTTGTCATGACCTCCCATTGTAAAACATATGTAATCACAAGTCTGCAAAGTGCAACTTGACTTAGTAAAATTATTAAACCCTGAATGTCATCTCGCTGGATGGATGACGGGAAAGTGCAAGCATGGGATACGTCCGGCTTGAAAGGGACACCGATGTAAGGTAAAGTTGTCAGTCGTCGTGGTGTAGTCCAACTATGCTAGTCGTTGAGGTGAACATCCCATACAACGTATGGGCGTAACCCCATATAGGTGAGATGACGGAAGGGGCGATGTGATTTAAAAAGTTGCTGTGATGGTCTCTCGACCATATGACTAAGGAATCGTGTAGGGCTACGAGTTGATTATCTCTTGTGAGTACAGTGTACAACTTCTGCAGAGTCTAAACTGTTTAAACAGCCGTACCTACGGTCAAAGACCGACATGAGAACTTACTAGAGTTAGTTCTATTTTAAAAACTTTGTGGGTGGAATGAAAATCAGGTCGAGCTCACTTAGCCCTGAGATTTGATTTTTTTTCCTAGGTCGTCGAACTCAATGGTGGTAATAAGTGGGGATAACCCCAATCAAGAGTAAGCATAAGGTGGAGGGAACCACTGCTGTTATTAAATATTGTACAATTACTCTCTTTAATAAAATACAATTTGGTTAAAATGCTAAGTGATAGGAATCTGTAATTATGATAATTGAAAACATTGTTTTAGCAAATAAAAGAACCCGAGCTATCCTTGTCAAGCCTTGCATGTATATTATTGCATCTTGTGTGTTGACTCGCGAGCATGAAAGTTGTACTCATTTTCGTTCTTTCCCCCAAACCTGTCAGACCATACAGATCAAGGAGAATATGCATACTATGAGGATCACGAAGTTGATGGACAAGGCAACAATGAAGAGTGGTCTAGTTTTGTTAGTTTAGGTCTCGCATCAGTCTAGCTGGCTCGTTCGGTACTTGCGTACAACCGATATTATCTAAACGCTTGGTTAATATCAGTCGTAAAGAGGTTACCCCAGTTGCTTTCTTGTGGAGAGATAGGCTCTACCCTTTTGCTTTCGCTACTGCTTCCACTACCTTTGAAATGTAATCAATTTGGTATGTTCTGTCCTTATTGTAAAACTCGACCCAAAGTGGTATATGTCACTTTGATGTTTGTAATATAATGTTTGGTTTAGGTCACGCTATGTATGAAATGATTCAGCAATATGTCTGTGAGTGCTATTTACTGATCTAAAGAATAGCACAATGTTTTCACAGAAAATTTGGACTTGTAAAATCTGGGTTCGACAGGTGTCCACGGAACTCTCAACGTCATGAGGTCGTGCACGAAAGCGACGACGCTGAAGCGCGTGATCCTGACATCGTCGGAGGCCGCAGTCTCCAGAAGGCCGCTGCAAGGCGACGGCCATGTGCTGGACGAGGATTCCTGATCTGACGTTGAGTATCTGACAACCGAGAAGCCACCAAGTTGGGTGCATATATGTGTTCAGTCAGTCTCAGCCAAAGATTTACCGATGGAAATATGACGGCATGACACTAGCATGGTGATGAGAGGCAGAACCGCACAAGTGTTGGGACATCGTTGTTTTACATTACAGTACCTACTAACTGAAAGATGCAAACAACGAAGATGCAGCAAACATGTCCTGAACTTTAATCCCGCGTTCATTTCATCTCTTTCATGTTAAAACTTGGCAGGTTTCATCTCTTTCTTGTTACAGCATGGTAACTGTGTATATTTTTCAGGCGATGAGGCGCAGGTCGACCTCCTGAAAGGCTTTTACGCGGTCTCCGGCTCCATGTCGATAGTTCACATCGACGATCTCTGCCGTGCCGAGATGTTCGTGGCCGAGAACGAGTGTTCTGCTGCAGTCACAACACCACCATCGTGCAGCTTGCCCATTTACTGGCAGAGAGAAGTACCAACCGTACAACGTGAAAACCGATGGGTATGGATCGGCCACCTCAATATGCATGCATGTTTGTCACGAGTTCTGACACTCGTGCACTGACTCGCGCGTATATGTTTGTTTCCAGCTTTGGCCAGTTCCCTGAGAAGCCGAGAGTCTGCCTTTCGTCAGAGAAGCTCGCCAGGGAAGGGTTCAAGTACAACAACCTGGATGAGATATTCGACTCGACGATCTCATCCGACGACGTCGTCGAGTACGGCAAGGCGTTGGGAATTCTACCGTACTGATGTTCATCTGCTACCGATCGGTGATGAGAACCAAACAATGTGCTTGCGAATAAGTCCGTGCTAATAATATGCCGAACTCTATGATTTCAGCATCAATATCGTCAAAATGGTTCCGAGTTTCTGACAAACAAAAAATGTTGTCCACAAAATGGTCGCTCTACCCCATCACTGGGAACCTGAGATGAACAAACTGGAAACCTCAAGCCCGGAAGGTTGTTTTGTACCTGTGTTTACCTTTAGCCTCTAGGTTCTAGCCCAAACACTACAGCATAGTAGAGGTCCATCACTAAATAGGGGGTGGGGGGGACGAAGTGTAGGTCCAGCTGCTACCCGCGCTTCACGACTGCGCTGCGTCCTCCATGGGCCCAGTCTACCCTGGCGTCCGGATCCGGCTTCCCACGCTGCCCAGATCGTCTTGCTGAAGCGTTTTCGGCGCCACCACCGCACCACGCCGCCATCTGCCCGAAGCGAAGCGCGCCGCCTGTGGCGTGTAACGGAGTGCCGCCGGCACCAACCAACCGCTGCGGCGGGCTCGCTCCTGGTGCGGCGGACGAGCGAGCGAACTCTACACGCCAACCCAATCCTTCCAGCCCATCACATTCCTACAATACCCTTACCGGTGGATGAGTGGATCTGTAACGTACGGTCGCGACACGACGAAGTATCACCTGTAGAATCAGAGTGGTTCCTTCCGAGCAGGCGGCCACCGATCCAAGGCAGCAGTCGTACCGTCTTATCCCCGTTCACCACGTACGTTTGGACACTTGTGGTAACCAGCCAGAAACCTTGTGAGCGAACAGAACAACATTAGGTCTGGACATGATTTTGAGTATACGTTGTACTCGGCGACAAGAGAATCGAGGCACATGCGTGCGTATGATACATGTGGCAGCCACA
Organism: Phyllostachys edulis; assembly: GCA_036346405.1. NCBI lineage: Eukaryota > Viridiplantae > Streptophyta > Magnoliopsida > Poales > Poaceae > Phyllostachys > Phyllostachys edulis. The sequence continues at coordinate 10,005,439 of CM070551.1, read as the reverse complement.
TACAGAGTATCAAGTCTGATTCTGCTACTACACTACTCGCTAGCTAGCTTACGTGCACGGTCTGATCATGGATCTGGCAAATTTGCTTCCTGCCGTACGCACACTGGATCTGACGGGCAGCGACGGGCAGGCTGGACCGCGCGCAGCGGATCGATCGACTCGTCAGAAAGAATTATTAGGACGGACTAGGTAAATTTCACGAACAAGGATAGTGCAAATGGTTACAAACGCCCTGCTTTTCGGTGGTGCACCACAATTCAGTTATTAGCAGCAGTCTTACCTCGAGTTTCATGCGAAAATTACGAAAATATCGCGGAACTTAAAAACTTGTTATAAACACTTGTACACTAGAACATCGTGGTGTCGTTGTTTAAACTAACAGAGTTGCTCATACATTTGGCTAGATTTATTTCAAAGTTTGTGATATCAAATAGGTTTATTTTAAAGTTTATAGTATCAGATAATATAACTTAGATGCTTATTACGAATTTGAGTAAGTTTTTGTTGGAATTCGTATACAAATCATTGGTAATTTTTTGTTTACTTTAAATTACGAATTATATTTATTTAGGTACTTTACTTATGAATTTGTATGAAAATTAAATTGCTAATTTTATTTTATGTTTTATGCCGAATTTTAGTTATTTTTGTATTATACTTAATATGTACTCTTTCTTTTAATCTAAACAGTTATAATATGTACCCACTACAATCGATGGTGTAGATTTTTCTTTTTCCACCGATTTACGGTTGTATTTCTAGGGTGCCTTGAGAGCAAACATATTGACTTTTTTCTCTATCGCTTTAATAATATAATAATAGACAGATACGTGGTGCCGTGGAAGACCTTCCTTTCTCGTAGATCTGAGATGTGAAAAATAATAATTAGAGAAACCAAGTCAATAACGAACGAAACCAAACAATTCGACGAGTTAACATGCAGTGACATAAATCAAGAACACATCTTATGTTAGCAACAACCTTGTTTTGATCTAAAGTGAAACATCTTCCTGATGGATCGTGACATTGCCATTTGCCGAAGCACCGAACAAGTCAGACTAGCTTTCGAACCACCACTATGTTGCGACTCTCTTGTTTCTGAGTATATATATATCACCAAAAACGATACAAGGTTCAGGAGAAAGGGGACTGGGAAGAACTGGACGGGGAATAGAGAAACAGAAGGGGAAAGTTCAGAGCCGTGTCTTTGGATATTGCTTTTTCGATGCCCATCTACAGGTTCGGATTACAATAAGTATTGGTCTTCCTTCTCGACCCCGACAAGTGGGTCCACCGGAATATCCTTCGGCACCAAACACCCAGCTCAGTGAAGCCATTCCGCCGTCGGATAACGATCTGTTGGCTTCCTCGTTCTTCTGCTGACTCGTTGGTTCAGTAGGCCGGCACCTTCTTCCTGTACATCATCCGGCACCACAACAGGTCCCGTGACATCCCCCCCATCTTCAGTACCGGCTTGACCCCAAGCCGGAGCTCGAGGAAAACGAGTCCGCAACTCACCCAGGTTTTCCCAAGTCGCGCTTGCCGGTGAAGATCCAGACCATTGTATCAGTACTTGCGTCCCAGAAGATGAACCTGCTTGCTGCAGTCTGCTACTTAACACCCGTTCTGGCACCTTGTCTTCCTCAGGTATCGGCAGTTCTTCCTGCACTTTTTCTCCAGGAGCTAGTGCTTTTTTCAACTGAGATACATGAATCACTGGATGAATACTGGATGTGGATGGCAGTTTCAGTTTATAAGCGACTGGTCCAATCTTCTTCTCAATTTGATAGGGTCCAAAATACCGAAAGGCTAATTTGTGATTGGCTCTCGATGCCACCGAAGATTGTACATAAGGCTGTAATTTGAGATACACCCAGTCATTTGGATCGAAGCTCCTCTCTGAACGGTTCTTATCAGCCTGAAATTTCATTCTTTGATTGGCTCGATTAAGGTGTTGGCGAAGCAAGTTTGTCATTAATTCTCTGCATTGCAGCCAGGTGGTCAGATCCGCTGAAGCACATGAGGTAGAGTCCACAACTCCGAAGTGGCGCGGGCTGTGACCATATAGCACTTCGAATGACGATTTTTTTAGGGTGCTATGATAAGAGGTATTATACCAAAATTCAGCCAATGGCAGCCATTCCGACCATTTCTTTGGACAAGCATGCACAAAACAGCGGAGATATGTTTCCAAGCATTGATTGACACGCTCTGTTTGTTCGTCGGTTTGGGGATGGTAGGCCGAGCTCATACGCAATTGAGTATCTACCAATCTGAACAATTCCCGCCATAGTGTGCTAGTGAAAATGCTATCCCGATCTGAAACAATGGACTGAGGCAGGCCATGCAATTTAAATATGTTGTTGACAAACAACTAAGCTATTTGTAGGGCTGTGAAGGGATGAGCCACCAATACAAAGTGAGCATACTTTGAGAATTTATCTACCACCACCATTATAGCATTGTATGATGCTGATTTCGGCAGCCCTTCAATGAAGTCCATGGAAATTATTTGCCACGCATGTTCCGGAACGGGAAGGGGTTGAGGTAGTCCTGGATACTTCACGTGTTCAGATTTCGCTTGTTTGCAGACTGAACAAGCTTCAACAAACAATTGGATGTCTCTCTTCATTCCGGGCCATGCAAATAGCTTTTTAATCTTTTGGTAAGTAACTTGACCACCAGAATGTCCTCCAACAGCGCTGGAATGCAAGGATTGAATAATTCTTTGCTGGAGAATAGGATTGCTGCCTACCCAAATGCGTCCCCCATAACGCAAGACACCTTCTGTTAACTGAAATTTTGGATGTGCAGCGCTGTTGACGCTCAGTTCAGACAACAGTTTACTGGTTTGAGTGTCTTGCTGATATCCTTCAGTTAACTCTTGCAACCAAGTCGGTATACAAGTGGAGATTGCCGATAATCTTCCATCATCATCTGAATCTTTTCGCGATAATGCATCCGCCGCTTTGTTTTCAATCCCTTTTTTGTAAACCACCCGATATTGCAGTCCAAAAAGTTTGGACATAGCTTTCTGCTGCCAGGGGGTTATGAGTCTTTGATTATCAAGGTGAACCAAGCTACGTTGATCCGTCCGAATCACAAATTCCGCTTGCTGGAGATACGGTCTCCAATGTTCCACACTGAGGAGAATAGCCATGCTTTCCTTTTCATATGTTGATAAACACTGAGTTCGGGGTCCCAAAGTTTTACTCAAATATGCAATAGGATGTCCCGCCTGCATTAAGACTGCCCCAATTCCCTTATCTGACGCATCAGTCTCAATTTCAAATGGTTTACTGAAATCCGGCAATGCCAACACGGGTGCTGTAATCAGTGCGTTTTTGAGTGCTTGGAATGCTTCTTCTTGTTCAATAGTCCATAGAAAAACCACATTTTTCTTCAACAGCTCAGTCAGCGGCTTACTGATTAAACCAAAATGGCGTACAAATTTTCGATAATAACCGGCAAGCCCCAAGAAACCCCTGACTGCCTTGACATTTGTTGGGCTTGGCCAATTCCGCACCGCTTCTATATTTTTATAATCTGCAGCCACTCCAGACTTACTAATGATATGACCCAGATAAGTTAATTGTTGCTTGGCAAATGAGCACTTGGACCTTTTGAGTTTCAGCCGGTGTTCCTCCAGAATCTCGAACACTTTTTTCAGCATTTCCTCATGACTTGGAAGATCCTCATTATACACAAGAATGTCATCTATAAAGACCAATACCCCCTTTCGCAGATATGGTGCCATAATGGTATTCATGAGCCCTTGAAAAGTCGCTGGAGCGCTGGTCAATCCGTAAGGCATAACTCTGAATTCAAAGTGTCCATGGTGGGTTTTAAATGTCGTCTTATGTTCATTTGTCGGTTTCATGCGGATTTGGTGATATCCGGCCCGAAGATCCAAGCTAGTGAACCATTGCGACCCCACTAATTCATCTAATAGCTCATCAATAATAGGTAACGGGTAGCGATTCTTGACTGTAGCTGCATTCAAGTGCCGATAGTCCACACAAAATCTCCAAGTTTTATCCTTCTTTTGTACTAGCAGCACTAGGGATGAAAAAGGACTAGTGCTTGGTTTGATTATTCCTTGAGCTAGCATCTCTTTGACTTGTTTCTCAATTTCATCTTTCTGAGCCAGCGTATATCGATATGGCCTCAGATTCACTGGCTTGACTCCCGACAACAATGGTATCGTATGATCAAACTCCCGTTGTGGTGGTAATCCTTGAGGTTCATCAAAAAGGTGATCATAATCCTTCAATAATTGCAATATGGTTGGAGGTATATTCATATCAGTATCGGCCAAAGGTTCCATAGCAAACAGTCTTGTCCTTGCTGGACGCTCGGTAATATTTTCAGATGCTTGTTGCCATATAAGACAGCATTGAGGCCCCCCTGATTTGATACCGTGTAAACACACCTGACGTTCCTGGTGCCAAAAGGACAATGTCTTCTTTACCCAGTGAATATTCATCGGACTATGATGTTCTAACCAGTCTACTCCAAGAATGAGATCATAACAACTCAGTGGCAAAATTCTGAATGTGGTAGAAAAATTATATCCTTGTACCTGCCAGTAACACTGATGAAACTCTTGTACACTCTTCATTACAACCCCATTTGCTATGCGCACTTGAACTGGTCTTGCAGAATTTTGAATTCCTTTCAGTCGCTGCGCAAGAGCTTCACTGATAAAGCAATGTGAACTGCCCGAATCCACCAAAGCTACTGCTTCTTGATCTTGTATAAGGATTTGCAAACGAAATGTTTTGTAACTTTCAACACCACTAGCTACTTCTTGGGAGAGAGACATCAAATCGGCTTCATGCTCAGAGTTTGCTTTCTCTGTCTTGGGCTATTCTTGGTCACTTACTGTCAACAAATCCCACGGTTCCTCTACTACATGTAATTGAACCGTGGAAGCACATTTGTGTTCTCGCGACCAACGTTCACCACATGTATGGCAAAGGCCCTTGGCTCTGCGGTAAGCTCGAAGAGCTCCCAACTTGTCATCTAGAGGATAATTTCTTGATCCTTCTTGCCCTCTGCGATCTTCCTGTCTACCTCCCACATTCGGTATTCCTCTTCCCGGTGGAAGTGGGAGAGGCAATGCAGTTCGCATATTCGGGCGTACACTGGTGGTGTAGTCCCCCCGACGTGAGTCCCTCCTTGATGATTCCAATATTTCCTCTTGCAAACAAGCCAGAGCTACCGCTGTGTCTAAGTCAGGTGGTCTGTGTAATAATACGGCAGATCGTATATCATTCCGCAGTCCATCAACAAACTGAGTTACAAAAAAAATTGGACTCCAAGAAGCATGGTGTGCCAATAAGTTGTGCATAAGTTCGTTGAACTTCCCTGTGTAATCTGCCACGGTTGAGTTTTGACGAAGATGATTAAACTGCCTAATCAGTTGCTGAAATTCCTCCTTCCCAAATCTGCTGCACACTGCCTCTGCAAATGCCTCCCAGGTGACGAATTGTGAATGTGCTCGGGTTGCTTGCAGCCACAACAGTGCACCTCCAACAAAATACATTGCTGCTATGCCGACCATAAACTCGGGTTGAGTGGAACAAATCTGAAAATAATTCTCACATTTCAATTGCCAAGCCTTTGGGTTTTCTCCGTCAAATGTTGGAAAATCCAATCTCGGTGGGGGAGTATGATGATAATGAAACATTCCAGAATTCCTAAGATTCATCCCTTCAGGATCCCCATCGAAATTGCTTGCATTAAAGCGGTCATACATACCACGGTTTGAAGGAGGTACTGACGAGCCTCGTTCCCCACTGTTTTTGCTCCAAAGGGGATTTCCCTCCCTCTGGCCGTCCGTCCCCAGATTCGACTTCCGATCGGTCAATATCGAACCAGTCACTCCTTGCCCATGATCCAACTTGTTCTCCGGCAAAGGAAGGATCGGCGGCAGATCACTAGGTTTCAGCGTCAACACCGGGTTACGAGCCATTTGAGCAACTTGTGATTTCACTTCTCCCATCTCGGCTCGAACCTCCTCCACAGAAGACTCCATTTCGAGCTTCCATCTCTGCAGATCTAACACAGCATGTTTGATTTCTTCCACCGATGCGTGGATCGCCTCACTCCGATCTTGAAGAGCTTTGATCAAATCATTTTGAGCCAAGATGACCCGAGTTAACTCGGCGATTTGCTGCTCCATTTCCCTGGACTGAACTTGTGCACGCGTTTGATACCTTGGGTAATCCAGGATGCAGATCGCTCTGATACCAATTTGTTGCGACTCTCTTGTTTTTGAGTATATATATATATCACCAAAAACGATACAAGGTTCAGGAGAAAGGGGACTGGGAAGAACTGGACGGGGAATAGAGAAACAGAAGGGGAAAGTTCAGAGCCGTGTCTTTGGACATTGCTTTTTCGTTGCCCATCTACAGGTTCGGAGTACAATAAGTATTGGTCTTCCTTCTCGACCCCGACAAGTGGGTCCACCGGAATATCCTTCGGCACCAAACACCCAGCTCAGTGAAGCCATTCCGCCGTCGGATAACGATCTGTTGGCTTCCTCGTTGTTCTGCTGACTCGTTGGTTCAGCAGGCCGGCACCTTCTTCCTGTACATCATCCGACACCACAACAGGTCCCGTGACACACTACAAGGATAAACAAACATAAAAGTGGACATTTGTATCATTGGCCATGCATGCCAAGTTGCCAACACGAGCTGCAATGATTCCATTCGATTCTCGAAAGAAATGGCAAGCTTTATACCCGGGCAGAAAGAGCAATTGCTAGGGGTCCGAAAGGATAGGGAACTGAAGCATTTGCCTGAACGATTCTTGGAGAAAGTACTACTCGCCTATGAGTTGGTATTCCATCCGTCTCTTTCGTGTAACGATCACGGCCATGAGAAGGTATTGGAGCGTTTTAATGTAGCAACCTGTAGCAAAAAATACTACGGTGGTTACCCTTGGCCTTCGCTTTACGATAAGATGGTGGAAATCGCTTCTAATTCTCGTGCAATGTACCAGAAGCAATCTTCATTGATTGTTTTGATTATTATACATGTCTTCTATTTTTTTCCTTTTTGAAACGGGGATGTCGATTGTTCCTTGTCCACAGTGATCGGATCAAACTGTTCTGGCTGTATCTTATAAATCGAAATTATTACTTGTATATCACTAAAGATGTAGTACTGGTATTAAAAATCGTGTGTTATCTTTCCCAAATGCATCGTGAGGGAGACCAATTCGTGCAATTGCAGTGATAAGAGTACTAAAAGCTTGAGGGTCTACTTCATCGAAGTACTCGGGCTCTTCGGACTCGTCGAAATCTACACGTGAGAACGAAGCAAATTCAAATAAATACCAAATAAAATACAAATGAACTCCAAAACAAACCGAACTAGAACCAACAGCAAGGAACTGAATCGAATGAGTTAGGAACGGGCTCTCGGGAGGAGGCTCGACTAGTCGGGAGGAGGTCCAACTAGTCGGGAGGAGGTCCAACGACCTGGTCGGAAGAGGTCCGATGGATCGGTAGGAGGTCCAACGGAGAGTGAGGTCCCGATAAGGTCCTGAGGAGGAGGTCCTGAGGAGGTTCATGGATGTCCAATGAAGAGTACGACTACTCAACGTGATCGTACGAAGAATACAAATGGATACGACTATGCAGCATAGTCGTGAGAAGGATACAGGAAGGATACGACTACGCAATGTAGTCGTAGGAACAAGGGAAGAGAACGGGGCACAGAGAAACTCACCAAGGCCGAGAGAGACTGAAGGAGGAGGGAGAGTCGGTGGACGGCGGGCGGCGATCTAAGGCGGCACGGGCGCTCCAGTGAATCCTTCGGCAGCAAGGTGGTTGAAGACGGCGCAGACTCCAGCGAACTCCTTGGCGGCGAGGAGCCTAAGGACGAGGACGACTAGGCTGCGCCCTCCAGACGATTGCCTGTAGCGAATTGTGTGGTCTACTCGCTTTTGTCTTCCGTTGTATTTGTTTTGTTGGCTCTTAAGCCATTCTTGTAATCAACTATGTTGTTTATTAATAAAGTTGCGTTGATGGTTGTTACCACATTTGTTTACTGTGTGAACTAGCCGCCGATCATGGGACTAGATCGGTTGTGCACAGAGGATTCGGGGTGAACCCGGGTCCGGTCTCGACACGTCTGGCTTGAAAGGGACACCGATGCAAGGTGAAGTTGTCAGTCGCCGTGGTGTAGTCCAACTACGCCAGTCGCTGAGGTGAACATCCCGCACAACGTATGGGCGTAACCCCATATGGGTGAGATGACGGAAGAGACGAGGTGATTTGAAAAGTTACTGTGGTAGTCCCTCGACCACATGAATAAGGAATCGTGTGGGGCTACGAGTTGATTATCTCCTGTGGATACAGTATACAACCTTTGCAGAGTCTAAATTATTTAAACAAATGTGCCTATGGTCAAAGACGGATATGAAAACTTACTAGAGTTAGTTCTATTTCAAAAACTTTGTGAATGGAATGAAAATAAGGCCGGGCTCACCTAGCCCTGAGATTCGATTTTTCTTAGGTCATCGAACTCAGTGATGGTAATAAGTGGGGACAACCCCAATCAAGAGTAAGCATAAGGCAGAGGGAATCTTTGCTGTTATTAAATTACACAATTACTCTCTTTAATAAAATGCAATTTGGTTAAAATGCTAAATGATAGGAATTTGTAATTACTGTGGCGGCCCAACCCTATGGCACCCGAGAGGTCCTCCCAGGATCTCCCAGGAAGTCCCTGAGGACCTCCCAGGAGGTCCGGTAGCACCTCCCGAGACTCGGGTAGGACCTGCCCCCGGTAGTACCAATGAGGCTCCGGTAGGACCGCTCGAGGTTACCACCGAGGGAAGCGGGAGTCACGGGGAGATCCCCTATTACCACGACCAACTAAGGAGAGGTCGAGGGACCTGACCTGAGAAGGTCGTGAAGCCCGAGAGATCGCTCCATGATTCCCAGCGTGAACTGAGCTAGTCCCAAGGATCACAAGCTAGCTCTTCACGGCATACAAGAATGGTAACATCCACGACACAACTTTATTTACAACATACCAACGGAGTTGTTTACAAAAGGTGGCCTTGGGCCAAAAGCAAGATTACAAAAGAACGGAAATAGACGTCCATCCACTATACCACAAGCAAAATGGCTGGAGGGCACAACCTACGCGTCCTGGCTCTCTTCTTCACTGCTATTGTCTTTTCCTGATAAAGATTTCATTGAGCAAGAGTGAGCACTACCACTGTGCTCGCAAGTCACACCCGTGGAGTAACAAAATGACATGCATACATGGATAGACAAAAGAAGGCATAATATGGTTGATTTGCGTAATGCCAAGTTTCTTTCAATTACAAATACTAAGCTCCAAAGCAGGTTTTTAATAGATAAAATTTATTTTCAAAACTTGATTTTCAGTTGGATAGCATTCATCAACAAGTTGGTGAAGGATACCCTCATGTCACAAGGCTCCCTGCCCAAAACCCATGGGATAGAAATCCCAAAATAGTTTATTAAACACTTTTTGGAAACCAAAACCAACATCTAACTCTGAGTGGCCTCTGCCAGCATGTCTATAACCGCGGACACGGCTATTCGAATAGATTTACACTCGGCCGAGGATGTGCACTTTACCCACATGACATGATTCCTCTAGTTTATCCGGCATCCGTCAATGCCACCTCTCACTACCAAAGGTAAGAGGTCTAGAGTTCATGACAAAGCCTTTACAATGCATTGTTCCACCACAGCCCCTCCTCGCTAAGGTTTCGCCTCCTTTGGATACAAATCCGCAGGATCGGGGCCCCCTCTTGCGCCAGTGGAAAATATAGGTTATAAAAGACCATAGGCCATAGAAGACCTCCCACACCTCCAAATGGAACGACTGCGGTGGAATTTCTGCAAATTAATTGGCCAGGTCCCACACCCCATACTGGAGACATATGGTTGCACGATTTTGGCATAGCCCATTATAGGCCTAGCATTGGCGGCTCAAAAACCGGTCCTCAACTGACTTGGGCGACAACCACAAACCCCTGGACCTCCACCTTACCCAGGATAGAGTCCGTGCACCAATATTGCACCAGCCAAGCAAACCAATTCGCCCAAGTCCAAATCAATTTTTATTTTCTTTGCTTCCCCAGCAACATTTTCATATTCCCATGACAACCCAATGTCATGGTCAAAATATTTTAAACAATAGTTGGTCATGAAGGTAAAGATTTCCCCAAATCAAGTACTTTTGGTCTAAGCAAGACTAAGCATATGGTTTTTCAATTGCTCCTGGTTTACACTATTGTATCAACCAGATTTTTGTCTAAGGTGACAACAGATTTGGTTCAATGTCAAAGTTGGCCATATGAAGGAAATAGGCATAACTATGTGTTCAAAGACAGGTATTGAAATAACTTGGTAGAAATAAGCATGCATTATACTTTGAAATTGAACATAAATAAATTGAAATATTGGGTGTAATATGATCAAGAGCATGACTTGCCTTGCTCACTGACTTGAGAGTCTTCTTCTTCAGTACACTCACGCTCCTCAGTGTCTTCGCGATCTATACGGGAGAAAAGGGGACAAATTTAAACCAAGTTCCAAATAAAGAGCCAAAAGAACTTCAAAATAAAATCCAAAACTCAACCAACAGAAGCACCTCACACTCAAAATAGGTTCTTTGGGAGAGGTCCTAACTTACTGGAGAAAGGTCCAATGAGGAAGGTCCTCACAAAAGACCAGAGGGGTGACTTTAGCAGAGGACCAAGATGATGATACTTGCGCAGAGTCCAAGGAGGTGATCTTCAGATGTAGCCATAGAGTTCCAAAGAGAATCCAAAGGAAGAGGTCCTGGAAGAGGCATAACCTCTTACTGTGGCGATAAAAATAAGAACAGATCAATACACAAGGAAGCTTACAAGCAATAAGCAAGAGGTGACGAGTGAAGGGGAGGTCGAAGGCAATATAGGTGGTTAAGGTCAACGCCCAAGCTCCTGTTGAGCCTCCAATGGTGAAAGTACGATGAAGGGGGGTGCTCCTGGCGATGCTCTTGGCAGCAAGGTCTCTCCAAGAAGCTACTGAGTGTGAGCCAAAGTGTTGAGCGTGGGAAAAAGATGGCAAGGAAGGGCTCCTGGGGCTAGTTATAGCCAAAGGGAGTGAAAAGATCAGTCGATGCGTACATGACTTGGTGGGCATGAAAAATAGGCAAAAGGTACGAGGGTGTCAAAGGAAAATAATAAAGGACATTGTGTACTGTTGCGGGAGGAGACTAAAAAAGACACCAATAGTGCCTCCAAATGACCTCATTTAATGGAAGCAGCCACTTTCATGGCTGCATTTAATGCGACAAGACATGCATTAAATGCTCATGGTACTAGTGTGGCGGGGAAAATAAGAATGGGTAAGACTGGCAGGTGGGACCAGTCAAATTTAGAATCGGTTGGGTCAAAGAGGGAGGTCCCGACCCGCAAGAGAGGTCTTTTGAGGAGATCTGAAAGGCTTAGGAGATTCTAAGATCCAGGGAGGTCTGGAGCCGTAGGATCAAATCCAGACGGGAGGTCTGAACGGTTAGGATTTCCAAGGGGAGGTCCTAACGATCGGATCTGCCAAAGAAGGGAGGTCTGGACGGTTAAGATCTCCAATGGGGAGGTCTTGACGGTCCAGATGTTCAAGGAGGGAGGTCCGGCTGTTAAGATCTCAAGGGGGAGGTCTTAACGGTCCATATTTACAAAGAGGAGGTCTGGAGGCTAAGAGGTCCTGATATACACAAAGGAGGTCCGGACACGGGGTGGTCCAAATACATATGGAGGAGGTCCACGTGACTAAGAGGTTCTGACAACCAGGATCTCATCAAGGGAGGTCCTGGCTAAGGGGATCCTTGTAAAAAGGAGGTCCTGACTGGTAGGATCTCTCTAACGGGGAGGTCCTATCAGTTAGGCTCTCACGAAGGGAGGTCCCACGGGCTCAAGGAGGTCTTGAGAGGAGGTCCAAAGAACTAGGTCGACAAGGGGAAATCCTGGTCGCTAGGATCTCCACATTGAAAGGTCCTGGCGACGAGGATCTCATTATAGGAGGTCCTAGAGGTTCGAGAGGAGATCTTCGTAGGTCAGGAGTTCCTAAGTTAAGCGAGCAAGGAGGTCCAATGGATGGGGAGGTCCAAAGGAATTAAATTCGAAGGAAATCCTAAACATATAGGCACATCCTAACCAAGAGGAGGTCTGAGCCACACAAGAGGTCCAAACCGTATTCATCATTGAGGAGGTCTAGACCCCAGAGGTCTAAACCGGACATAACACAAAAGAGAGAGACTAAGGGGAGAACTGGCCAACATATAGAAGAGGTGACAACACGAAGCTCAAACCTCTCCAACTGAACCAACTTTGAATTCTCATCAAAACAAAATAGTTTTATTTTGTTCTACAAATTTAAAAGGGTTTGGAAAATCAGGATGTTACAATTATGATAATTGAAAACATTGCTTTAGTAAATAAAAGAACCCGAGACATCCTTATCAAGCCTTGTATGTATATTGTTGTATCTTGTGTGTTGGCTCACGAGCACGGAAGTTGTGCTCATTCTCGCTCTTTCCTCCAAACCCTTCAGACCATGCGGATCAAGGAGATTACACACACTATGAGGATCACAAAGTCGATGGACAAGACAACGATGAAGAGTAGTCTAGTTTTGTTAGTGTAGGTCTCGTCTCAGTCTAGCTGGCTCGTTCGGTACTTGCGTACAACCGATATTATCTAAACCCTTAGTTAATATCAGTCGTACACAGGTTACATCAGTCGCTTGCCTGTGGAGAGATGAGTTTTACTCTTTTGCTTTCGCTACTGCTTCCGCTACCTTTGAAATGTAATCAATTTGGCTTGTTTGGTCTTTATTGTAAAACTCGACCCGACGTGGTATATGTCACTCTGATGTTTGTAATATAATGATTGGTTTAGGTCACACCATGTATGAAATGATTGAACAATGTGCCTACGAGTGTTATCTACTGATCTAGAGAATAAAACAGTGTTTTCACAAAGAATTTGGATTTGCAAAATCCGAGTCCCACAGATGTCCAAGAACTCTCAACGTCATGAGGTCGTGCACGAAAACGGGGACGCTGAAGCGCGTGATCCTGACATCGTCGGAGGCCGCAATATCCAGAAGGCCGCTGCAAGGCGACGGCCATGTGCTGGACGAGGATTCCTGATCTGACGTTGAGAATCTGACAACCGAGAAGCCGCCAAGTTGGGTGCATATATGTGTTCAGTCAGTCTCAGCCAAAGATTTACCGATGGAAATATGACGGCATGACACTAGCATGGTGATGAGAGGCAGAACCGCACAAGTGTTGGGCATCGTTGTTTTACATTACAGTACCCACTGACTGAAAGATGCAGCAAACATGTCCTGAACTATAATCCCGTGTTCATTTCATCTCTTTCATGTTAAAACTTGGCAGGTTTCATCTCTTTCTTGTTACAGCATGGTAACTGTGTATATTTTTCAGGCGATGAGACGCAGGTCGACCTCCTGAAAGGCTTTTACGCGGTCTCCGGTTCCATGTCGATAGTTCACATCGACGATCTCTGCCGTGCCGAGATGTTCGTGGCCGAGAACGAGTGTTCTGCTGCAGTCACAACACCACCATCGTGCAGCTTGCCCATTTACTGGCAGAGAGAAGTACCAACAGTACAACGTGAAAACCGATGGCTATGGATCGGCCACCTCAATATGCATGCATGTTTGTCACGAGTTCTGACACTCGTGCACTGACTCGCGCGTATATGTTTGTTTCCAGCTATGGCGAGTTCCCTGAGAAGCCGAGAGTCTGCCTTTCGTCAGAGAAGCTCGCCAGGGAAGCGTTCAAGTACAACAACCTGGATGAGATATTCGACGACGTCGTCGAGTACGGCAAGGCGTTGGGCATTCTACCGTACTGATGTTCATCTGCTACCGATCGGTGATGAGAACCAAACAATGTGCTTGCGAATAATTCCGTGCTAATAATATGCCGAACTCTATGATTTCAGCATCAATATCGTATAAATGGTTCCGAGTTTCTGACAAACAAAAAATGTTGTCCACAAAATGGTCGCTCTACGCCTCTACCCCATCACTGGGAACCTGAGATGAACAAGCTGGAAACCTCAAGCCCGGAAGGTTGTTGTGTGCTTGTGTTTACCCTTAGCCTCTAGGTTCTAGCCCAAACACTACAAAGATAGTATGTGCCCATCACTAAATAGGGGTGGGGGACGGAAGTGTAGGCTCAATGCTACCGCGCTTCACGATCAAGGCCCTCCTCCGCATGGACCCACTCTACCTCGCGCCGTCCGGATCATGGGCTTCCTTCACGCTGCCCAGATCCGGGCCGAAGCGTTTGGCGGCGCCACCACCGCACCACGCCGCCATCTGCCGCAGAAGGAAGCGCGCCCGCACGCGGCGGTAACGGAGTGCCACTTCGGCACCAACCAACCGCTGCCCCCGGCGGCTCGCTCACGGATGCGGCCGGTGACGAGCGGAGCGAACTCTACACGCCGACCCAATCCTTCCAGCCCATCACATTCCTACAATACCCTTACCGGTGGATGAGTGGATCTGTAACGTACGGTCGCGACACGACGAAGTATCACCTGTAGAATCAGAGTGGTTCCTTCCGAGCAGGCGGCCACCGATCCAAGGCAGCAGTCGTACCGTCTTATCCCCGTTCACCACGTACGTTTGGACACTTGTGGTAACCAGCCAGAAACCTTGTGAGCGAACAGAACAACATTAGGTCTGGACATGATTTTGAGTATACGTTGTACTCGGCGACAAGAGAATCGAGGCACATGCGTGCGTATGATACATGTGGCAGCCACATACAGAGTATCAAGTCTGATTCTGCTACTACACTACTCGCTAGCAAGCTTACGTGCACGGTCTGATCATGGATCTGGCAAATTTGCTTCCTGCCGTACGCACACTGGATCTGACGGGCAGCGACGGGCAGGCTGGACCGCGCGCAGCGGATCGACCGACTCGTCAGAAAGAATTATTAGAACGGACTAGGTAAATTTCACGAACAATGATAGTGCAAATGGTTACGAACGCCCTGCTTTTCGGTGGTGCACCACAATTCAGTTATTAGCAGCAGTCTTACCTCGAGTTTCATGCGAAAATTACGAAAATATCGCAGAACTTAAAAACTTGTTATAAACACTTGTACACTACAACATCGTGGTTTCGTTGTGTAAACTAACAGAGTTGTCCATACATTTAGCCATATTTGTTTCAAAGTTTGCGGTATCAAATAGGTTTATTTTAAAGTTTATAGTATCAAATAATATAACTTAGATGCTTATTACGAATTTGAGTTAGTTTTTGTTGGAATTCGTATGCAAATTATTGGTAATTTTTTGTTTACTTTAAATTACGAATTATATTTATTTAGGTATTTTACTTATGAATTTGTATGAAAATTAAATTGCTAATTTTATTTTATGTTTTATGCCGAATTTTAGTTATTTTTTGTATTGTACTTGACATGTACTTTTCTTTTAATTTAGACTGTTATAATCTGTACCCACCACAATCGATGGCGTATATATTTTTCTTTTTTCACCGATTTACGTGTGTATTTCTTGGATGTCTTAAGAGCAAACGTGTTGACTTTTTTCTCTATCACTTTAATAATATAATAATAGACGGATACGTGGTGCTGTGGAAGACCTTCCTTTCTCGTAGATCTGAGATGTGAAAATAATAAATTAGAGAAACCAAGTCAATAACGAACGAAACCAAACAATTCGACGAGTTAACATGCAGTGACATAAATCAAGAACACATCTTATGTTAGCAACAACCTTGTTTTGATCTAAAGTGAAACATCTTCCTGAAGGATCGTGACATTGCCATTTGCCGAAGCACCGAACAAGTCAGATGTTGCACGCATGTATGATATGATCAAGCATCAGCTGATCAGACTAGCTTTCGAACCACCACTACAAGGATAAACAAACATAAAAGTGGACGTTTGTATCATTGGCCATGCATGCCAAGTTGCCAACACAAGCTGCAATGATTACATTCGATTCTCGAAAGAAATGGCAAGCTTTATACCCGAGCAGAAAGAGCAATTGCTAGGGGTCCGAAAGGATAGGGAACTGAAGCATTTGCCTGAACGATTCTTGGAGAAAGTACTACTCGCCTATGAGTTGGTATTCCATCCGTCTCTTTCGTGTAACGATCAGGGCCATGAGAAGATATCGAAGCGTTTGACTGTAGCAACCTGTAGCAAAAGAATGCTATAGTGGTTAATATCGGCCTTCGCTTTTCGATAAGAGGGTGGAGATAACTCCTAATTCTCGTGCAATGTACGTGAAGCAATCTTCATTGATTGTTTTGATTATTATACATGTCTTCTTTTTTTCCTTTTTGAAACGGGATGTCGAATGTTCCTTGTCCACAGTGATCGGATCAAACTGTTCTAGCTGTATCTTATAAATCGAAATTATTACATGCATACCACTAAAGATGTAGTACTGGTATTAAAAATCGTGTGTTATCTTTCCCAAATGCATCGTGAGGGAGACCAATTCGTGCAATTGCAGTGATAAGAGTACTAAAAGTACTTCCCATGCTACACATTTTTTTTTTTTTTTTTTTTTGCCCCGGATCCTCACGATTCGCTTGCTGATTTTTGAGCGATGGTATCAGGCTATCGTGAGCCGTCACGTTTGGTTCACTGTGCTGACCTTTGGGCATGTAAATGCTAGTGCAGAATCAATGTTGTAATTTTGAAGCGATTCTCTGTTGATGCAGTCCATGGAAAGTACACAGATTGAAATGAGTCCATAAACCAACCGCGTCCAGATACGACGCACCAGAGTTGAACCCACAGTCATTCTGCAAAGAATGGCTGTATGTATAACAAGCTGACAAACTGTGGCCAGTAAGTAGGATAAAAAGAAGCCGTAAAATAGGCTCGTGAAAAAACATGCCGTGAATAGCTGCGCGCGCATACACACATGCGGCTCGCTCTGCCTACAAATACCACGCGCGATTAAACGCATTGCCCGGCCAGTACACGCGCACAGTCGCACAGACACACCGCGAGAGAGGCGCGCGCACCCCGCGCCACAAGCGGCAAGGAAGAATGGATTATCAGCGCACGCGCCCCGCGGCGTGCGTGGGGCCGGCCATGTCGACGGAGGCGCTCCTCACCGCCGGCGGAGGCTGTGGCGGTGGCGCGAGGCGGCGCGTGAGCATCGACGACGCGCTGACGTGGCACGCGGGCGAGTTCGGGCGGTGGCAGCTGCGGCACTTCGTGCTGGTCTCGGCGGCGTGGGCGCTGGAGGCGCTGCACACCATGGTCATCATCTTCGCCGACCGCGAGCCGGCCATGGTGTGCCCGCGGGGACGGCCGGTGCGGCGACCGCTGCGCCGGCGCCGCGGCCGGGTGGGAGTGGGCCGGCGGCGGCGCCTCGTCGACGGTGGCCGAGTGGGGCCTCGTCTGCGGCGAGCGGTACAAGGTCGGCCTCGTCCAGGCCATCTTCTTCGCCGGATGCATGATCGGTCAGTGCTTTAATTCCCGTGCAGATCCTTTTGTCTCACCTGCACCGGACTGTTTGATTTCTGTGGCTTACTTTAATTTGCCTTCTCTTCAATTTCCTTCTCGTGTCAATTAGAGAAACCGCAGATTGCAGAGTCGAAACTGTGTTAGATCAGGACTAAACCTGTGCCTTATAGCATCTCGGTATGTATAAATCACTGAGACAGGAACCGGATGGGGGCGTGATGTACAGTCCCACCACCCGGTTCGAGTCCCTCTTTAGGTCGAATTTAGGTGACTTTTCTTGTTTTATTCTAAAACTATTTAGTTCTTCCTACGTGTGCCATTTTTATCACTCACTGAGACCTGGCTGGACATTGCGTAGTCTGAGACCAAAACACCGGAAATGTAGTACTAGCATATTCGGAAAAGATAGAATTAGCAAGTATTAAATGTTCCATAGCTCTTAACGAATGGCGGACTGCGACATGACAACCTTTTGGCCCGAAGCTTCTGTGGCTCTGGTTGTTTACGACCGCATGTGTAGCACCTCGCCTAAAATTTACTCATAGCTTAGCCCATCTCGGGCAGGCTCACATATGTAATACTTCCGAATTAATCTTTTTAGACGAAACGAGGCTAAAGACTAAATAAGATCTGTCCCGCAGTAGGCTAGGCTATTGTCGAATTTTGGATCAGTGTGTTACTGCATGTGTTGCACTTGCATCCATTTGCCTATTTGGGGAGCCCATTGTGCGGTTCAATTCGTTTGTGACTCGTAAAATGTTTTCCAAATGGCCATATCACGCATCTTTGATGAACGGGACGGATTAGATCGGGATACAGCTTGTTAACAAGGATGTGGCTATAGATGGGCGCATGCATGCATAATTCATTATTGGATAGCTTTACATAGTAAGCGCTTCGCCATATGGCCCTGCTTGGATGTCGATTCGTTGTTGTTCTGTAGGGTTGTACTGTTCTGTTTTGTTGTTGCATTTGTTTTCCATTCTGAGTTTCTCGAGTTATGCATGTTTCTTATGCTTGACATTTGCCTGTCACAAAGTTGTAGTTTCTCCCTGTTCCTATTGGTTTTTTTTAAGAGAGAATGCCGACAATTTATTAATCACAAAACATCGTTATAAAGAGTCTCCGGATACACTCCGATTCACCATTACGAATAAAAGAGCTAACAGAGTGTTCACAAGATCTAACTAAAGTATATGTCGCCACATTCACCACACAACTAACATGACGAAAAACAACTAAGGAAAAGCTCTCTGCTATAGACTTAATATCAGATATAACCGTACCAATAGAGGACCGATCCCGCATCGATAAATTCAACCATTGCACCACATACAAGCAGTCAGAAGCAATGATGATATTTTGATATCCTTCATCACGGGAAGGGCAGTTGCACGATGAAACGTCAATGCTTCTGCTCACTCCGGCGTAGTAATCCCATCAAGGCGCTTGCTGTAGGAGTGTGAGTAGAAGAATCCTTGTGCCTATATATACTCCTTGTTTCCTATTGGTTGTTGGTTGTTTGCGTGCATGTGTTATACGGAGCGCAACTACTGTAGATAAAATATGGGTCGGTCTATATAAGATTTGACTGTTTCTCAACCCAAAACAATCAAATTTTAATTCATTTACAACTTCATTATACATAAATTATAGTAATTTGTGTATGTAATTTTTATTCTTGGCCACTGAAATTATTCTCAAAAGTCATAATAACTCATATTTCTATGACATGATTCAAAACCAAACATATACTTTGAGAGGGTGACAAAAATGAAATTCTATACCAACAAAATACGGCAATATGGTGAACCCGTTATATTTTGAAGAAAAAAACTATAATAAATTCGGGCTTAATTCATCGTATGAGAAGAAATGCAAATTTCAGATTATATCAACGGATGAAAAATTGACTATTTTGATAAAAGAAAACAGACGAACGTTGTTGTTTAGCCAGACCGAAAAAATATGTGGTTAATAATACCTGTTACAGAATATTTTTGTGCTGGATAATGTTTGCACAATACGCACGGTGGATATCTGCGTACATGATATGATAAGTACAAAAAATCTCATGTCCCGTAGCTATTCCACCCACAATAATAGAAGGAAGAGTAGTATACTTGGCTTGTCGCATCAGCTTTGCTATGCATTGGACACGATACTAGTATAGTAGTTTAGTGCAGACTTTGTTTGACTCTTCTTGTATCCTTTTCTACTAAATTGGAACTAGAGCGGTGCAGCTACCTACTACTCTAGTAGCTTTATCTTGTGCGGTTTTAGTCTCAAGCTCGATGGCATGCATGAATGCTGAGGGGGTTCTTGTGTGGCTGAGCACATCATTACCGCCGATCTGTCAGCATTCTTAATCAATTGGTGTATCAGACAAGGCTTGATCAGCTTGTTTAATTACTTTATCTCACATTGCTCGATGAAGATGTAGCCATCTGTTTTATTGATCTGATCTAAAAAGCACATGGCAAAAGCAAAAACCTAAATTGGTTATCTAGATTGTTTAGCTCAGCAGAATATTCTTTTGGTTTTGTTACCACATAGCGTCTGTGATGCTCAGTTAGCAGTAGTAATTACTAGCCGCAGTGTCAATCGTCCATCGTTTGTACCGACTACCGATCTTAGCTTTTCTCCATCGACCTCAAGAGTGAGTCCAAACCTCGGATAGACTAGTTTCACATATGTCTCATTTTGCTACGTTTTTTTTCCTAGCCTTTTGTCATTTTATGGAACAAGATATACTTGGGAATCTTTCGACTGATCCAAGCATCCCGCAGCCTCCGTTACTTGTGGCTGTGGACTAGAATTAAGACCCCTTAAATTGGATAGTGGATACATATACATAGTAAGGGCTTATTTGGGAAGTCTATTCTCGGCCGAGATTTATATAGATAGACCAAAAATTTAAACTAAAATCTCAGTCTATCCACGTGGATAGGCAGGCATTTTGACCCAACCAAATAAGGGCTAAAACTTGTGGAAGTCTAATAATGATTAGTACCTTTCAAATTGTTTGAAAGAGATGCTAAGCACAGTAGGTATATCCTGCACTAGTAGCTGCCATGTTGACCTCAGACCATCTTCGATCCAGTGTATCTGTTATTGAAATTAACGAATTGGTATTTAGATAATCACTTAGTAATCTGCTTTTGAGTCTAATGGATGCATGTTGGTGGGGTAGGTGCCCTGTGATATTATTAGAGGAAAATCAGGAAAGTTTCGAAGGAAGCTGGGAACTACTGGAACCATGCATCAATGCATAGGCTTCGTCAGGCAAAACCAGTGTGATGTCTGCAGCGCTTGAAGCTGTTGATTGGTCCGGAAGACGGGCGTGGTGTGATGCGACACGTGCATACATGTGGAGTAGATTCACTTGCATAGCATGTCCATGTGGCCGTTCCGGCCGTGCCAACTATATTGGGGCCCTGGGATCAATCAATCGCTTGCCGGCGTCCGGATCCGGCAAGCGGTCGACGGTCGTAACTCGTAAACTCACAAGCGGACAGGGCGCCGGCGCGCACAGGAGATGGGCGGCGAGTTTGAACCTTTTCTGTTGGATATTGCTAAGCCACGTACGTACGGACCAAAGCGAAATGACGGACGCTACTACTTTGACAATTCGCACAGTCGCACGAATGCAAAACAGGAGCACGGATTTTGGCCCAAATCGAATGGCACCGTATGTACTTGGACGACGAAACTCTATGTACATGCGGTTTCACTTTTCCGTGGCGAGAAACAGGGCCTACGAAATCTGTTAGAAGCCGCAATTGAGGAAGGTAAGGCTAGGCTCAACATGGGTTCATAGTATAGTCAACTCCCTAAGATCATCTCCAATGTTATGTTTTAGCCGGTTCAAATGAGGAGAGAAAAGACATTGAATCGATTCAATACATTTAAGAGGTCGATTCCAACAGAAATAATTGTGCCTCGGGGCATATATAGTACAAGGTGACCAGATATGAAAGGGAACCATATTAGATATAAATCCTAACCGACTCTTATTCTATCTCTAATAATCTTGCCACACAAGACATGTAGTCAAACATGTTTTTTTTTTGTTTTTTGATTTGTGATGTTGCAACTATTGTCCGAGGATGTTGTAACCATTGTCCTAAGATATTGCAACCGTTGTCCGAGGATGTTGCAACCGCGTTGTCCGGAGATGTTACAACCATGTCTAAGGATGTTGCAACTAAGAGTGGATTGTTGCATCTGTGTATTTAGAATGTTGCAACAATATAACTTTTGATTTTCTGAATCTCACCTAGCCCATTGTAATACGATCTACTGGTGGCAAATGTACAGATCATTGCAAACGGTAGTTCCGGTAGAGAATATAATTCAAACGTGTCCTACCGTTGTGGGAAGTTTAAAAAAAATCGTGACGGATAGATTCGAACCGTACGGTGAAAGCCTTCACCTCTACGTCAGCAACCTTTTTCTGTTTCATAATAGTTGGGCTAGTTTTGGGGCTGGAATACGGCCCAGTATCTAATGCTGCCGATCAGTCGTTTTTTAAGATTTGGTGATTTATCGGTGCTGCACTGCTGCTTCTTGTGACTGAGACTGCGTCATTTTGGCAGGCGCCGGCGTGTTCGGCCACCTGTCGGACTCGTTCCTCGGCCGCAAGGGCTCACTCCAGGTGGTCTGCGTCCTCAACGCCGTCTTCGGCCTCCTCACCGCGCTGTCCCCCAACTACTGGGTCTACGCCGCACTGCGCCTCCTCACCGGCTTCAGTACTGGCAGCGTCGGCCTCTGCTCCTTCGTCCTCGCCACAGAGCCCATCGGCCCTTCCCACCGCGGTGCCGCCGGCATGTCCACATTCTACTTCTTCTCCGGTGGCATCGCCGCCCTCGCCGGCGTCGCTGCGGTCTTCCCGTCCTCCTGGCGTCTGCTCTACGTCGTCACCTCCGTCCCCTCCCTCGTCTTCGTCGTCGCCGTCATGCCATTCGTCTCCGAGTCCCCGCGGTGGTACCTCGTGCGCCGCCGGGTCGACGACGCCATGCGCGTCATGCGCGCCATCGCATCTACCAACGGCCGGCACATCCCGGATGACGTCACCCTCAAGCTCGACGACGAGGGGGACAACTGCAAGAACGTCGAGGAGTCGTCGTCGTCGGGCTCCATCGTGGACGTGTTCCGGTCGCGCACGACGCGGGTCCGGCTCGTGCTCTCGGTGCTCATCAACCTCCTGTCCTCGGTGGTTTACTATGGACTGAGCCTTAACGTTGTCAACCTCAAGACCAACCTTTACGTCAGTGTCCTCGTCAACGCGCTCGCCGAGATGCCCGCCTACCTGCTCACCGCTCTGCTCCTCGACCACTTCGGCCGGAAGCCGCTCGGCATTGGCACGATGCTGCTCAGTGGCATCTTCTGCACCGCCGGCAGTCTCATCGCCGGCGTCGGTGTCATGAGGTAATTAATTAAGATAACCTTCATTGCTTTCTTGCACTAGCATAGTAGCATGTGACGTCAGGCCAATCCTTCTCGATCATATAAATGAGCTTGGGCACATGGACTGCAGGGTGGTGAGGATGGCGTGCGGGGTGGTGGGGATCTTCGGCATGGCGGCAACATACAACCTGCTGTTCATATACACGGCGGAGCTCTTCCCGACGGTGGTGCGTAACGCGGCGCTGGGTTGCACGTCGCAGGCGACGCAGATGGGGGCCATACTGGCGCCGCTGGTGGTAGTGCTCGGAGAAAGGGTGCCGTTGGCGGTGTTCGGCGCGTCGGGCATCATAGGCGGACTGCTGGTCTCCTACCTGCCGGAGACGATGAACAAGCCCATGTATGACACCATGGCCGGGCTGGAGGAAGGGGAGAAGAGCCTTCTGAAGTGAAAGGAGACATATGCCCTTATTTGCTAAGCATAGGGTGGTGCAGTGGAAGCTTATGATCGTTTTTGTCTCGTCTTACTGGAAAGGGCGATGGTACCCATGTTGCAGGGTGAATCGCACAAGCTGGCTCGCTCGTCTGTAGATTGTGCAATGTAGATCTCAACAGCTAAATTCGATTCACTTGTTGGTAAATCAAAATTTTCGTGTAGCCTAAAATAAAAATGAAAATTTGAGATGTACATGTTCGTGAGTGTATTGTGCAACTTTTACACGATTCGGCCCCTTTAGGCTTTGTTTGGGAGGACCGATCCCGGCCGGGATCCCCACCGAAACCCTAGGAAATTTCCCCCCGTGCTAGATTTTCCCGAGAGGTCCTGTAGGTTTGTTTGGGGATGCCAGGGACGAGGAAATTTCGGCCCAATCCCGGCCTAATCCACGGGGAGAAAAACAACGTCGCCCCTGCTCGGGATTTTCTCCTCGTCTCGTCCCCGACCTAATCTCCTAATCTCCAGAGGCGCTACCGCACCGCTTTCTGCGTGGTGAAATTTCTGTCTTACATGACGCCATGACCCGCCGCATGGCGCGCGGATCGGGCCGCCCTAACCTCACTTGCGTGTGGCTGCGGAACCAAGACCGCCAATGAAGCGATCCGTCCAAGCAAGGCCGCCGCTTTTGAGGTCATTGCGACCGGCAATTGGTCGGATGGAGGCTGTGCTCCTCCCTGAGTTCGCCGATGAGGAGCACCTCCTGTTCCTCGCTGAGAGGTGAAGCTTCGTCGTCCTTGTTTATTTAATCTTCTTTGGTTGGTTTCTATAATCTCGTTTCACTGTTTAGTTATTGATGCCGAAAATTGATTAGGTTGTGGTACTAGCGTACCTTCTTGTATTCGCACCAAATTCTTAGTTTAATAAAGAGATATATTTCGCCTTAGTTGGATGTGTTTCATTGGTTTGTGTAGAGAAATGCCGAATTCGTGTAAGCATGGTTGGTTATTATGATCTGGTTTCTAGATAAATATTATGCGGTATTGCTATATGAGAATATATCGGAACATATGGGTTTATTGATTTGTATAATCAGAATGACTGATTATCATAGGGAAAATAGATGGGAATTGTAGTTTCAGCTTCCTTCTTTTTCTTGTATTTCAATGTCTCTGTTTTATCCACGTCCTTTTGCCGAATTGTAGAAAAAACTGATGCTGGCCTAACAGTCAAGCCAGAATGAGGCTAACAATATGTTAATCTTATCCAATACTAACATATACGATGATATGGTGTGGGAAGATGGAAGAGGTATTCGGCCAAAGGGGATAACTGGCGAAGGCTTTGGTCGCCCTTGTGTGCGGTGGCGCTGCTGCCGGCCGACACGCAAGGCTCTGACTTTGGCCAAACTAGATAAGGGAAAGTCTAATTTATTTCTTCCTTGATTCTCCTTCGCACCATGGTGCTTGGCCGAACCGGCCAGGTCTTCACGCCCCCCTCCTTCGCTGATACGCCTTCCCGACAAACGCATGTTATCAGTACGCCTTGTTAGTATACTTAAATGACACCCTATTCATATGTGTTCACAGTTGAGCGGAAAGACCAGAAGACACTTGAAAAGCTGAGAGCTGAGAGGAAAGCCAAGATTGACGAGCTGAAAGAAAGAACAAATTATTACCTTACCCAACAGCTTATTCAGGTAAGTGGCATGTACTAGTTCAGTAGTTGGAATCAAATTTTATCATGTCAATGACAAAGTGTACCCTAACTTGAACATGTGCAGAAATATGATCTTGATCCAGCTGCAAAGGCTGCGGCAGCTTCGGTTTTGGCATCTAAGCTGGGGGCGGAGACTGGCTTGAAAGTACATGTTGGGGAAGAACCAAAATCGGATGCAGCGGTGGCTAGGAGCAATGATGTTGAGATATTACCATCGGATGGGCTGAGAAACAGGAAGCAACCCAATGTAAGAGGCAGCAGGACTGGAAGCACCACAGCTGCTCGTACTTCAGCACAGGGGGCTGAATCCAGTCCAACTGTTAGTGCTGGCCTGGAAACTGGTCAGCCACCAATGGTGGTAGAACATTATCAAGGCTCTGGGACAAGTGATAGTGGATGGATTGCAAAAATCGCTGCCTTGTGGGGGAGGACCCATTACAATCGTACGCTTTGATCTGTGGCAATTGCCATATGCATAATGGTGTGAATGATAAACAAAGCTGTTTTTTATCTTTTTTACCTATTGCGTTAAAAAGAATTGATGCATTACCTAATATACTAATGTGCAGGCTTGGCACGAAAGGAAGATTACCCACATATTACGTACTATTGCCCACATTGTCATGCACTGAACACGTCAAAGCAATCCATGGGGCTATACTTGGGCTCCAACTCAGGCCGGTCGACCCCAGTTGTTTTTGCTGATGGAATATCTGCTACCAGTTCAATAGTAGAGAGTGAACCATGTGAAGGGTTATAGTCAATATAGTCCTTCACTACCACCCTGGACCATGTGAAGGGTTATATGATCATTTGTTTCCTTTTGAGAATTGTTGATGGTTAGGTTTATTCATAGCAACCAGTTTGACGTGTATACTTTGCTACTACAACCATAATATTGGAATAGGGCTAGCACCGACAGCGGACTGTTAAAATCTAGGGCTGTCACTGGCAGTAGATGGTTTCTACCAAATTGGTAGAGTTAAGTTTTTGCTGAGAAGCATCTCCGAAGAAGAGAGAGATTATGTTGACCTAGCATCTAATCCACTTGATTGGTGCATGTTTAACAACTGGTGAATTTATTGGGCAATTGCTTACATGTTGTATATAATAACTATGAGAGTGCTGGTGTTTTATGAATAACATATATGTAGTTTATGGTTTGCCAGTTGCCACCCTCGGCTTGTAACCTAGTGTTAGTACTTAGTAGCAGTGCACACTTTGTACAGACCCGAATGAAGCCTTATTCTACTTGATTTTATCATTTTAGTATTACAGATGAACTCATATATCAATTTTATAAACCTTCTTCCATTTTCAAAGCACACTTTAATTACACTCTTATTGATGGCTTGGCTTGTCAGTTATTTGGTAATGCCTGCTGTAATTTGAAATTTCCACTTGAATTGATATGATGTTAATAAAAAGTGTATTGTAATGGATATCTAAATATAATACATGAATTACAAATAGATGATTGTAACTATGTTATTTTTCATGCTTACGAAGAAATGATCTGGCATACACTTTTCATACATATGACCTCCTTCATGTTTTATTGGCATGCAGGCTTGACATCCAGGAGATTATTCATCCGATGCCCCTGAAGTGGTGTTTTGTTCCAAATGCTGCTTATGTACCTCACCAAACGATGTGATTCCTACTATTTTTGTCATGATTTAGTAGTTATCTTGTGAGACATCAATGTTACTACTGCATCTAGGTTCCATTTGGTCTTTGGAATGGAGTTTTAAGTACTTGGCCGACTTAATCTATACCTTGTAGTCTGGTGAAAGAGTTTGCTCTTCCATGTTTTGATGGCATCTGTCATATATTTTGGCTCCCAGATTTTTACTTAGATGTATAAATCCTGTATACTCTTATCCATGAAGTTTGTAATGGTGTTTGTCTATTCTTATCCATGAAGTTTGTAATGATGTCTGCGATACTTCATATTTCTACATATGTCCTGTTATTTTTAAAGTTTGTAATCTTTTCCTGGAATACTTTATATTTTGCATGATGTTGTGATGTCTGTGATACTTCATATTTCTACACATGTTTTATCATTTTTTTAAAGCTCGTAATCTTTTCCTGGAATTTAGAGAATTTTATTAATTTTTTTTAAAAAAATTTCATAGCCGGGATTTTTATCCCTGTTGTTCCCAAATGACAATAGGGATTTTTTTTCCGGCCGGGAAAAAAATACCCTTATGTTAAGGGGGATTTCATGTGCCATCAAAATTCTCTTAAGAGATTTTCTTTTCTAGGATTTTACTCCCTAGCATTCGAACAAGACCTTAGTGATTACATCTTACAGGCACGAGGGGATAACAAGCAAGGCAAGGCCTCTGGGCCGAACACATGCAACGGCGAACGAGACAACGCCTACGATCCAAAGGCAGGAGCCGGATGTGCATCCGTGGAGGCCACAAACCACCGTCCCTGCCGAGATAGGGACGCCACGGCACGAGGAGCACCGCCTATCCGGCTCCAACCCGTTCTCGCATGCAGGCCAAGTACCATCATTACTGCTCTCGTACGTACGGTCGGGCTACGCTCCACGAGCTGCCAGCATAGTGTAGTGCTATTAGTATTTGCCCGTGAATCAGATCTTACTGGAATGGTTCTTACATGGTGAGCTCAGGCGAACAGACGGATCTTAATTAGTTCACACTGGAGACTGTAAAGGTAATCAAGGAAGCTTGAATCGTCATATGTTCACTAGCCGTAAAACAACTGCACTTGTTGTGTTCCTTTTCTTTCTCCTTCAAGAGCTTCATCCGTGAATCCAGCAGTCTCCATCTAAGAAAGAGAGTACGTACGTGCCAGATCCAAATTCATTGTTCTGAATTTGGGTCACCAGCTGCACTGACTCTTGGACAGCGCAAACAAGCAGGAGCACAGGGATTTGAATCATCTGCATCAAAGCTATCAATACAGATAATATATAGTACATAGTATTTATCGATGGTTTAGTATCGATCTTATGAATAAATATTTAAGAGTCTTCCGGAACTAGAACCACACAGAGAATGACATAGGGATTTAGACGGATTCATACGTTCTCCGGAGAGAATAACAATCCTACTCCTGTGTTGCTGTATTGACTATACTGTTTACATAGGGATTTAGACAAATTCATACGTTCTCCGGAGAGAATAACAATCCTACTCCTGTGTTGCTGTATTGACTATACTGTTTACAATCAAAAAAAAAAACTAATGCCTAAAGTCTCCCTCCGATCTCCTCCGTCCCAATGTCCACTGATTCTTGATTTTATATAACGCACGAATGGGTGGCAGTTACTTCAGAACAAGAGGCGCCTTAATGCTTGATGAAATACGTCCGCTGATGGAGGTTATTATTAGGAAAATAACACCCCATGTCGCCTGGCAGTTATCATTGGATACGGAGGCGTAATGCAGTTATCTCAGAGGATAATAGCGTACATTAATTGCTTTGTATTGATCACAACGTATAAGAGTCCACAATCGATTGGGCCCACATTTTTTAGGGCTTTATTGAGTATAGGGTGGTTTTATTTGATTTTGTCGTAGAAAGGTTTATGACTATAAATTGGTTGTAGAAAGGCTTACAACGATGAGACGATCGTAAAACATCCTGCGACCACCCTATAGGCTTACGACAATGAGATTATCGTAGAACATCCTGCAACCACCCATATAGGATGGTCGTAGGATGGTTTATAACCGATTATCTTAAGCTTCTTCTTTATAAACGATAAAGGGTATACCTAAGATCATAATGGGGATATTACTATCTATAATGACAATTACAGATAAACAATTTAATTAATTGTTGATTATTAAATCCTCATCGGTATTAGATGCCAATCTCTATCGTTTAATAAAATATAAAAGGTTCGAGATCAATATTTACAATGTTTTCTCTACAGTAAAAAATCATTGTTGTATATGTTTCACTGTTGTTTCGGTATTGTTGCATTATATTGCAGAATAATGTTCATGCACTCAAAAAATACAGAGGATCTGAATCCGGAACAGAGGCGCTGTTATCTGCATCACCATAACGATCCATTGAGTCACACATCAGATTTTCAAGTTGCCATGAACAGATAAACTTGAACTGCGACAGCAATAGATTTTTTCTTACTCATGGGAATCCAAAGATGTTTGAGCGAGTACAGGCAATTATACCGCCACAGCTGGCCTAGTCGTCGCTAGGCTGCAGGAGAAAAGTGCATCTTTTACTGGTGACTTCACCCACACCGCATCCCATGCCGATGCGAAAGGCGTTGAGACTTTGAGAGGCAGCCAAGGATAAAAAATGGAAGCAGAGATGGTGCTCGTAATTTCTTCCTTCCTTCCTCAGCTGCTTCCTCCTCATAGTCATTGCCACGGCCAATGCCATTGCTGCTCTGGGAGTGAGTTATTGTGCTCGACGCGACGTGACACGAGAGGAGCAATTATTTCGCACGCCCGTCGAATGGCTGCTCGCTAGCTCCACAGCCTGACCCAGAGAGCCATCATCACTCACACTGTCACACATCATCATCAAACACCATGTCATGTCACTGCTGCTCGGAAACCGGCAATGGCTTAATCCGTCACGTGTGCTTTTCGTTGCCATCGCATGTTAAGCTGATCGAAGTGCACTCAACTCCACTAAACACTAGTACTAAGTCTTAAGCAAGGTGTAAGTTTTTTTAGAGGTTTTAATCAGAGTGTTTTTACTGCAGATGCACAGACAGGGGTTGCACGCACAGTGCGAAAAATCCCCTCACGGAAAGAGTTGAAGCTGCACGGACGACGACGTTACGGCCGCAAGTCGCTGTCGAGCGCGCACTCGTGTAATGAAGCGAATGCATCACGGGCGCAATGCGACAGGCTACTACTCCTACATAGGGCTCGGCTCGCTGTGAAGAGCGCAGCAGCGCGAGAAGCAGAGGTTGAAATGAGAAATTCTACCGTGAGGAGGAGGTAAATTGGGCACGAAGAATGGACTCGAATGCTCCAGAACTGCAGAGTCCAGAGCTGGCGTTTGGGTCACGACGTCGATTGGACGACCCTTCGTGCACGCCCATTCTTGACACTTGACAGGCACAGAGCTGCGTATTTTACAGCAGAGGAAATTGTCGTCTGTGTAGTATACTACGGCGATCGTTACCGTGTCCGTATGTACGAGTACGGAGGTGCACCCACTTGTCTGCACTCGTCACACTAGTAGCGTGCTGATCGTTATTGTAATATATTTGTAAAATATAATAAAATTATAAAATTACTTTTTGAGACAAATAATTTCGATGCCTAAGGTTTTTCAAGTTTAAACTGGGCGTATTTTAAAACAACTTGTTTTCAAAGTAGCCTTTAGCGGCAGTGTTGCTGTTCACACTTACCCCGCCTAATCGCTGTATGTACAGGAGCGGCTAGCTGTACATCAACCGATATCAACGGCACTATTTTTAGAATTGAAAACATAGATACAACCCGACAGCAATTGAATGGTATCTGGAGTTGTTTTCGACTGAAAAGATGAGTCCAAACTCCAAAGACCTTTTCCTTTTCCCTTTTCCCGGAGTAGAGAAACTTTTACTCCATTGCAAGAAAAAGGAGGAGGAAGCACTGTTATTACAACAGTTCTGAGTGACGTCACTGTTCTCCGCTGTAAAGGATAGTGGCCCTACATGTCAGTTACACGGAGTTGCCCTTGTAGTGGATTGACGTGACTTCGTTTACAAACTTTTCTGGAGTTGCTTTAACTGCATAAAGTTGAATGGGTGACGCATTAGGCTGCCCACCCGGAGGAATCCGTTGGTAGACTGGTTTATGGGCGGTCCGACTTGAGCCCGACGCAATTTGGATCGGACTTGGGACTCCAAAACCAGTCCGAGAAAAGCTCGATCCGGCATGAAATTCCGATAAAACCAACTAAAAAACGGAAATCTATTTATTAAATGCTGAAAATAAATTAAATATTAGTTTTTTATTCCAAAAAATGATTAAAATAACACTTTAAACCGAAAATCCTGTTTTCGGGCCGGGCCAGGCTCGAGCCTAATGATTTTCGATTGGGCTTTTAAGCCTGGCCCGAAGCTCGGCCCAGCCCGACATTTGAACAGCTCTATCCGTTGGCTGTAGGGGCTACCTCGAGCTTGCATGGCACAGTGACTGGCCAGTACACTACACGCTACTAAGTAGAGCTGGGCATTAGGCCGTGCCGGCCCACCTCGCCTCTGGCTAGGCTCAGACACGGTCCAAAGCCCATCGTGTCAGGGTCATGCCGTGTCAGCCCAAACCTAGCCCTAAGTAACTATAGACGTCTGGAAAGACGATAACCGCTGTCGCCTAGGAAGACAAAGACACTCGTGCGCCATCCATACCCACTCCCCCTCGCCATAGCCTCCTCCTCCTGCTGGACGTCGATGAAGAACTCCGCCCACTTCGGCTGCGTCGCGCACTTGTGAAGAGGGTGAGAAGGACAGCGACGAGGAGGTGGTTGAAGGGAGGGTAGTGGGCGACAGCGCGTGGGGAGGGAGAGGGAGGGAGGTGGCTGGAGGAGTGGAGGAGGGGCGGCCAAGCGGCGTGGGGAGGAGAAAGTGGGAGGGCAGCGATCGTGGCAGAGGGAGGAGGCTACTGAGGCGGAGGAAAGGGAATCAGGGAATGCGATTAGGGATTAGGAATTTGGGAGCCAGGCTCGGGATAAGGGGTTGGGGATGGGGGTTGGGGGAGGTCGAGAAGGATGTTGGGCCAGGCCGGGTGGCAGAGGGGGGTTATTGGTTGGGCTAGGGCGGGGTGGGGGAGTGATTGGGTCAGGCTAAGAGAGGAAGGGATTGGGCTAGAATGGGAAGGTTAGGCCTATTTCGTGCTGGGACGACCCAACTGACCGTGTCGTGCCGTGCCGCCCAACGGGCCGCATTCTTAGGCCCAGCCTGGCCTGCTGTTCATGCCGTGTTGGCCCGACCCACCACGTGTCGTGCCGTGTTTAGACCGTGCCATGCTGACTGTGCTTTGGGCCGGCCCAAAAAAGCATGGCCCAAGTCCCAGCTCTACTGCTAAGGCCCGGATCTATTGCAACAGTCCTACCGTCTTTGGGGTGTGCTTGATTCTCTGCATACCTCTAGCCTCGCCGTGCAGGTTATCCAGGTTGAACTTAGTCAGTCTGAGTGGACGCAACATAGGTTGTTTGGTTGGTTGTTTCTGTTGGGCCGAGCTGTGCTAAGATGTTTGGTTGACTGCATCAGAAAAGTGGATGCATGACTGGATGTAATGTTGGATTGTTTGATTGCCTGCATGTAGGAGTGTGTGCCAATCACTTGTATTAGGTGGTAAGAATACCCTTAGTAGAATGTGTTAGTATGATGAAAAAAATGGCTAAGGACGTTAAGATCACATTATAAGCTTGATTGCACAAAACCGACAAGTGATCATGCCTATCGTTGTTCCAGCATTGCAATTTGCATGGTCATAATCACTAGAATCAAGCAGTCCTAAATCTGTCTGCTAATGTGAAGAAGATGTTCTCTCAGATGGATTAGGAGCTCTTCTCGGCATGCCTGACCAAGTACAAGGAGGATGAAGTATAGGAGTGTCATTGGAAGTGAAGCGGAAGTTGACCTGGAAGCGAAGCGGAAG
This sequence comes from Phyllostachys edulis, assembly GCA_036346405.1. Lineage (NCBI taxonomy): Eukaryota > Viridiplantae > Streptophyta > Magnoliopsida > Poales > Poaceae > Phyllostachys > Phyllostachys edulis. Next base: position 9,972,716 of record CM070551.1, on the reverse strand, counting down.
TTGACTTCGACGTTCACTATTTTGCTCTTCTTTCTTTCTTTCTTTAGTTGGTATTAGTAATCAGTGTTGTAAGTTGTAACTAACATCTGGTGTATGTGTATTGTTAACTTGCTTGCATAAGGATGATAAGTTTTATTGTTATAAAAAATCTAGATACAATCATTGTCAGATATGACAAATTTATCATGCTAGATCAAATTTATCTAGAATTCATAGTAATACAAGGTCCAAATACAAACATTGTCAGATACAAACATATAGAATTCTAGAATTCATAGTAGTCCAAGCTCCGGATACAAACATTGTCACATACAAACATCTAGGATTCTAGAATTCATAGTAGTCCAAGCTCCACACACAAACATCTGATACATTCACGAATTGTACATGCAGTAGAGAAATCCAGAAGTTCAGATATCCAAAAGTTCAGAAATCCAAGGTTGCCTAGCAGTCCAGATATCCAGGAATGGCAAGGTTGCAAAGTAGTCTAGATTTGCAGGAATGGCAAGGTTGCCAAGCAGTCCAGACATCTAGGAATCCCAAGGTTGCCAACACATACAAAATGCTCTGTTCCAGGAATGTCAGGGTTGCCAAGGTTGTCAAACATACAAAATTAGCAAAATGCTATGTTTTGGTTGTTTTTTTATTGCTCTCAGATGTCGGGCTGCTCAAGATAAGATCTTTGCATCCTCGCCACATGGGTTAAAATTTGATCACAAATTAAATATGATAATTACTCTAAAATAAATTAGGCCTTGAGCTCGAAAATAAAATCTTGTAGACAACCAGAAGTTTAGATATCCAAATTAAATCACTTTGAACTAAAGAGGTTGCAGAGACAACCAAACAATGCAAAAAAAAAAGCATGCACAGATGCGAGCGAGGCTTATGCAGGGGACCAAACACACCCAAACAACAAGTAATCTACAAGCTCAAGACCAATTTATATGCAGTTGTTATATTCAATCTCAATTTGACATCAGTTCTTCATCGAGCATGTACTAAGCCCACAAACAATAAAATTGTTCAGCAATCTCAACAAATAGTAGTCAACCAAACATGGTGTCAACAAATAGCAGAAAATGTTAGCAAATAGTAGAAATGTTAGCAAATAGCTGAAATATCAATAAAACAATAGAAATAACAGAAATGTCAGCAAAGAGCAGAAATGCCATCAAATAGTAGAAATGTCATCAAATAGCAGAAATGTCAGCAAATAGCATAAATGCCATCAGCAAGCATATGGGTGCCATCAATTGCACCCATGCACTCCTAACACACATTGAAGCAATTTGGGCCAGCTCAAACCTCTCTACAAGTTGAGTGTGAACTGAAGGTTATAAAAGTATATTTTTACCTTGAAGTAGGGATTGAACCTCCTATTTGTTTGGATTTTAGTGGGGATTTCAATGGAGGGTGGCTGAATCATCTCGTTGCGCAACTCCCCAACAACAAAGAGAACCTCATGAAAGTATCGACTAATGGTCTCAATAGATCTCCTAAATATTGGCTGCAAAGCCCTAAACCTGTGGTTATGGTCAACAACGAGGAGAAACATGGCCACTTGTTCCTCAACATAGGTATTAATGCTATCTCGGAGCAGCTATCTTGCATGAAACAAATTACAAAGATGGAAAAAAGGGGACCCTCCTCATTCTAAGCTGCTCCAAACAATGTGTGTCATCTGAATTGTAGATCTATTGTAGGTTCGATTGCCGAGCAATGTCTCTTTCTACCACAGGACCATAGGTTATCACAGGAGTAAATTGTCTGGCACTAGCTCTTCTAATTATAGCAAGCATGTAAGCACACAGGGCGGCAACTAGACTAGTGTAACATCCTAATTTTCTAAATCCTTTTTAAAATTGTAAAACAAATTAAAACTGTTTCGTTTTGATGAGAGTTTAAAGTTTGGTTCCGTTGGAGAGGTTTAAGTTGTTGATACTTCCTTTCTGGTATGCTCGGCAGATCCTCCTTTAATCTACCTCTTGTGGTTATGTAAGGTTTAGACCTTCTCTGCGGCCTAGACCTCCCCAGTGGATCTTGAGGTTAGACCTCCCTTGGGGCCCAGACCTTTTCTTACTCGGGCATATCTTTATGTCCAGGCCTTTTCTCTTTGAGTTTGATCACTTTGGATCTCTTTGTTGGTTTGAATCTCTTTGGTTCAGACATCCTTACTATCCAGACTTCTTTTTAAGTCTAGACCTCCTTGTTGCCTGGGCACTTTCTTATGCCCAGACCACCTTCCAGTCAAGACCTCCTTGTATTCCAGTGGATCTCTTCCGTGGGATCCCTCTTTCTTGGAACCCCTCCGCCTGGACCTCCTTTTGTTGATCCTAACCGTCCGAACCTCCTCTGTATGTCTGGACCCCCCCAACCTTCAGACCTCCTTGAGCCCGTGGGACCTCCCTTGATGAGGTCCTGGTTGTCAGAACCTCTCAGTCACGTGGACCTCCTCCATGTGTATTTGGATCTCCCCATGTTCGGACCTCCTTTGTGTATATCAGGACCTCTTAGCCTCCAGACCTCCTCTTGGTAAATCTGGACCGTCCAGACCTCCCCTTGGAGATCTTAACCGTCCAGACCTCCCTTCTTGGGTAGATCCGATCGTTACGACCTCCCCTTGGAAATCCTAACCGTTCAGACCTCTCGTCTGGATTTGATCCTACCGCTCCAGACCTCCCTGGATCTTAGCACCTCCTAAGCCTCTCGGACCTCCTCGAGGACCTCTCCTGCGGGGGCAAGACCTCCCCTCTTGACCCGACTGTTGCTAAATTGACCGGCCCCACTTGCCAAACTTGATCATTCTCTTTTCCTTTGCCACGTTAGCATCTTGAGCATTTAATGCATGTCATATCACATTAAATGCATCCATATACGTGGTGTTTACTCTGAACTTGGTCATTAAGTTGTACCCTGTCATCCTTCCTTGTTCCTTTCCGTAGCAACATACGTTGTCCTTTCCTCCTACCTTTCGCCAAGGTGGTGGTGACACCTGCCCTGTCACTCACCTATCTTTGACCCATTTATGTACTTATCCTTGACACGTATACTTCTAGTTTTCTTCACCACTTTGACTACAATTAGTCCAGGAAACCCTACCACATTACCTTTCTTCACGCCCATTATCTTGGCTCTAGCTCAGTGACTTCCAGGGAAGACCTTGCTGCCCCACGACCTTCCCTTTCCCCATTGTTTCCTTCTTGCCCCTGGTAAGTCCCTTGGTGATCTACTCTACTCTTATTCTTGCCACCACATTAAGCTAGTTGTGTCCTCCTCAGGACCTCCTCTTGTGGGTTTCTTTTAGATTTCTATGGCCTTTATATGAGGAACTCTTCCCTGGTTTTTGCGCTAGGACCATCTCTCAGGACTTTCCTGTTCTGTGGCTCAAATCACTCTTTTGGAGTCTTTTGCTAAAAACCACCTCCATCTGGTAAGCTTGGACCTCTTCCAAAAGAACTTATTCTAAAATATAGATCTATCCTGTTAGTTGAGTTTTGGGTTCCCTCTGGGGTTCGCTTGGTTTTTCCTGGTGATCTCAGTTGGTTCTTTATTTGAGCTTTGTTTGAACTTGCTCTTTTACTCGTGTAGATCGCGAAGACTCCAAAGAGTCTGAGTGTACTGAAGAGGAAGACTCTCAAGATAGTGAGCAAGGCAAGTTACACTTTTGATCATATTGCACCCAATAATTCAAATTAATTATGTCATGTTTTAATGTATACTGCATGCCTATTTCTACCAAGTTATTTCAATACCAGTTTTAACTTCATAGTTATGCCCACTTCTTTTGTATGGCCACTGTTGATTTTGGACTGAACCTGTTGTCACCATTAGGTCAAACTTGGTTAATACAATAGTGTGAGCCAAGACCGTTGGAAAAATATATGCTTAGTCATGCTTAGACCAAAATTATTGATTTGGGGAAATCTTTACCATCATGACCAAATACTGTTTTAAATGTTTTCACCATGACATTGGATTGTCATGGAGGTATGAAAATGTTGCTGGGAAAGCAAAGAAAAGAAAAATAGAATTGGACTGGGGCGAATTGGTCTGTTTGGATGGTGCATGTGTATGCACGGGACCATGTCATTTCTATGGCCGATGCCCAGGGTTTGTGAAAGTCGCCCTAGTCATGTGAGGACCGGTCTTTGAGCGACCAATGCCATGCCTATAATGGGTTATGCCACAATCGTGCAACCACATGTCTCCAGAATGGGGCGTGGGACCTGGCTGAATAATTTGCAAAGTTCTACCACAAGTTGTTCCATTGGAGGTGTGGGAGGTCTTTATGGCCAATGGTCTTTATTACCTCTTGTTCCCCATTGGTGCAAGAGGGGCTTTCCATGAGTTTCTATCCATAGGAAAGTGAAACCTTAGCAAGGAGGAGCGGTGGTGGAACAATGCATTGTAAAGGCCTTGTCATGAACTCTGGACCTCTTATCTTTGGTAGTGAGAGGTGGCATTGACGAATGCCAGATAAACTAGAGAAATCATGTCATGTGGGTGAAGTGCACAACCGCTACAGAGTTAAATCTATTCGAATAGCCGTGTCCGCGGTCATGGACGTGCTGGCAAAGGCTACTCAGAGTTAGATGTTGGTTTTGAGTTTTTCAGAAATGTTTATCAAATCTGTTTTGGGATTTCTATCTCATGGGTTTTGGGCAGGGAGCCTTGTGACAGGAGGGTATCCTTCACCAACTTGTTGATGAATGATATCCAACTGAAAATCAAGTTTGGAAAATGAATTTTATCTAATAAATACCTGCTTTGGTACTTAGTATTTGTATTTGAAAGAAACTTGGCTTTATGCAAATCAACCATATTATGCCATCTATTGATTATCCATGTATGCATGTCATTTTGCTAATCCACGGGTGTAACTTGCGAGCACGGTTGTTGTGCTCACTCTTACTCATTACAATTTTTGCCAAGAGAGGACCTTGGCAGTGCTGAAGACCAAAGCGATTAGGTTGTGCCTTCCAGTCAGTTGCCTGTGGCGTGCTGATGGACCTTTTGTTCTTTTATGATTTTGTATGTATGCTTGGCCCAAGGCCACCTTGTAAACAACTATGTTGATATTTTACTATAATAAATATGCGCTCTGGATGTCACCATCTTTGTATTATTGCTGTGAAGAGCTAGCCATGATCCTTGGGACTAGCTCAGTTTGCAGAGGGAATCGTGGAGCAAGCCCAGTCCTCCACGTCCACCCAATGGAATGAACGGGTGTGGTTCTGGGGTGATCTCAGTCCTCCACGACCTCCTTTGGAGGGTCGCGGGTGGACTTGGGATGCCCTCAGACCTCCACGTCTTCCCTTGGTCTGGCCGTGGCAGGTCTTCGGGGTGCTCCCTGGTTCCAAGACCCTCTCGGGTTTTGTTCTCCTGGACTTCCAGGAGGTCCTAAGGGACCTCCTGGGAGGTCTTGGTGGACAAACCAAGAGATCCTTTTCGGGACCTCCTGGGAGGTCCTGACGGACTTCCCTAGAGACCCAGGAGGACCTCTTGGCAGCCCTAGAGTTGGGTCGTTACAACTAGAGCCCTTCACAATTTGGAGTTGTCGTTTACGTGCCAAGTCATCCATCTACGAACCAAATACATAACCAATATATTAGTATTTCATGATGGTGGTGTCACAATGTCGTCGCAATCACAGTTGCATGCAGCAAGATTACATGCATGAATGCCACGACTGCCACATCATAAAGATGCTCCACCAGTGGCATACCATCATCGACCAAGGATGTAATGCTCAGAAAATATTGATGCTTCATATTAAACAATGTCGTTGCAATCACAGTTGCATGCAGCAAGATTTGCATGTACGCCACGGCTGCCAAATCATAAGGATGGCCCTCCAGTGGCATACCATCATCGACGACCAAGGATGCAATGCAGATTACCAAGAATGGCGAGCAGTTCATAGAACTAAAACAAGCTTCAATCATATGAACAGCATAGCAAAAACAACAACCATGCCTCATATTTGCAACTAAGAAGGGTAGAATCAAGTAAAGAAAGTACTAATCTAGGCATTCAAGCATGCAATTATTCTTTTCCTTTTGATTTCAACAAATCACCTTGCAATAACTGAAATAAGAGTGTAGAGCTAATCCTACATAGCAAAAACAACGACTATGCCTCACATTTAGAACTAACAAGGGAGGAATTAACTAAAAAATTATGGATCAAGTCACTCCGATATGCAAGAAGTATAGATCTAGGCAATTGATGGTCCAATACTACAAGACTCCATACCCATCGAACAGATCAAACACAAAGAAACCTCTTGGTCATCATCAGATTGAGGAGGAAGAAAATCAGTGCCAGCTAGATCTGCACAATTCCATGCCCATCGAATAGATAAAAAAAACAAAACGAGGAAGAAAATCACAGTACCAGCAATCTCCAAGAAAAGCGCACAACATGGGAGAGGGGGAGGAATAGGAGGAGAGGGGCACTGGGGCCTAGCAGCGGTGGGTACCTTGCTGGACCACCATCCACCGATCTAACCTCCGGAGTCAACAGCGATGGGAGCGGTGAGGATGAGTATGGCCTTGCGCTTGAGCCCGAGGGTCAAAGCACTACTACAGAAAAGGTCATCACAGACGGTTTTCTGAACCGTCTGACTTTATGCTTCTGTGATAATATGAGGTCATCACAGACGATTTTTGAACTGTCTATGAAAAAAGCTAGCACTGACGATTCTGAACAAGAACCGCCTGTGATAGTCAATTATTACAGACGGTTCTTGTTCGAAACCGTCTATGAAAATAGATTATTACAGATGGTTTTTTGGTAAAAACCGTATGTGATAGGTTTTATATTGCAAAAAAAAAGTATTTTGAAACCAATCAATTGCTGGACAGTAGTTTCCATATGCTCTTTCGATAGTTTGCTAGGAGGTAATTAAAAGTTACCTCTCTCTCTCTCTCTCTCTCTCAATCAATGGCTCGAGGACGAGGACAAGGTCGAGTAGAGGCGTCCATCTCAAACCGAATTGCCCTCCCTTGTCGATCACAGATGGGGGTCCTCACTGAGAACGAAATATGACAGGATGGACGGGACGAAATCAGAGTGAGAAGAAAACCTGGACGGGGATTTTGGGGCAAAACTTCGTGCTTACCTGAGGCCAATATGGGGGGCGGCCAGATCTAGCGGGACTGGTCGAGCGACAGCGCCCTGCTCACGGGAGGCGCCGTGAAATAGCAGGCTGCGGACACATGTTGGTCTCCTACGGTAGACATCGAGCTCCTCCGCATCCCTCCTCCTCCTCCTCGTCGGATGCGTCTCCTCGTCGAACCACGCCGGAGAATCGAGTTGTGGCGACCCAACCCTAGGGCACCCGAGAGGTCCTCCCAGGATCTCCTAGGACGTCCCTTAGGACCTCCCAGGAGGTCCCAGAGCACCTCCCGAGGCTCGGGTAGGATCTCGCCTCTGGGGTACCAATCGAGTCTCCCGCAGGCCACTCGAGGATACCACAGTGGGGAGCAGGAGTCACGAGAGATCTCTCATCGCCACGGCCAACTCAGAGAGGTCATAGGACTGACTGAGGAGGTCGTGAGGCTTGAGGATCACCTGTGATTCCTAGCGTGGTCGAGCTAGTCCCAAGGATCTCAAGCTAGCTCTTCACAAAGATACAAGAATGGTAACATCCACGACATAACTTTATTTACAACATAACAAAGGAGTTGTTTACAAAAGGTGGCCTTGGGCCAAAAGCAAGCTTACAAAAGAGCGAAAACAGACGCCCATCCACTATACCTCGTGCAAAATGGTGGAGGGCACAACCTACTGCCCTGGTCCTCCTCTCTCTCTGCGTTGTTGTCTTCCCGATAAGATTTTGCATTGAGCAAGAGTGAGCACTACCCTTGTGTTTCGCAAGTCACACCCGTGGGGTAACAAAATGACATGCATACATGGATATACAACAAAAGGCATACTATGGTTGCTTTGCATAAAGCCAAGTTTCTTTCAATTACAATTACTAAGTTCCAAGGCGGGTTTTTAATAGATAAAATCCTTTTCAAACATTTGATTTTCGTTTGATAGCATTCATCAACAAGTTGGTGAAGGATACCCTCTGTCACAAGGCTCCTCGCCTAAAGCCCATGGGATAGAAATCCCAAATCAGTTTATTAAACATTTTAGGAACCCAAATTCAACATCTAACTCGAGTGGCACGCCAAGATGTCCATGACCGTGGACACGGCTATTCAATAGATTTACACTCTGCAGAGGTTGTGCACTTTACCCACATGACATGATTCCTCTAGTTTATCCCAAGATCCGTCGATGCCACCTCTCACTACCAAAGGTAAGAGGTCTAGAGTTCATGACAAAGCCTTTAAAATGCAAGGTCCCACCACGCCTCTCCTTGCTAAGGTTTCGCCTCCTTTGGATTCAACTCGCAGGATCTGGGCCCCTCTTGCACCGGTGGGAACATAGGTCATAAAAGACCATTTTGGCCATAGAAGACCTCCCACACCTCCCATTGGATCAGCTGCGGTGGAAGTTCTGCAAATTACTTAGCTAGGTCCCACACCCCATACTGGAGACATGTGGTTGTACGGTTTTGGCATAGCCCATCATAGGCCTAGCATTGGCGGCTCAAAGACCGGTCCTCAACTGACTTGGGCGACAATCACAAACCCCTGGACCTCCACCTTATCCAGGTTAGAGTCCGTGCACAAACCTTGCACCAACCAAGCAAACCAATTCACCCAAGTCTAAATCAATTTTCATTTTCTTTGCTTCCCCAGCAATATTTTCACACTCCCATGACATCCCAATGCCATGGTCAAAACATTTTAAACAATAGTTGGTCATGAAGGTAAAGATTTCCCCAAATCAAGTACTTTTGGACTAAGCAAGACTAAGCATATGGTTTCACAATTGCTCCTGGTTCACACTAATGTGTTAACCAGGTTTTGTCTAAGGTGACAACAGATTTGGTTCAATGTCAAGTTGGCCATATGAAGGAATTAGGCATAACTATGCGTTTAAAGACGTGTATTAAAATATCTTGGTAGAAATAGGCATGCATTATCCTTTGAAAGCAGAACATAAGTAAATTGAAATATTGGGTGCAATATGATCAAGAGCATGACTTGCCTTGCTCACTGCCTTGAGAGTCTTCTTCAATGCTCTCAAGCTCCTCGGTGCCTTCACGATCTATACGTGAGAAAGGAGACAACTCAAACCAAATTCCAAATAAAGAGCCAAAAGAACTTCAAAAGAAACTCCAAACTTAATTGATAGAAGCATCACATATTCAAAATGGGTTCTTTGGGAGAGGTCCCAACTTCATCGGGAGAAGCTCATGAGGAAGGTCTTCCGGAAGACCAAAGGGGCGGCTTTAGCAATGCATCAAGAGGATGATACTTTGCAGAGTCCAAGGAGGTGATCTTTAGACAAAAATCATAGAGTTCCAAGGAGAAGCTAGAAGAAGAGGTCTGGAAGAGGTATAATCTCTTATTGTGGTAATAAGAACAAGAACAGATCAGTGCACAAGGAGGCTTACCAGCAATAGGGAGGAGGTGACGAGTTGAAGGGGAGGTCGAAGGCAATATGGGCGGTTGAGGACAACGCCCAAGCTCCTAACAAGCCTCCAATGGTGATAATACGATGAAGAGATGCTGCTGGCGATGTTCTTGGCAGCAAGGACTCTCCAGGAAGCCACTGGGTGTGAACAATAATGTTGAGTGTGTGAAAAAGGTGGTAATAGAGGGCTCCCGGGACTAGTTATAGTCAAAGGAAGTGAAAAGACCACTCAATGCGTACATGATTTGGTGAGCATGTGAGATGGGCAAAAGGTACGAGGGTGTCAAAGAAAAATAATAAAGGACATAGTGTACTGTTACGGGAGGAGACTAGAAAAGACACCAATAGTGCCCCAGAATGACCCCATACAATAGAAACAGCCACTTGCTTGGCTGCATTTAATGCGACAATACATGCATTAAATGCTCATGGTACTAGTGTGGCGGGGAAACATAAAATAAGTAAGCCTGGCAGGTGGGATTAGTCAAATCTAGAGACAGTTGGGTCAAAGGGGAAGGTCCTGACAGTTGGATCTCCAAAGAGGAGGTCCAACGGCCAAGATTGAATGCTAACGGGGAGGTCCACGTGGTAAGAAGAGAACCTCACCCGCAACGGAGGTCTAGAGCCGTAGGATCAACTCCAGACAGGAGATCTGAACGGTTAGGATTTCCAAGGGAGGTCCTAACGATCGTAATCGCCAATCTAGGAGGTGCAGGATTTTAAGATCCCTGTGGGGAGGTCTTAACGGTCCAGATGTTCAAAGAGGAGGTCTGGGCTGTTAAGATCTCAAGGGGGAGGTCTTAACGGTCCAGATTTACAGAGGAGGTCTTGACATGGGGAGGTCCAGACATACATGGAGGAGGTCTACGCGACAAGAGGTTCTAACAACCAAGATCCCATCAAGGGAGGTCCTGGCTGAGGGGATCCTTGTAAAAAGGAGGTCCTGACTGGTAGGATCTCACCAACGGGGAGGTCCTATCAGTTAGGCTCTCATGAAAGGAGGTTCCACGGGCTCGAGGAGGTCTTGAGAGGAGGTCTAAAGAACTGGAGTTGACCGGGGAGGTCGATCGCTAGGATCTCCACAATGGGAGGTCTGGCGGAGGATCTCAACATAGGAGGTCCTAAAGGATCTGGAGGAAATCTTTGGAGGTCAGGGTTCCTAAGATAAGCGAGTAAGGAGGTCCAATGGATGGGGAGGTCCAAAGGACTTGAATTCGAAGAGAGGCCTAAACATATAGGCACGGTTTAACCAAGAGGAGGTCTGAACCAAAGAGATTCAAACCAACAAAGCGATCCAAAGAGATCTAGCTCAAGGAGAAAGGTCTGGACATAAAGGCACGTCCAATTGAGAAAAGGTCTGAGCCCCCCCCCCCCAAGGAGAGGTCTAACTTCAAGGACCACTGGGGAGGGCCAGGCCACAGAGAAGGTCTAAACCGAACATAACACAAAAGAGAGGGACTGAGGGGAGAACTGGCCAACATGCAGAAGGGGTGACAACGTGAAACTTAAACCTCTCCAACGAACCAACTATGAATTCTCATCAAAACAAAATAGCTTTATTTTATTTTACTTAAAAGGATTTGGAAAATCAGGATGTTACACGAGTGTAGTCGCCAAAGCTCGACGTGGGGAGGGAAGAGGGAGAGAATGATGGAAAACAAGGCGGGGTGGCTATAATATATAAGGACAGTGGCAAAATATTTCGCCTCAAGCACACACGTTCAAAATTTTCCGCCCTCCCGCGCTGCGAATCACAGACGGTTTTAAACAAAAACCGTTTGTGATGACCTACTTATCACAGACGGTTTGTAGTATTTCGAGTCATGGTAAAATCAGATAGTTAGGCATTTCGAGTCATGGTAAAATCACATAGTTAGGCATTTTTTTGTCATAGTAAAATCAGGGAGATACTTACCACAGACGGGTTTTAATACAACCGTTTGTGATGAGATGCTTATCACAGATGGCTTTTAACAAAAACCATTCGTGAAGTACCACAGACGGTTCTTATTAAAAAACCGTCTGTGATAATGATGTAGTACAGTTGGTTCTAGCCATCGCTAGTAAAATAGACGGTCACGCATCAAGTATAGCCTGTTTTGTATTAGTGAAGCGAGGAGACGCGAGAGCAACTGAGGAGGCGGCTGGAGGTAACCCTAGCGCTCAACAGGGGGAGCCTACACGTGTTTATGCAGTAGGTGGGGAGGCAACCTGCATCGCACGAGCCTAGATCGCGAGCGAAGGCCGCGAGTGGTGTTTGCGTTGGGCCAGGCTCGAGGGAGCCTGTTGCACGTGACTGGCCTGGCCCGACCGACGATGCAGCCAACTAAACATGGTGTAACATGCATGCACATATGCGAGCCAACCTAATACAGGGAACAAAAACACACCCTAAGTAGTCTGAGTGAAATCCAATAGTGATACAGTGTCCGCGCTACAATGCAAATTATATAACGCAATAAAATTGGAGTTTTTGGCGCTTATGGCACCTTTGGCGTAGTCAATATCAATACTAGTCCCCTCTCCGCCGTATTTGCAAAAATGGCACCAAATACCGCGCCTAGGGGCCGGACTCTCCCCGTGCCGCTATGCATCTATTATCACGCCCCTAGGGGATGGCAATACTCTCTGTCGCGTTGCTGGGGGACGGTTTTCCCCTCGTGGCGCCATGTGGCATGTCAGGCCCCAAAGGCCCGGCAGAGAGTATTGTCGTCCCCTAGGGGCGTGGAAATACGAAAAGGCTGAGAGTTGTGGGAATTTCTAAATATAGAAAATGACCTGTAATTTTTTTTTTGTGAAGGCTCCTTTAAGGCTATTCTTCGTATGCAAATGAAATAACCGATTTGAGGAAAATTTTAAAAACATGCTCCCACATTTATTCTCAGCATAATTATATATTTTTTATTTTTAAAAACATGAAGTAAATATTATCACATGTACCAAAAAAATCATTTCGCATATTGTTTTCACGTAGTCGATCGGCCGTCTGGCCCATCCTTGTTGATCAGATCAAACTTTCGTTGTTAGGGAGGGGGTACTATCACATGTGATAAAATCATATCAAATAATATTTTTATCTGAAATCACCTAATTTGATTCCAAAAATGTATTATCACATGTACCAAATAGTTGTAATTAATGAGGGGTACTCATCAAGTCGTAGGGAATAATATGCAATTAATATTCATACAATGTTGATCAAAGGAATAGACATATGGTTCTTAATCTGCACGGATACCCCTCTTTAATTACAACTATTTGGTATATGTGATAATACATTTTTAGAACAAAATTAGGCGATTTCATCTAAAAAATATTGTTTGATCTGATGTTGTCACATGTGATAATACCCCCTCTCTCGATAACGAAAGTTTGATATGATCAACAGGGACGGGCCAGACGGGCGACCACATGAAAAAATTTCGCGGAATGATCTTTTTGGTACATGTGATAATATTTACTTTTTTTGATCTCAGAAAAGAAGATAATTATACTGAGAATAAACGGGGAAAGTATTTTGAGCATGTTGTTGAAATTATTCTCAAATTGATTATTTTATTTTCATACAAATAGTAGTCTTAAAGGATTTTTTGAGAAAAATCAAACGAGATAAAATTGTAGAAAGATTACACAAGCAAGTCCACTGTGTTAGGAGCATTCACAAAAAAATTTATAATTTTTGGAGCTCATTTTCTCTATTTAGAAATTCCTACAACTCTCGTCCTTTTCATATTTCCGCGCCCCTGGGTCCGGACAGGGTATTTCCGCGCCCCTGGGGGCCGACGTGCTACATGGCACCACGAGGGGAGAACCGTCCCCCAACGGCGTGGTAGAGAGTATTATCGTTCTCCAGGGGCGCAATAATAGATGTGCGGCGGCTCGGGGAGATTCTGGCCCCTAGGCCGCGGTATTTGATGCCATTTTTTAAATACGGCGGAGAGGGGCCAGTACTGCTATTGATTGTGCTAAAGGCTTCCCACTACAGAATCATGTAATACCGCTGTATCAGACTTGTATTACTGTACGCACGGTAACGTAAATAGTACAATACGGAGCGATGTGGTTATAGTCCTTCAGATCGATCACTTCCCGCCATTACCGCTCGTTAACAACGCCACCAGAAGCTCCTTCCCGATTTACGCTTCATAAGTTCGTTCACACACACACACACACACATATATACATATATGTGTGTGTGTGTGTGTGTGGGCGCACGCGCGCAAGCGTGAGAGCTAAAGTTGGAGTTTTTGGTAGATACAACACGTTTTGAACCCATATTTGCATAAATGACCACACACGAGTCGTATTTGCATATATAGCATCGTTGTCGCACGACCGCCATGCACTAACACCTCTCCGCGCGCCACGTCAGCCATTGTCGCGACGGCCAAGATGGCGCAAGGCGCAATGCCTCCGCCACGTGGCCTCCCTAGCCCGACCACAACCGCTGCCGCGACAAAGGTCGCGGCGGCAACGCGAGAGCGCTTTACTGACTATGATATGGTAGTAAGTCATTCTACGACCATGACATTGCCGTAGAAGGACTTACGACCATGTTATGGCCGTAGAATGACTTACGACCATGTCATGGTCGTAGAAACTGATATGGTTGTAAGTCCTTCTATGACTATGATCGTGTCGGGAGCTGCGGGAGGGCACGTGGCGGCTGAGAGGTGTTGTTGCCGCGGCGGCCGAGCGACAACCGCACCAAGACGGCCGCCGTCGGCGGCAACACCGCAGCCGCCGCCATGTGGCCTCCCCAGCAAGCTCACCGTCACGTCACCCGTTGCTGCACGGTGGCCGTGCGGCAATGCGGCAACACTGTAGCAATTTCTATGACCACGACATAGTCGTAAGTCCTTCTACGACCATGACATGGTCGTAAGTCATTCTATGACTATGATCGTGCTGGTAGCTGCGGGAGGGCACGTGGCGGCGGGCTTGTTGAGGTGGTCGCTTTGGGAGCCGCGGAGGGCACGTGGCGGCACGGAGGCGCGTTCAAGACGGCGCCTTTGCAAAGAACGGGCGTGTGGTAGACGAGGAGAGGCCTCTGCACAGCGGCCGTGCGGCATCGGTGCCAATACTGCAAATACGACTCACGGGTGGTCAATACTGCAAATACGCGTTGAAAATGTGCTATATTAGCCAAAAAATTCCTAATGTTGCGTGACTGCAAAATGCCACTACAATATATGATGGAGTATTCACAAGTAAGGTGACATCGTGGAAGTGTGCAACTGCAGAAATATGGACACTATTGGCCCCCCTACGCCACCCTAATTCCTAAATTAGCCTCCTCATCTACGAAATTCTGGATTTAGCCTCCTCTAGCCACTGCCGCCACAGTGGTGTGCAACAGAAAGATCTTGCCCTCCCTATAGCAAGACTAAGGTGTCAGCCTCCCACACCGCATGAGGTACAAGGAGAGAGAGAAAAGAAAAGTGGGAAAAACCTGATTTAAAAAAAAATCATAAAATTCCAAAAAAAAACTTGGAACATGAAAAGATTTACTTAAAAAAATTGAATTTAATTGAAGTTTATTTTATTCATTTAAATTGTTTTTCATTTTTGAAATTTGCAATTAAGCTCTAATTAATCCAATAAAATACAAATGATTTTTTTATGCTTTCGAAAGACTCTGGAAAATGGGAGAACTGAAAAAAATAATATCTTGGTTGCTACGGTTGTTGATCACATAGCTCCGACAACTCTCGGAGTGCGACGGGTAAGTGAGGGGTGCCAAGGAGGCGCGGAGGTGGTGCCGAGGTGGAGGGGTGGAGGTGCCCTCGGTGTCATGACAACAGACGTGAACGTCGCTGTGGTGACCACAAGTTATGGTCCTAATTGCAGCCCTCGCGTCGTCGGTCATGGCGCACACCGCGCCTAGGAGGCTATCAAATGTGCTTTTGTTTTCACGGCATAGAGCTTCAGCACCATCATGCCATGTGACCACATGTAACATGCTTCTGTGTTCGGACTCTAATGTAGTTATAGTTCTGTGCAAGCCTATATTGCAAGTATGCCTCTTCTAGTGGAATCCCAGAAAGAACCATTCACACCAATATTGAATCATCCATGTTTTAGTGCATCTTCATAATCACAACGAGCGTTTTCAGCCCTTTCAATTGCATTCTGTACAAGCTCCACAAAGTACTTTGCTTTAGCTACACCATAGCGAAGTAACGTGATCAAGAATCGTAGCGACCAAGATATTATTATTTTTAGTTCTCTCGTTTTTCAGAGTCTTTTGAAAGCATAAAAAATCATTTGTATTTTGTTGGATTAATTAGAGCTTAATTGCAAATTTCAGAAAATGAAAAACAATTTAAATGAACAAAATAAACTTCAATTAAATTCAATTTTTTAAAATTAAATCTTTTCATGTTCCAAGTTTTTTTTGGAATTTTCTGATTTTTTTCTCTAAAAAATCGTTTTTTTCACTTTTTTCTTTTCTTTCTCTCTCCTTGTACCTCATGTCGTGGGGATGGCAAGATCTTTGTTCTTTGTGCATCTCGTGATGGAGGGTGACGAGAGGGGCAAAATCCGAAATTTCGTGGGTGAGGGGGCTAGTTTAGGAATTAGGGTGACGTAAGGGGGCCAATTGTGTCTAGATTTTGCAACTGCATGTGTCAGTCACAATGGCTTTTGAATTCTGACGGGGATGTTGATGCACATTCTTCTCTGAGTGCAACACAAGGTTAGCATGATAGATTGATAGTGCAACGACGATATGTACCGTTGTGTTCACAGGTCTGCATGACAGTGGCGGATCTATGATCAAAATTTTGAGAGTGCCAACGAGACTTGCTTATCTATTTGTGGTTTGTTGAATATGGAATTGTCGGTCAACGGTAGTATGACTGAGCACGACTAAACTATAGGTACACCAAAAGTTAGCCGTTGTTAGGAGGACGCCACTCCCGGGGGTGAGGGTGCCATCCCGGCTTCATTGGTCGCCGCAGACGATGCCAAAGACCACTTAACTCTGGTCTGCTTTTTTGCGACCGACGATGCAGTTCGACCAGAGATGAGCCGGATGGCCACCTGAACGTCGTTTGGTTGATGCCTGGACATCAGACATAAATTGAACGCCTGGCAGGCAGCCACTCCTAGGCAGCTATATCTCTTTAGTTCTCTCTCTTTTTTCTATCTTCAGGCACGTACTATCAACCAAACACTATATCTCCAGGTCTGCCTGACCAAGCAAAAATTATCTGATTCTCAGACTACTCTCAGCACCACTTTTTCTCAGACACAACTCCCAGATCTTTAACCAAACATACCCTGCAACTACTACTACCATGTAGTGCGGAAGTAATCACATCAAAAGCGTACTTGAAACAACATTAGAGGGGTTAATGAACCTTCAGCTTAGCTTACGGCTATTTTCTCATGCTTCGGTAAGATGAATTCAATACAAGTAGTTTTTTTTTTGTGTGTGACTCGACATATGCGCCTCGGTCTTGGCGTCCCGAGAGCGAAAAGAAGAGAACGCGCGTAATGATGCCTCATGAGTTTTGTTCCTTCCAGTAAAAGACAGCGCATGTGTGTACGTGTACATGCCATCATCGTGCACTGCCCAAAAAATGTGAGCACCGGTGCTTGTTTTTTTACATGGCGCCACTCTTTTGATAAAGGAGAGGTGGCGTCTCACTCATTCACAGCTGGAGCCTACACCCCGCTGCTCCCTCCTGGGGAACTGTTCCTAATGGAGTCGATTAGCGTTAGTGCAAGCACGATTTTTATATCACTCCGACCCAAATGGGGTACGTATTACCGCTTGACGTCACTGCTAAGATTACCTTTCTACTCTTGAGACTGCCAGTACGTCCTTCCATCTAGGGCAGGCCACCTGCCGGGTCCTGATTCCTACAGACCGCCTTTGGTGGTCCCGGCTTGTATTATTATTTTTGCACGGTAAGATACAAAGAATGCTATTTTTGCTGCTTTTAATATTTGACTTTAAAAAGAGACTAAATGAGGGAAAAAAACTCCCCTACTGCCCCGATGTCCAAGAATTTTTTTATTAATTTTTTTAAAATTTTATTTTAAAGTTAACTTGGCGCACTTTATTTTCAATTCTGACCTCTTTGATCACGCAACCACTCATGACGTGATAAAACAACACTGTCACGTCGGGGTATACTCTTATCATGACAACACCCATAGCGTGATAATGTTGTTTGGTCACACCACGACCAGTGGCGTGATCAAAAATGCTATTTAACGGATTTATCTTATAACGTGACAGTATTAGTTTGTCATGTCACGGATGGTAACGTGATCAAAGAGGTCAGAATTGGAAATAAAATGTGCCGAAAGTTAGTTTTAAAATAAAAATTTAAAAGAGGTTAATTAATAAAAAAATAATTTAGAATTTGCATTAGTAAATAAATAGATTTTAGAATTTGTGTTTACGACATGTGAGACACGAATGGGATGTATTGCCCAACGGCTACCTTGGCTTCCTGCGTGCCGCTCCGTGTCACGTGCCAACCTTCCACCGTAAGCCAACCCCATCTGCGGCTCTGCCTATTTAACGCTCGCCAAGGTCACACAGCGAGCTCAATCGCTGCAGAGCAAGCGAGTGGCAGTACGAAGCATTTGCGAGTTTGCAACAATGTTGTCTTGGAACGCTTTCTTTGGCGCGGTGGCCGTGGCCGCGCTGCTCTGCGCCGGGGTGGCGGCGGCGTCGGGGAAGTTCGACGACGTGGTGCAACCGAGCTGGGCCAACGACCACGTCGTGTACGAGGGCGACCTCCTCAAGCTCCGCCTCGACAGCTCCTCAGGTATGAGCGGCGGTTGCTTCAGTCATATTCATGTTCAGCGGCGCATTGGTTCGGTACTAGAGTGTTTTTTGTTGCTGATGCGTTGTTCTTTCTGCATTTGGGAACAAATGCATACAGGCGGGGGCTTCGCGTCCAAGAACAAGTTTCTCTACGGCAAGGCGAGCGCCGATCTGATGCTCGTGCCGGGGGACTCTGCCGGAGTGGTCACTGCTTTTTATGTGAGCGAGTGCATGTTTTCAGTTCAACCAGTCGTAAAATTAGAAATGCCATTTTCAGTTGCGCATGAGATCGGCCAGGAGAACGACTGCATTCATGCTGCATTAGGAAAGAACATTACTGAATACTGAGGACGTTTTTCTTTGACTCAGTGTATGTTGCATCTATGTTCCCATTTAGGATAAATATGAGTAAAATGGGGAAATCGGTCATTGGCACTAGTAAATAAGTAAACAAAGTGTTATCTTAAGCCAATGCTGGGGACATGCTTGTCATGTCTGTCAGGCGAAGCAGCCAATAACCAATTTACAAAGAACAGCAGCACGTGAACGAGTGCGCAACAGCACAACTTTCTTGAAGACGCCACTTTTTACAAATCCAAGAGTTTACTCTATTACAGTAGTACTTAGTATTTGCATCTCCAACCTCGAGTAAAACTGAAATTAACTTTGCCTGGTATTACTGCAGTTGTCGTCCGAGGGGGACAAACACAACGAGTTCGACTTCGAGTTTCTGGGCAACGTCACCGGTGAGCCGTACCTGGTGCAGACCAACCTCTACATCGACGGCGTCGGCAACCGGGAGCAGCGCATCGACCTGTGGTTCGACCCCACCGCCGACTTCCACACCTACGCCATCCTCTGGAACCCCAGCCAGGTCGTCTTCCTCGTCGACGACACGCCGATCCGCGTCTACGAGAACAAGAATGCCACCGCGGCCGTCACCAAGGGCCACCACCACCACCCCAACGGCACGAACACCACCACGGCCTCCGTGCCGCCGTTCCCGTCGCCGCAGCCAATGGCGGTGTACAGCTCCATCTGGAGCGCGGACGACTGGGCGACGCAGGGCGGGCGCGTCAAGACGGACTGGTCGCACGCGCCGTTCGTGGCCACGTACCGGGATGTGCGGGTGGACGGGTGCGCATGGGCGGCCAATGCCAGCGACTGGGATGCCGGGGAGGTGAGGCGGTGCAGCGAGGTCTCCTGGGGCAAGGAAGGCAGGTACTGGTGGAAGGAGAAGGACATGGAGGAGCTCACCGTGCACCAGAGCCACCAGCTCTTCTGGGCCCGTGCGCACCACCTGGTCTACGACTACTGCGTCGACACCGACCGCTTCCCCGTCCAGCCGCCGGAGTGCGCCGGCCGGTGATCGATAGCATTTCGGGTTTAGGACGGAACGACTGGTTGATGGAACTGCTGGTTTCTTGGTTGCGTGTACTGTTTAGTTCTCTGGTGAAGTTTGTGTTGGTTGTGCCGTGTAATTCTCTGGTTCTGTGGTGGTGTCTTTTGTAAAAATCGTCAATGGAAATGATGGTTCCATCTGTTTCCGAAATTTGGTTTGTTCTATGACATTGGTCCAGTCTTTCGAGGACAATGCTCCAATTCACTCGACCTGATTTTGCGATAAAAGGTTTCATGTCCATTGCATCGTTTCTCTTTTTCTCTTCTCCTCAGCGAGAAATAGGGCTGTTCGTTCGGTGTATTCGGTAAATATGGTATATATGATAAATACAGTATGCATGGTTAAATATGAAATAATATATGGTTTGGTATCGATCAAAACCAAATTATTCCGGTACGACATCGTATTTACTAAAGTTAACACATATTTTGTATCGATCAACGACTTTTTTGCGCCACAACAAATTAACAATTGACTAGGGACACCCAGCCGCAAAAGAACGAAGTTGTCTAGTGTAGTGTAGGAATTTGTCCAATAAGCAAGCTCCAGCCGGGAGCCCGGCCATCGATTGGGCTGAGCTGGTCAGTCAACCCAATTTGTGGCTTGGTTGGTACGCAGCCTAGGGCTTCCTCTATCCTCAATCTCAAAATAGGAACACATCAGCCGCCACTATGCAGGGGCAGAGAGGTTGTAGGGAAGCGACGCGGTTCATGGTGTGTTCCTGGCGGGCGGCGGCGGCGGAATAGAAGGAGGATGGAGGCGGCGGTCACTGGAGTTCCTCACTCAATCGGTGGCCTCCTGCCCTCCTTGCGTGCGAGTCTCATCTCTCATGGTTCTTTCCCTTGCTTCATTTCATATTCTCAGTGTGCTCTGATCTGACGTTACGAAATTTTCCATTGGTTTCCTTGTTTAGTTTGTTCTCCTGTCTCAATTTTGTGTGTTTTCGTTAGTTCACTTGGACTTTATGCTTTGATTGTTGTCACCAGATCTCTCATCGTGGCTTTTGAATATGAAGTGCTGGTATCGTTGATGTTCCTTCAATCTTTTGGTGGGAAATGTGATATGAGATTAATTGGCAAGTTACAATGTTTAATTATTAGGTGTTTGCCTATTTCAGTTGTTCGGTTTATTCAGTGTTTTCCATCGGTATTTACCGAAAAATACCAGATACAGTAACTAGCAAAACTTCTCAAATTTCTCTACCTACCGAATACCGGCCAAACCGATATGATCGGTTCGGTTAGGTAATTTTGGTTCGAGATTAAAGATGAACAGCCACTGAGAAATCATGGTGCTTAACCTGTAAGCTAGTAGGTCCCTTTGATGGATCCATAACTGCCCTTTAATCACGAGAGTAACTGAGTGAATAGAGGCACAGTAGTTTGTACACAGTACACTGGTGGTCCAGTGAGCAGGTGGAGGCATCACTGCATTATGCTTCGAGCTCACGAGTCAATAGGATCAGACCAGACAATGGTTTGGACGCATCAGTTTGGGATAATCTAGTCACGAGCTCGACCCCCTCCCTCTTTTACCTGCTCGCTTTGGTCAGAAAGGGCCAGCCTCGTTACGCTTTTGGACAGCAGTTGCGATGCGCGCGGAGCGCAGCTAGCTCGACTTGTCTTTCTTTTGCCCACCTTCCAGAGATCAGCTTCGACTTTGCCCATCAACGCCAGTGAAAGAACGTTGCATCTTTGTTCTTCGCGGACTAGTACAGAAGTACTACGTCCGTAGAGGACCGTGGATCACGTGAATGCGATTGATTGGCACGCTCTTTCAATACTGTAGACACTAGCAGTAAACAGAGGAGATGCAGCTACTGTTATTCACGAGATGTTCCATAGTTTTTTTTTGGCTAAAATAGCAATGTTTACGACTTTATGCTCTTCGAAAATCAATATAAAAAATAATACCGTAGAGTCGTCGGTGGGCGACATGTCGTGAGTCTGCACGCCGGGCACCCTTGGGAATGGAGCTGCCGCATACGACCTTAGAGCATGTATAATGATATGACGTCAGCTGTCTGTAAGCCTTACCACGTAGGACACAAGATGATGTGGAGGAGAGAGGGGATGCATAGAGAATTGAGCCGTCTCTCATGCAGTAGTCGACTGTAACACGAGAAACAAGATATATTGTATATAGATGAGCTATCTATAGAGACATGTAAAGAGATAATCCATTATAGAAGCCCTCTTTAGTATTGTTTACATGAACGAGCGTGGATGGATACTATGACAACAAATTGGTTATACCATCAGACACGCTTCTTAGCCACGTACTTAGCTAAACAAAGTACTGCCTCGGAAGTCTAGATAACGTAGCACCAGTTTAAAAGGAGTAACCTGAGCCGCACAGCACGACCTTACTACTAAGGAGGCAAGCACGACCAGGATCTGTTCTATATGATCGTACCGTTGCTATACGTTACTTGAGCTGTACATACTATACACCATCCATGGTTCTTCACAATTGGCATTCTCGACGCATTATGTATTACAACGAAGCTTAATCACTGGGAGAGGGGCACACGCTACGATGCTCTCTTGAACATCCCGACCAGGATGACGGCCACGGCCAGCGCCACCAACGACCCACCGGCAGCCATCTCGGAGGAAGAACCGGAGCCACCCTTGCTCGTTCCAACTCTTCCGAGTTCCGAGCACCGTCGATGAACTCCGTGGAAGGCGACCCGGTTCCTTCAGCTGTACAGACTATACACCATCCATGGTTTTTCACAAAATTATGGAGCCTGGGGCACATCCTCCGGGGCAGCAGTGCAGCATTCACCAGTTAAGTGTCTTCAGGTTTCTCTGGAGTCTCCACCGTGACCGTACCTTCAGGGGAAAAAAAAAAATCTCAAGTAGTTCTGTATTACAGCAGAAAGCAACACGGTAAACCAACACCTAGCAGCAATCAGCAGTTACAGAAGATGACTTAGACTTGAGTGTTAGATAGTAGGAGAGTAGTACTATACTCCCAGACATTTCCATCGGACACAAGATCGGACACAAGAGATTCAACAACACTACAGACAACCATTCATCACGTAGTTAATGTGACAGTGAAGCCATTCATTGCGTAGTTAACGTGACAATGAAGCTCGCCCAACTACTAAAAGATAGGATAGTGTTTCCCTATGTAAATGTGACAACAAACTTAGAAATATACATAGAGCAGCAATAGGCCATATCTATATGACAATATACACGTATGTCAATTAATATCTTGCAAATCTCTACATTACAGCATGTCAGCGTATGCTCACTAGTGCATCTTCATTCTTCAGCAAATAATACTACTGCTCTATTTGCACTTGTTTAGGCAAGAGCGAAAAATGAGAGGAGAACTGCATAGAGATTATCAGATCAATAATTGAGGAGCTTCAATCATAACATTTACAGAAGGATATTGCCACAAACCTGAGCCTCACGACTTGATTTTAACAATGTAAAAGCCTGCACTGCAGGTTCAGGCAAAGATGGAATTATTGCATCAGTCTTAAGTTTTTGTCAAGCCCCTGATCTTGTTCCTCGATAACCTCAAATCCTCAGGAAATAAAAACCTACAAAGAATCACACTGCTACCATACAGTACTACAATAGGGTGTTTTTCCCAGTCGAGCTGCCAGCATGTCTAGAGTTTTTAGCACAAAATGGAAATGCAAAAAAGTTTCCGTACGCAACAATGGGGCCATCCTGGGATTGGTGAACATTCTTATGCTACAGAAGAACATTATTTTTGGAAGATTTGATTGAGCTATTATGCTTCTCAAGGGAAAAGCTACTGCTATGAAGAAGTAAGCTCAAGCGCAGGACAAGGCCATATTTAATTTTCACATATAACAGTTGTTCTTGCAGAACACTTGAATTACATCATCCATTAAATGAGTAGCAGGAGCACAATAGCATTGTGCATTGTGTTCAAAACATTAACAATAACCATAATACTGAAAGTACCAACATGCCACCCATGGCCATAAAAGCTCTGCAGCGCAAATTGATAGCAGTAACCTAAAAAAGAGCCATCCTTCGCATCCATCTCCCTCCTGGTGACTCCGCTACCTCGTGCAGCAGCCCATGCAGAAGGTTCTGGAGGCCCGTCGACCCCTTTGCCCCGGGCGGCCGCCGCCGCGAGGAGGTGGCGGCAGAGCCCGCGGCCTGGCCAAAAGACCCTGTGTCTCGCACCAATTGAACTCCGATCGAGCAAATCAGGGCCAAGAGATCACCACAAATTTCGAAACCTTTTCACTCTACGAGGAACAGTTCGAACGACAAAGGATTCGGTGTCAATCTTTTCCGACCAATTAGAACACCAGTTCTGCCACAAACAAAATGGAACACAGAAAGGATTGCATCATTTCACCTTTCAACCTCTGTTGTCGCCATAAAATTCTTCTGCTGTGTAGCACATCACTATTGCAATCGACGTCGAATGCTATAGTCCCGCCCATCCATGACTGACGTAGATCAGATCAACCATGTTGCAGCATCTCTGTTTCTCTCATCTTTTTCCATGGAGGTGCTACATCAGAAAACAGCCAATGAAGCCACATAGTAGCCTACATCTTTTCATAGAAGAATGGGCCGGCCCACTACACAACATGGGGATCACAAAGGAAAATTAGTACCGCCTCGGCTGTGTACGTGAAGCAGAACCGACTTAAAAGGGGAGCCCCGGGGCATCCCAATACGACCTTACTTGAACAGGATCTGTTCTATAGGATCGTACTGCTGCATCCCTGACTAAAAAGGAGGCAAGCACTAAAGCTTGGTTGATGACGCATGATCTGTGGGCCAGAGCGTGATTAACTGCTCGGATCATGTCCGTGAGGTGTGATCCCTGGCTGTAGAGGATCGTTCCTGCTTTGGCTTCTGCCTTTGCAGGGTGGCCTGCAGGTTGTCTGACAGGCTTCTTTTCTTCCTCTTTTCTCATTTTGTGCCATGGCGTCCTTTACTGCCTTCCGCATACAAAAAACTACAGGAGAATAACCGAACGCCTCCCGCTCACACGTTCCAAGTTAACCATCTTTATCTCTACTACTTAAATATTAGAGTTTATCGTCCTCCATCTTTCCGCCATTGATCAGTACACCGACGGCTCAGATCACCACGATAGTTCACCCAGGACTGATGTCTCCCTCCTCTCACAACTGCTTTTCCTCCCCACAATGTCCTGCCATTTCCCCATGATCTCCTGCCAACCGTCTCCTCTTTTCCCCTTCTCCACCGAACGCAAGAGCAGGAGCAGGCGAGGCGCAAAGCCTCTGCTTTGGGCCACCGCACCGCCAACACTGCCCTCACCGTGCCACATCTCCTGCCTCCGCCGCTTCTCCACCTGCCTACCCTCGATCCTCCTCCTCGTGCTCCTCTTTTCCTCCTCTACCCCTTCACGCCCACCGCTTCGCGGCCGACCTCTGCCTCGGGTGCTTCGCCACACTCAGCGCTCAACCTCCGCTTTGATCGCTTGCTGCCGCGCCCTTCTCGACGTTCTAGCAACCCAATGGATTGCTCGATTGGTGGTTGGATGAAGTAATGGGGTTTACTCGTTTAAGTCCACCGAGATCCAATGTTCGTTCGTTCGTTCCATTCCATCCCATTTTGGCAGTGGGGAGAGGATTGGTATTTAGGATAGCTCTACTCGAATCTTGCCTTCCTAATGGTGGATCTTTAAGATCGGCTCGCTGGATTTGTAAAGTGTTTATTAACTGGGTTCGATTATTGTTGTAACTCACGGTCAAGGCGTGTGATACTTCTCATGCCACGGATAAACGGAGAGAAATAGATGATAAGTGTAATTTCCGATTTGTTACCAAGAGCAAACATCGCTTTTGTTTTGCCCTCTATGGTGATTCCGAGCGTAGTTAGCCTTTTGATAGGTGTTATCCCAAGTGTATTAAGGTCAAATTTCCAATGGGTGTATACATTTTTCACAAAGCTTTAGATCTTCCTTGGCGCCAATTGCTGGTCGACAAGTTACAATATGACGAGGATTAAAACATCTATGTATTATTTTAATATATAATAAAAGACCATACGTTTTCATGGTCGTAATCCCTAAGACCGACGACCTCCCGGTCGTTAGTATTCCGTGAGGTTACTTATGGGTACTCGGCCTGATGAGGCTTTGTGCCTAATCCTCACCGTATAACGCGCGTAAAATTATCGAATCGGTATTTCTTATCGTATGATGTATGGAACACGTGTTATAATGTTCCAAACCATGCGATGGTACAACCCCGAGACATCGACTATTAACCACCATACGGTTAAGCTTTTCACAAGCAATCGCAAGGAAGTTAGCACATTGCTAACTTCTACCGCCGTTCGACCAATCGTAACGCTTCACCAGGACGTCTTCTCCAGAGTAACCGCCACCTCTTCGAAGTTATTTAAAGGTGAAGCACAAGAGACAAGAAGGGAGACGATAGGCGACACACAAAAACAAGGCCAAGGCAAAAATATGCATGAAGCCTAAGCGGTGGAATTAGAAGTTAGATAATCACTTTAGACTCATATTCTAAGTCCGATTGTCTTGCTACATTCCTCCATTCATTGTAATTCGAGGGTAGTACTTAGCCACATCTTGTAAATCCAGTTCATATCAATAAAGAGCGACCCCCATTCCATTCCGTGATATTCCACGCCATTTTCCTCGCTTATTTTCGAAGATCGGCGATTCGATCGTCGACAAATGGGCGCCGTCCGTGGGGAAGAAGGCGAAGTTTCAAGAATTTTTTTTCGCCAAGAAAATCTCGCCAAAAACTCGCAATCGCTCATGCGACTATGCCCGAGTTTGGGATGAGGAAAATCGGTTCGACGGCGACTACGCCAACCTCGACATGGAAGGATGTATCCGCGCCATGGAAGAAAATGGCAGATCATCCTCTCATCCTCCTCCGCCGGCCACGTCGCCGACGTTAGCGAGGTCGACGGATGGATGAAGATGCGCCGCCACTACGGTGGCGCGAATCAGAGAACCGCCGTTCCGACCAGTTCGAATGCCGAGGATCTCTCAATCCGGCCTTTTCGACCGCTAAACAGTGAAGAAGTTTCACCTCATCACCCGAAAACTATATACCATTGATGAAATCATGGTGAAAGATACTCTCCTTCGCTTCGCAATTCCAGAGTCAACCGTCACCGTAATCGGTGTCGATAAAACCTCCACCGGTCGAGGCCATGTGGGGATGATCACACTCAAAGATACGATCGGCAGGTTCATCGGATCAGCCGAGAAGACCTCGAGAAGTGCTCATCTCCGACCGATCTCCATCGTGGAAAATTTCGCGTAAATCGACAAGCTCTCCATTAGTTACGATGGAAGCTCATCGGAAGATCAATCTTTGGAAGCACGAGGTCAACGCGATCGGAGATGAAGATCAAGATGCCCCTGACGGTCCTACACTCTCTACCACGCCATCACGTGTTGTTAGAGATGATCCGGGCCGCCAAGCACCAACTTCGAGAGGCAACGGAACTAATCGACGCCAATCGCTTAACTCACCGCACCGCCCCACCCAGAGGACCGACAGACCGAACAAATCCGAAGGTTAGGGAAGGTTCAGACAGCGTACACCTACGACAAGATGAACCACCCGAGACCTTGATAGAATCCTAAAACTTATGCACGTATTCAAAACATGTTAAATAATTCCGATCCGCTCTAGCAGAACGCCTAGTTTTGTACAACTCGAGGTCGTATCGAAATTCTCCAATGCACTATGCAAATAATGGAAGCGACGAGAACAGAGGGGTTAAGGAAGTCGACTAGGACTTCGGCCCCAACGCTCCTCCTCAAGAGGGGACAAAGATGGTCATACCAGAGAGCGCCGATACCAAGACCTCCTCGACGATTCACCAAGGAGTCACGAGGGAGAAGGCTATTTCAAGAGGATACTCCCCATCTGCGCCGAGAAGAACCACCACTAGGACCTAACGATCTCGACATCGCTTGAACCAAGTGGGCGGTCGTGGACATCATATCAATGTCCACGACGGATCGGATAATCGGAGTTCCAGCTGCTCCAATCTTAGGGATCGGTCTCCATCGACATAATCCGCACCTTCCTGCAGAAGACGCCATGAATCAATCACGAGTTGTCGAGCCTTCTGCTTGGGCTCCAAGTCGCTGTCGTTAGCCTAGCCGGTTCGAGCCGCCAACTTGGACAAATTCAATGGAACTCAAAACCCATTGGAATTTCTCCAAATATATACCACCGCTTATCGTGGCTGGCTGGTGGCGATGAGAATGTAATGGCCAACTATTTACCCACCGTGCTCGAAGGGTCCGCCTTGGTCGTGGTTGTTAAACTTACCGGTCGGATCCATATATACTTGGGAACAACTCGTGATCTTCGATTGCCAACTTCGAGTACGTCACGACCGCCTCGAAGGAGGACGATCTCCACGTAATCCGGCGAGGATCCGATGAGACTTTACGCCAATATATCAAGAGGTTCACCCAGTTCAGAACTCTATACCAAGTCGCAGAGTCCTCTCGTTATTCAGCTTTTAAAAGCAGGTCTAAGGAATCGGCGATTTACGGAGGACATAGCAATGAACCCTCCAAGAACAACCGCTGAGCTTTTTGATATGGCGGACAAATATGCCATCGCTAGTGAAGCAATCGAGTGGTGTGAAACCATCGATCGGAAGACAAGATTCCCCACCCGTGCCCGACAAAGCAGGAGAAAAAGAACAAGAAGTCTCTCAAGAAGAAAAAGAACCGCAGACCCGACGACAAAGAAGTCCTCGCTGTTCTGCATAAGATCGGGAAGGGCAAGAAGGACTATGCCGGTCGAAGCAAAGCAAAAGTTCGACCAAGGATTCTGACGAATAAGAAGTGGTGTCCACTTCACCAAGCGAGTGGCATGATCTGCGACTGTCGTGGTCTGGCGTAAGAAACCGGAGGATTATTATGCGGGTAAAGGACCATTTCAAAGAATACAGAACATGGAGAAACGAGCTCCAAAAAGGACAAGGATGGCGACGAGGAGATGGAGTACGGGATCCCCAACACACAGTCAACATGATTTTTGGAGGATCTTCTTCATACGAGTCCAGACGTCATCTCAAGGCCATGGAGCGGAGATCAACCTCGTCGAATCTCCAAGCGTAATCAAGCACTCGAAGTGGTGGGACACCATAATTTCCTTCAAAGAAAGACGATCGCACCATCCCATCGACTTGACGGGTAGGTTCCCCATCGTCGTTGAACCAACTATTAATAATTGTCGGGTTAATCGGGTCTTAGTGGATGGGGTAGTTCCTTGAATATATTATTTGTAGGAGCTTTAGAAGAAATGCGGTCCCCATGTCAAAGGTGAAACACGTGAAATATGCTTTTCATGGCATAGTTCCGGTTCTACCGCTAAACCGATAGGACAAGTTTCCTTACCGGTGACGCTTGGAAAACGACAATTTCGAACAGAGAAGATCCCGCTTGATGTAGTAAACTTGAATCAAGATACAACGGAATCCTCGGCCGACCAAAGATTAGCAAAATTCTTGATAGCCACGCATTACGGTTATCAAAGTTTGAAAATGCCGGGGCGAAGGAGTCATCACACCGAGGAGATCGAAAATGGCTTACGATGCGATCGAAATCCTTTGCCTTTGGTTGATGAACTTCCCACCGAGAGGTTAATCCGTCTCCCATGCAGTTAAGCACTCGAAGCCAAAGATGACGCCCAAACCATCCGACTGCACCAAGGAGGTACTACTCGACAAAAGCGCTTCTCCGGACGGCGTCAAGTCGTCACATGGGTCAGACAACCAGATCCAACCGCCAGAAGATTACGGTCGGGCAAGACTCGACCCTAAATAGGAAGAGTCGCCGTCTCCTTCCTCCGAGCAAATCAAGACGGTTTGCTTGGCAGCGTCCGATATGCCCGAGTCCCCGAGGTGATCGAGCAGGCTTGCTCTCCACCGATAAAAACCGATCAAGCGTAAACTACGACGCTTTGCACCCGATCGGAAGGAAGCAATCCAATCGGAGATTGACAAGCTTCTCCAGCAGGATTTATTCGTGAAGTCAACCACCCACAAGGGCTTGCTAATCTGTAATGGTTAGGAAAAATAATGGGAAATGGCGAATGTGTATCGACTTTCAGATCTTAATAAAGCTTGTCCGAAGGGCGACTTTCCCTTCCCCGCATTGATCAACTAGTAGACTCTACTTACAGGTGCGAGTTACTAAGTTTTTAGATGCGATTGAGGTACCACCAGATTAGTATGTGTAAAGAAGATGAGGAGAAAACTTCCTTCATCACCCCATATGGTACTTATGTTATATTAAGATGCCATTTGGTCTCAAAAATCTTTGGTGCAACTTTTCAAAGGTTGATGCAAAAACTTTTAGTCCACAAATCGGTCGGAATCTAGAAGCTTATGTTGACGATCCGTCAGAAGACCACCAACGCTGGCGACTACATTCCTCGACTTACAAGAAACCTTTAACAACTTGAGAAGACATAACCTCAAGTTAAATCCAGGAAAAGTGTGTGTTCGAGTTTCATTGAAAACCGCTTGGTTTCCTAGTTTCGCTAGAGGTATTGAAGCTAATCCAAAGAAAAATTGCGCCATCGACACGATCGCCCCGACCACGAAGAAGGAAGTCCAAAACTAATCGGTCAGATGGCGTTAAGCCGTGTCATAGCAAGATTAGGGAAAAGGATTACCTTTCTTTAAACTTCTTCGGAAACATGGGAGTTTCGAGTGGACTAAAGAGGCAAACGATGCCTTTGAGGAACTCAAAAAGTACCTTACGAGTACCCCGGTCTTAGTTTCTCCGAGATCGGGAGAAACATTGCTAATTTACGTGGCAAGCAACACCACAGACAGTTAGCGGTGTACTGGTTGTAGAAAGGAATAATATCCAACGATCAGCCTATTACGTAAGCGAAGTCTTACATGGACCAAAGGAAAGATATCCACAGGTACAAAAGTTGCTCTATGGCCTCCTTATGTCTTCAAGGAAGCTAAGGCACTACTTTCAGGCCCACAAAGTGGTCGTACCTACCGGATATCCCTTGGTCAAGTCCTTGAAAACAGGAATCATCGGGACGAATAGCCAAATGGGCGGTCGAGCTAGGGCGCTCGATCTCCATTTTATTTCACTTAACAAACAATAAAGTCGTGCAATAGCGTAATTCATTGCGAATGGACAAACCTGAACCCACCCAAGGACCCGAGTACTAACACCACGATGAGTGGACAATGTATTTTACGGTTCCTTGATGTTACAAGGATCGGGGTCGAGTGGTCTTGATATCCCTCATGGCGAACACATCAAGCACGCCATCCAAGAATTTTCCCGCCACCAATAATGTGGCGAGAATATGAAGGTTTATTGGCAGACTCGGCGGCTCGCTCGCCGGATTCGCAGACATTAGTGAAAGGCGATTCTCAACTAGTAGCGAATCAAGTGGGAAAGAGTATCAATGCTCGAGTACCAAGATGTCATCTTATCTGGCGGAAGTACGAAAACTTGAAAAGCACTTCTTGGTTTTCGGATCCAACATATTCCTAGAAAGGAAAACTTTCTGGCGCAACCGGTTGGCACGGATGGCCTCCACGAGGTCGACCGTCCCGCCGGAGTTTTTCTCGAGCAACTCAATTCACCCTCGGTAGTTGAGCCTTCCGAGAACATACATGATTCTTTGCAAGTTGAACAAACTAATCAAGGAAACATGGATGCTCCACGTGTCGTTGACGATTGGCGCCTGCCACGATCACGGAGAGGCGGATGACATCGATCTACAATTATCTTCAAAGATGACACAATTCCAGAAGATGATGTAGAGGGCGATCGTATAGCACGAAAAGCCAAATCATACACTCTAATCGAACGTATCTTGTATAAACGAGGATCTCATGGAGTGTTGATGAGATGCATATCTCAAACGGATGGCATTAGATTGCTAACCAAATCCATGAAGGCGTCTGTGGAGCACACCATTCCTCTGAGTAACCACGGTCGGTAAAGCCTTAAGCAAGGCTATTATCGCCAACCGACCTTCATGATGCAAAAGAGCTTGTGACGAAGTGTGTACAATGTCGGTTTCATAGTCGATAAGTACATCACCAAAGACAAGCCTTACAAACAATTCCTCTTTCTTGGCCTTTTGCAACACAGGGGACTAGACATCTCGGGACCTTTCCCAAGAGCACCGGGGCTTCAATTCCTTTTCGTCATGATTGACACGTTTACAAAATGGATTGAAGCGAGCCATTGTTAAAATAACAACCGAGGCCGCTAAGAGATTTCTCTTGAAAAATGTGATCACGCGATTTGGTGTACCCAACAGATCATCACAGCACAATGGTTCCCGATTCTCAAAGAATCAATTCCGGAGTTCTGCGATGAACTTAGTGTCAAAATTCATTTTGCTTCATTGCATATCCGCAGAGCAACGGAGCGATTGAGCGGGCTAATGGTATCCTTATGCGAGGATCAAACGCCGAGTATTGACCGATTAATCAAACGGTCGGCGCTTAAGTTAAAGAACTTCCCTACGTGTTATGGGCGTTCGAACCACGACCACGATCGTGCGACCGGTGAAACTCCATTCTTTTGGTTTATGGTCTTTGAAGCCATGCTTCCTCCGTAACTCAAAATTGGCTCGCCGAATCGATCGTTTTGACGAAAATGATCGAGAATGAGCGACGACTCGACGACGCCGATTTCCTTGAAGAATGACGAAACCAAGCCCTTGTACGATCAGCAGTCTACCAACAAGCCATGCGAAGATACCATAATCGTAAGGTGCAGCCTCGCAGCCTTGCTGTAGGTGATCTGGTTCTCAGAAAAATTCAGAGCCAAACAAATCGCAATAAACTTTCTCCTAAATGGGAAGGTCCTTACACCGTGGTCGAAGTAACCGACCAGAGGTGACGATCTGTTGGCTATGTGTGATGGGCAAATTTTGTCAAATTCTTGGAACATCGATCAATTGCGTAAGTTCTATGTTTAATTTTCATTCTTTCATTTCTTTCAATTTCAATTTCATTAAATTCATTAATTAATTAAGAAGTGCAACCTTGCTTATATATATACACCTACATTACGGCGCTTATTATTGTTAGTCCAGTGGAGAAGACATTTTTCTCTCCGATATCCTTTATAAGGATCTCTGATACTCTATGGTCCTAGTCGTGAGCATTTTTTTCAAATGATTCCCACGCGCGACTACACTTTTTTTTTTAAGAAAATGAGTAATCAGAGCACCACACAACTACCTATCTCATGAATGATATGCTTACGATTTTGAAGATTATGCTTCATTATTTCACGATTTCGGTCTATTCTTGTCGGTGATCGGTGGGACACGGAAAGCCTCCTAGTCGAAGTCTCTCCTTTTCAGACGTGGTCACGCTTAATGGAAGGAGCTTCCTAGCGACGGTTCTTTTCTTACGATCCTCGCTACCGTCGGATCTGTAATTTGAACACGCTTCAAGAAATGTGTCGATGCCTTCGTGTCTTAGCATTAGTTCCACTGCATTATGGGACAATAGATATAAACAAAGTTCACTTATAATTTGTTGCATACATATTTGCATTTCTTCTTATGTCAAGTTTGACAAAGTCTTTTTCCGACCATATATAGTGTTTTTGATTGGTATTTCCATTATGACAAACAAAGATCTATAACTAGTCG
The DNA here is from genome assembly GCA_036346405.1 of Phyllostachys edulis. Taxonomy (NCBI): domain Eukaryota; kingdom Viridiplantae; phylum Streptophyta; class Magnoliopsida; order Poales; family Poaceae; genus Phyllostachys; species Phyllostachys edulis. Next base: position 9,939,323 of record CM070551.1, on the reverse strand, counting down.
AAATCATCTACCGTCCTCGACCACATTTGATTTCCTAATCGCAACGATCGCTTTTGTCTTACATGTCCAAACATACCTTCAAAACTCACATACATGGTTATGACCTCTTTTTATTCTCTTTCTTGGCTCACCGCTTGTACGAAGAACGTTCTTCTACTATCAAGCAAAGGGGCTAGGAAATATACGAGAATTTAAAAAAGTCAAACAGATAAACAAAAGCTTTGTCAATGACATAAAAGGTAAGTTTTCATAGATATTCAAATATTTTTACACTTGCAGGAACCTACTCTAAGAAATATTCCCGCCTAACTATCGCTTGTCGAGATTCGACCTCCATCTCCTCTACAACTATATCTCCGAGTGGCCCGAGTTCTTCCATGAACTTGGTCGCCTCCTCAGTGGGCGAGTTGAAGTCATCTTTAACAGCTTGGAGATCAATGGAGGGTCGAAGCTTTCAGTTTTGCCAAAGCAAAACTAACTCCACTTGCAACACTGTTTTTAGGGCACAGGCATAATTCGTCCGAGTAGTTTTGACGTAACTTTAAGATCCCTAGAAGTTGACCCAAATAGTTCATTTTCTCTATTGGATCTCTTAAGATAGGCACGCTTGATCCTCGATCCCAAATCAAAGATCATCTTGTTCAAAGTATGAATCTTTTCATCAATATTTTGAGCAAGAGCCGCCTCCTTATCCTCGCTCAAATTTCGAGTTTTTTTTACTGCTTAGCATTTGCGCTTGCTCTGCAAAAACAAATCGCTTAATGAACACAAGCATCATTGAAGGAAAATCAAGTTTACGACATATTACCTTTATTTGTTTTGCTAAGTGTTTCATATTTGGTCGTTGCTTGATGATCAACCGGTCCTTAGTGAACTTGCTTCAAAGAAATGATCGGTCCTTAGCTTTTATTTCTTCTTCAAGAAAAGTCGCCTTGGCTTTCACCACAACCTCCTCTTTTATTTTCTCCGGATCTATCGAATGCGATAAGGAGAATAATTGTAGAGGAGCAAAGTATTGAAGAAGAAGCGAAGTTTAAAAGGAAAAGTTCTTACTTTCCAACTCGAGTGCTTTTGCTCCAAGTCCTTAACTCATTTGGTCATCCTCCGATCACAAAGAAAGTTCTCGACCAAATGCTACACAATTAGCATTCTCTTTCTTAAGTTCCTTATAAACTTTGTAAAAAGAGTTATGTAAGCGGTCGAGAATACTTACTCGAATTGCTGGTCATTATAACCGCAAAAATCAAATCAGGTGCATCTTGAGCCGAGTATCCGATACTTTCGCCACGCCTCATCAAGCTCCTTATCCTCGATGAATCGGGACGAAAAGGAACTTGTTAGGTTGGGAAGGGTTATCGGCGATGATCGGAACTGTTGAGACCTCTCGAGGCATCTACCTCCACGTAAGGGGTTTCAATCACCAAAGGATCCAACTCACCGTTGCCCTTGTCACCTCGGGGCTTCTTCGACCACTACTTCTCGGGAACTTTGTCCCGAGAAGTGCTCTGATCTGAACTTCCACAGTGCGAGTCCTCGGGAAGAACACAGCCTGAAATGACCGGAACACCGTAAGACCTATGCAAACCGAAGATGGGAAGTTCAAAATATCAAATCATCAAGGAATTATTAAAGATACATACTTATACGATCACTTTCATTTGTACATACCTTGTTAATTTCCGGATTTGACTCAAAGCGCCAGAGAGAAATCTGTGCCGCTTAGCCTTCCTTTTCTTTCTTCCAATTTCTTTGGTTCGGACCCGGCAGGTTTGTTGGAACCTCACATCCTCCAACAAGATGTCGGAAGCTATGTCCTCGACTCGGTTCGTCAAGGTCCACATTTCGACTATCCGGCCTGAGGGAGTGGTTTCTTCAATCTCCGATCGCTTGTTTCAAGAATAACCGTAAGGTCGCACGACCACTCTGGAGTTCACCTCCGCAGTTACATTCTGCGGGCCTTCAGGCTTATCCACCTAAATCAAAGAACAAATTTGATTAGGTGAAGAAATCCTTTTATCTAAAATTTTTTTTCGTACATATATGACTCCAAAATGTTCTATTACCTCGAGGATTCATCTCCTTCAAGTGCCTCGAGGCACGACTCGTCGGAACCAAGGTGGGACGTTGATCCTCACCAGATTGTATGATTCGCAATCCGACCGATCGCAAATATAGAGCACGATTGGAGATCTGGTTGGAATATATGTATATACATGGTAAAAGGAATTTAATAAATTACCTTAAGCCTTGCAGTCTCCTTCAATAGGAGTTGCGGCTAAGATCTTGGGGCATTCAGCCTTTTCTCCAGGCTCCCCCGCACAGATCAGCCTGACTCGTTCTCTAACTTCCCCAGGGGTAAGAACTTTAACTGAAGGAAGAATAGACAGATTTTAAGGTAATACATTTATCAAATCAAAATACCGATCGGAATTTATCTCAAAGACTTACCACCTTCTGAGGTAGCTTCATCACGATCAAGGTACCAGAGCAGGGAATGAGTCCCGAGCTTCAATGGGCTAATCTGGCGAAGGGTAAAATCCTTCACCACATGCCACGAAGTCAAGCCCCCGACCAAGAAGTCGAGATGGCATCCGCCCATCTCTTGACTATCCCCGTCTTCTTTACGGTTTCCTTCCACTTGGAGTTTTCACTTGCTCTAGTTCCGCGAAGTAGAGGCCATCGTCTTCAGAACCGTCATGTAAAACCGAAGATTTTTCCATGAGCGACCACGAAGATTTCGCGTACATGAAGATGTACTCATCGGCCTTCCCGTCATGAAGACGCAATGTGCATTCCCCAGGAGCTGCCTCAGATTTTGCCGCAGATTTTCCCATCACCATGCGGTAGAAATAACTAAAGAGCTTCAAGTTCGGTTGTATTCCCAGGTATGCCTCGCACAAATATGCGAAAATACTAATATTTGCGATCGAATTTGGGGCCAAATTCACCAATTCCACCCAGTAATATTCAAGAACGCGGAGGAGGAATTTGTGTACCGGTAGTCTCAGCCCACATTCGATGTAGGCAAGAAAAACAGGGATTTCGCCATCTTCACGGCTCGAAAAATGCTCTCCAGTCGCCGGTCTCCAATTAATCAGATTCCTATCTGGGAGCATTCCCATCTTCTTCAAGGCCTCGAGTTTTTTCTTGCCCAATTCCGAAGGCAACCACTTTGTAATCTGCTCCGACATGGCGAAAATCCTCAAGAATGAGTAGCAAAAGTTGGAGACTTTGTGGTCGGAAGAACAGAAAAGACTCGGAGGATTTCTTGGCGAGAAGCTAAAGGGGATCGAAGGGGATTCTCGAAGCATAAAAATTCTAAGAGCCCGGTGAGAGGAGATCTTATAACCTTCGATACTTTCAAGGATTTCTACAAAAGTCCAACCGACAAAAAGCTTCTTTTTGTTCAAAGCAGACGAGAGGAACTCTTCGCTTCCCAAGGCAAGTTCTCAACTTTAAAGTGAACATGATCACTTCAGTATACCACGACATTAAATGGGGTTGCGCCCGATACGATTTCATCGGAAAAGGTATATACACGACCAGTTCATTTAAAGTTCGGGGCTAGCCGACGAGGATTAAAACATCTATGTATTATTTTAATATATAATAAAAGACCATACGTTTTCATGGTCGAACCCCTAAGACCGACGACCTCCACGGTCGTTAGTATTCGAGAGGTTACTTAATGGGTACCACTGCCTGATGAGGCTTTGTGCCTAATCCTCACCGGATAACCGCCGTAAAATTCTTGAATGGTATTTCTTATCGTATGATGAATGGAACACGTGTTATAATGCTCCAAACCATGCGATGGTACAACCCCGAGACGACTATTAACCACCCTACGGTTAAGCTTTTCACAAGCAACGCAAGGAAGTTAGCACATTGCTAACTTCTCTACCGTTCCGACCGGTCGTAACGCTTCACCGAGGACGCCTTCTCCAGAGTAATCGCCACCTCTTGGAAGTTATTTAAAGGTGAAGCACAAGAGACAAGAAGGGAGACGATAGGCGACACACAAAACAAGGCCAAGGCAAAAATATGCACGAAGCCTAAGCGGTGGAATTAGAAGCTAGATAATCGACCTTAGACTCATATTCTAAGTCCGATTGTCTTGTTAACATTCCTCCATTCAATGTAATTCAGGGTAGTACTTAGCCACATCTTGTAAATCCAGTTCATATCAATAAAGAGCGACCCCATTCCATTCGGGATATTCCACGCCATTTTCCTCGTTTATTTTAAGTAAGATCGGCGATTCGATCGTCGACACAATAATCCTGGAATCTGTCAAGAATGGGACATAAAAACATTGTTCATTACAAAAAAAAATGAATTTGTTGGCTCCCTTACAAACGGATTTGGGATATAATGGAACATGTTAGCTATCAAAATTTGAGTTCGTACCTTCTAAGTTCTAACTTTAGGTATTTAATTTTTTTTGAGTTTGTACGTTCCAACTTTAGGTATTTAATTTTTGTGACACTATATCTTTGAAAATGCTTCCATGGGTGAAATTAATGCATTTGGCTCTTCCACATCTGCTATGATGTCATTATCTTTCATAAGATGCTTGATGGATGTTCTTGAACACAATTATCCTCGCACTTAGAAGGAAAAAAGGAAGTACTAAAGTCTCTTGTCCTGTTCTAATCTTGATATAATGTGCGATCCGTTTGCAAATTAGGCTTAGTGTCAGGAAAATATTCTCAAGAATTTTCGCTTTACTAGCAACATTAATAAGATTTTTATTACGTCTTTGTAGCAAGAATTGTTCAACGATGAATCTGCTTTTGGAATTGCCGCATCGATCATATTTGTGTTCTATGATTCATGCGCAGATTTTGTAAAATGGAAACTTTACATGACTTGGCTCTACCACCAGGATTTGGATTCGATCCAAAAGATACTGAACTCATTTCTCACTATTTGAAAAAGAAAAATATCCGGACAGAATATTGAATTTGATGTTATACCAGAGGTGGATATATACAAGCATGAACCATGGGATTTACTTGGTAAGTTGAACAATCTTTCACAGTTGCATGTTGAACATCTAGGTTGATAGAGAAGTTTGGAGACATTTTTGTTGTTAAGTTTCGAGTATCAATTCGGACTAGACATATAATTACCTTTTTTTCTCTCTTTCAAACTGAGTCCTCTAAAGTCACATAATCACAATATTCTCATAGAAAATATCATATACAACTATAAAATTTGGCAAGAATAACTGAAGAATGGGACATATTTCTTTAATCAGTGTTAGTAGAAAATACTGGTTTTGTCAAATAAAGTTCAGGCGGTTGATTGCTAATGGTGTATCTTCTTTGTCCAGTAGCTCTATGGATGAGTTACTTTTTTGTTTTCAGCATCTCTTGTTAATACATTTTAGTTGTTCTCTATTATGTGGTTCAAATCATCATTCTATCTAATCCTCTGATGATATTTCATATTACAGCAAAGTGCAACCTTCCAATCCACGATAACAAGTGGCATTTCTTCGCCTCGCGCCGTTGCGTGACAGAAAGTACCCTAATGGTTCTCAGTCAAACAGGGCAACGATTGTTGGGTACTGGAAACTCGCGAGTGCCTAATATTTCAAAGTTTCTACACGTGGCTCGAATTGAAATGGTCAAATTTCGGCCTTCATTTTTTTTTACTTCAAACTCTGCAAATTGTAAAGTTTCGCTTTGAGCTTTCTTGGTTGCGAATTCCTTTATTTAATCTTGAACTTGGTTGCGTTTACCTCACATTAATATCAAAACCAAATGCTAGGTTGCCTCCATCAGTCCATTTCTTGGTCTTACTTTGAATTCTTGATCGTGAATCGTGATGATGTTCTTGTGTAGGGCTCGGTGGTAGGATGGCCACCGGTCAGCCATCTTGCAAGAACACTATGGCAACCAACCAAATTAAAAGCAAAGAAAGAGGATCTTGATGCCAGCGGGCGGGGGTTTCAGTATGCCAAGGTTAGCATGGATGGTGCCAGCGATGTCGAGGAAGGTCGACCTCAAGACTTACAAGAATTACAAGGACATGTCTTTGGCGCTTGAAAAAAATGTTCATGGGCTTCAGCACAAGTGAGGTTTCTCGGGTTTTTTTTTACAAACGCTTGCTATTCTAAGTTGCAATTAAATTTGACCTCGAGTAGCGTAATGCATCTTTACACATCTTTAGTCACCTTTCACAAGGGTGAGATTGCCTATTGTAGTGACTTCCATTTTGTGATTGTTCCTTCCTAAATTTGACCTTGCTATTATCTGCCGATTTGTTTTGCACGATGCTGTTTTGAGCATATAGTATTTACGGTGGAATAAAATAAAACGTTGCTTCTAATTTTAGGAGCGTTTCTTGTGCTTACTATTGATCGGTGGAGCTACTAATCTTGAATAATAGACTGTTTTAATGTTTATGCTTAATTGCTTATGTTAGTTTTCATGCAAGGATTCCAAAATTTGCGGCTCTCATCCTTTTGAATCTGGGATACAACTATTGTCATTCCTCAACCTTTGATTAGCAAAGAATGCCTCATCACCATGGCTTCCTACATCATTTTATCTTTACGGTTAGATTGCTATTTTAAGTAGGCTACTAGTAGGGTGCCCGTATGCGTTAAACGAATTCCAAATCTTACAAAAATAATATTTATCTTTAACACATGAAGTGCGTTTGGCAGAACGTCAATTTTCAAAAGTGGCTCAATTACTTAAAAGTCAACTTCTCTTTGTTAGACATCATTGCCAGGGGTGTATCATTTTCCATGGATCCAAGAGCTTCCACTCCATCTTTAGCCATTAGCAGCAGCAACATTTCCAGGGCTTCTACTGTGTATCTAGAGTTAATTGGTTGGATAGTTAGATAGCAGAAATCAAAACATTAGATATTATAATAAAGAAAGTCGAACCCTTGTATACCCAAAGGCCTTTAGTGGAGTCAAAATTCCATTAATACCTCCGCGCTCCTTGCTCTCATTCTTTTGCTGCACCAAATTGTATAAGAACTTAAAACCCCTATGTTAACTATGGTCGACTCAAGTTCTCATCAATAACCAAGTCGAAATTGTAGCCTAAGGAAACATAATGTTGAAGCATGGTAAAGGACTTACTGGAAGTGAACCACAAATGCTTGGAGCAAGCTGTCGGGCAGCACGGATTCTACAATGTCCTTGAGGCGTATCTTTTGTCTCGAACCATTCCCCATATGGGTGAGCTTTAGAGTACTGTGCCTTCAATGCTTCATCATCCACTACAAGTATGGTTCTCAAAATCAACCAATAGCATCATTCCGTGGTTTAGTCACAAAGATTATGCACCTCGCAACTAGCGGAACAACTCACAAAAGATTATGAAAATTATCATTTGCTAAGTGTAAATGCACTTGCATGTTGTAATTGTGTCGACATTGAGGCATTAAGCTCTTACGAATCGAAGAGGTAGCATCCACAATTGGTAGAATTTTTTAAAATTCATCCTTTGATAGGCCAAGCTTCTCACACTTTAAGAGACCTTCACGTGCTTTCATCCTGTCATATGTGCATGGAAATTATAAAACCAAGCACCATAAAATCCAAACAACATAGGCATATGGAGAAGATTGCATCAACCAAGAAATGGACATCGCAGAGAATAAAAGGTTTAGCAAGATTACCAATTCTTGTTCCCTTTGAGGATATTGATCTCTCCATTATGACCTAACACACGCATTGGATGTGCACGGTTCCAGCTGGGGAAGGTGTTTGTGGAGAACCTTGAGTGAACCTGTTTGGAGGTATGACTTTTAGAAATCATATTATACTCATCTTTTGCAGTTATACAATGTTGAATAAAACTTGGAAATTAAGCACCAACACTATCAAAAAAGGAAAGCGTCAGTTGCATATAATTTCATGCAAAACAGTTGGTAGCCCTAAGCTACTTCAAAACAAGCACAATTTCTTCCCACCACCTAATTGGAGGTCACATCCTAAAGAGTCGGCATAGCGATTCGATTACGGCCATAGCGTAAATCTTGTTGGACTCTACAACATGGTTATTACCCATCAACTAATAGAGATTTCTAATACTTCACTTAAAGGCATCAAGAACCGGGATGAAATAGCATATGAATAGAGCGTTGGCGGTAAGCAATTCAAAGTTTGATGCTCGTGACAGAGCATGTCTTGATCTTACAACCGCCTTGCCATTATTGGTTCCCATCTATCAAGGTTGTGTATTTACCAGAGCCATATAACTGATGTACTCGACTTAATTTGCAAGAGGTTGTAGGGATGAGTCGCTTCTAGTCTAGTCCTTCGGTTCGTGAGAAGACGCCTGTGGCGCTAGAAGAAACTATCGAGGGAAACAGAGAAACTTCGAGAGGGCAATAGGATAGCAATTGGAAGACAAAGTATATTTCTTTTTAGTTTCGATCTGAGTTACAAGCTCCTTTTAAAGAGTTACATGTGTAGTTCGATTTGTACTCAACTCTATTGTAATACAAATCTTGTTACCTATTTGGAAAGTCTACCGATTCATCTATTGCCATAAGCGCCACTGAAGACTCTATTTGGTTGATTCTGAATTGTAGTCGGAACAAGCTGCTGCGCCTTTGCTCTCGATCATCACCATCTGCGATGCATGCGTTGATAAGGTTGTCCCCAATAAGAGTCCACAACATCTCTCCCCCTGGACAAACGGCTCGTCCTCGGTGAAATTCGGATAAACTTGTTGAAATTGAGTTAGTGGTTCTCATGTAGCTTCTACTACTGTCTGACCTTGCCATTGCACAAGTAATTCCCATTGATCGCGGCAGAGACGAGTTTTCAGGATTTTCAATGGTGTTTGAATCACTTTCGTAGATGAGAATAGGAGGCAAGACTGGCAGTTCATCAGGAGGGTTTCCATAAAAACGCTTGAGTAAGCTAACATGAAACACATCATGAATGCGAGTACCAATCGGTAGTTTCAATCGATAAGCCACCTTACCAATGCGTTCCAAAATCTGAAATGGTCCATAATAGCGAGGAGCTAATTTAGAATACTTGCGGTCAGTAATAGAGAGTGCTTGACGATGCTGCAATCGTAACCAAACCCAATCAGCAACTTGAAATTCGATGTCCCGATGAGTAATGTCATGCTGATCTTTCATGTGCTGTTTGGCTAAATGTAAACGGTCTTGAATTTCAACCAAAAACTCATCTCGATCGATCAAAGACTGATCCACTGCCTCCAACTTAGCCATTCCAGGTTCATATGATTTAATTGAGGGAGGCTCCCGACCATAGACCACACGAAAAGGGCTAGTCTTGAGTATTCGTTGATAACTAGTATTATAGCAATACTCCGCCCACGGCAACCATTTGATCCACTCTCTTGGCCGATCGCCTACCAAACAACGAAGATACATAACAATAATCCTGTTAATTACTTCGGTCTGACCATCGGTTTGTGGATGAAATGCCGAACTAAAATTAAGTTGAACTCCAGAGAAACAGAAAAGCTCCTTCCAAAACTAACTGGTAAACGTAGGATCACGATCACTGACAATGGAAGAAGGTAATCCATGGAGACGCACAATTTCCACAAAAAAAGGTGTGAGCAACTAAACTTGCCGTATAAGGATGGGACAAAGGTACAAAGTGAGCATATTTGGAAAATCTATCCACAACCGATAAAATCACAGATTTTTCCACCAACTTTAGGGAGGCCTTCAATAAAATCCATGGAGATATCGGACCAAACTTGAGTTGGAATTTCTAGTGGTTGAAGAAGGCCATCAGGATGTAAATGTTCAGTTTTATTACGCTGACAAATGGCACAGTTTCGTACCCAATCAGCCACTAACTTGCGATCACCGAGAGATACTGAAATCGGCTCGGAGACGATGCAATGTCTTTTGTGTACCTTCATGTCCCATATTATGAACCTTCTCCAGAATTTTTGAAACCAAGACAGAGGAAGTTGGGATGAAAATTCGATCATGTTTTGTGAGCAATCCATCAACCATGGCCCAAGGTGGTCCTAACATACCCGTAGATAGTTGTTGTTGTAAAAGCAGCAGTTCATCATTGGTCTGCAACTCCTGGCGAATATCCTCAAGGAGTTGAAAATGAGGACCTGAAAGCACCAATAAAACTGCTGTGTCTTCTTCTCGGTGTGACAAAGCACCCGCCACTCGATTCAAACGGCCCGAACGATATTCCACGATGAAATCAAATCCGAACAACTTACTAACCCATTGGTGCTGTGGAATTGTCGAGAGACGCTGATCAAGAAGGAACTTTAAACTGTAATGATCAGTATGGATGACAAATTGGCGTCCCCAAAGATACGGCCGCCAATGCTTGACTGCTTGTACCAAACCAATCAACTCCCTTTCATACACTACTAGTTTGCAATGGCGTGCAGCTACGGGCCGACTAAAGAATGCAGTGGGTCGTTCGCCTTGATGTAAAACTGCTCCAAATCCTGAGCCTGATGCATCACAATCCACCATAAAAAGGTTGGGAAAAATCCGGTAGTTGCAAAATAGGACCTGTGGCCAATGCCATTTTTAATGCATCAAAAGCTTGCGAGGCTGCCGGTGACCACATATAAGCTTGTTTCTTCAAAATACTAGTAAGGGGTGCGGCAATGAGACCATAGTCTTTAATAAACTTTCGATAATAGCCAGCTAGGCCAAGGAATCCACGCAATGCCCGTACTGACTGCGGAGTTGGCCATTCCTAGACTGCTTGTACCTTGCTAGCGTCCATGGCGACACCTTCCGCGGAAATCACATGACCCAAATACGAGATGGATGTCTTACCAAAGAAACACTTAGATTGTTTGAGAAAGAGCTTATTGTTCTGTAAGACACGGAGAACCGCGTGTACATGCTTGAGATGTTCAGACCATGTGCGACTGTAGATCAATATGTCGTCAAAAAATACGAGGACAAATTTTCGGAGATAAACACGAAGAACCTCATTCATTAAAGCTTGAAAAGTTGCGGGTGCATTTGTCAAACCGAATGGCATAACTAGAAATTCGAAAAGACCCTCGTGATTACGAAAGGCTATCTTGTGAACGTCAGCCTCATGCATATGAACTTGGTGGTATCCAGAACGAAGATCCAATTTAGAGAAAAAATGGGCACCTTTCAGTTCATCAAGAAGTTCATCAATGACTGGAATGGGAAACTTATCTTTAACAGTCTTTGAATTGAGTGCTCGATAGTTGACACAAAACCTCCAAGAATTGTCTTGTTTCTTGACCAATAAGACTGGAGAGGAGTAGGTTGAATTACTACTGCTGATGAGTCCTTGTTTGAGCATGGACTGGCACTGGCACTGTCACTCGAGCTCCTCCTTCTGTAGCATGGGATAGCGATATGGTCTTACCACTACTGGAGGTGTGCCGGGAGGTAGATGAATTTGATGATCACATGGGCGGGAAGGAGGTAATCCCTGTGGCTCCACGAAGAGCTCGGTGAATTCAGTGAGCAGGGTGGTCATTAAATCTTGCCATTCACAGCTCTGTACTATGGTGCGAGGTCGTTTGCCAGGCAAACCGTGCCATAACACTTGATGATCTTCATGCCAAAAAGACATTGTTAATACATCAAAATCCCAAACGATTGGACCGAGTCCGCGCAACCACTGAATACCAAGAACCATATTAAACCCGTCTAGAGGTAAGTCATAAAAATCGGCATAAAATTGTTCTTGGCCAATCTGAATTGGGAGCTTGTGAATCACACCCTGGCTGGCAATACGCTCCCCATTGGCTACTGTCACGTTCAAATCTTGCCGGGGTTGTAAGGCAATCCCCAGTTGAGTGACCATCGTATCCCGCAGGAAGTTATGCGTTGAACCTGAATCAATCAGTGCCAATAATGTAATGTACCAACACCAACATGTACCCGCATGGTTTGGCCCACGCAAATTCCTGTCAGAGCATGCAGAGATACATGTGGATCCTCCCCGTCGTCTGAGTCCTCTGGAACTGCTTCGTCCTCCTCTTTGACTACCTCCAAGCAATACAGACAACGATGTCCTCTGCTGAACTTTTCATCGCAATTAAAGCATAAACCCTTTTCACGACATTCCGCCATCTCCGCGGCAGTTAATCATTTGAATTGTCTCCCGGCGGTACTAGACGATCCCGGTCCTCTGCCAGTTGAAGCTGCCGACGATGGTATCCCGTGACGGTAGAGGGCTCCTTTAATATGAGTATTGCGAGGCCACCACGCTTTGGTGTGGCTTGTTGCCAAGGCTGCCCGCTGTTCATATGCCCTTGCAACGCTCATAGCGATCTGCAAATCTGGCAAATTCTGTAATTCCACATCAATGCGCAAGATATCTGTTAGTCCGAACGTAAAGAGTTGAACTTGTTGCTCGCTGGATAATGGACCGGCTCGGCAAAGTAAAGCCAAAAAATTTTCTTGGTAATCTGCCACCGTACCAGTCATCCTCAATTTTGTAATTTCCCCCAGAGGGTTGGAGCGGATGGGTGGATCGAATTGAAGGTGGCAGCGCTCCTTGAAGCGAGACCAAGTCGGTGTTCCTTCGTCTCGTTCCAATTGGATGTACCAGTGCTGCGCTACCCCCACCATGTGATAAGCTGCAAGCCATACTTTGTACCTTCATCAGTGCGTTGACCCCAGAAGAACTGCTCACAGCGGTTGATCCACCCGAGGGGATCTTCCTTGCCGTCATAAGTTGGAAAATCAAGTTTGTGATACCTTGGAACCACGGCTGTGTCCGCGAGAGGAGGCATGGCTGTTGACATATGTGGACTCACCCTTGGCGGAAATTTTTGGGGGTATAAATGGCAGTGATGCAGGACATGTTGGCATTGTCCGAGCGAACGGTGTTGCACCGAAGCTAGAAACGACCGAAGCTTTTTGAAACAATCCCATCGGTAGGGGTGTCGGAGGAATTGTCTCCGTAGCAGATGTGTGCCATGGTTCCAATCTTGCCTCAGACGACGATGTCGCTACAGGTGGTTGAAAACTTCCCAGAATACCGGTGTATCCTGTCTGGTCTTCTAGTTTCCTGATGCGTTCGTCGATATTGGATGGTCGCTCCTCCAGAGCAATCACCCTAGCTTCCAGGGACGAGAAATTATCGCGTATTTGTTTGCTCAGTTCTAGCTTTAATTCGGCGATCGCGGCCATCACCTCGGACGGCTCGCAGTTCTTGTCCGCACCAGAAGACATGATGGTCGGCTCTGATACCAAATGATGTACTCGACTTCGGCTGTGCAGGTTGTAGGGATGAGTCGCTTCTAGTCGAGTCCTTGATTCGGTGAGAAGACGCCGTATACTGGAAGAAACTATCGAGGGAAACAGAGAAACTCGAGAGGGCAATAGGATAGCAATTGGAAGACAAAGTATATTTTTTCTTAGTTTCGGTCTGAGTTACAAGCTCTTTTTAAAGAGTTACATGTGTAATTCGATTAGTACTCAACTCTGTTGTAATACAAATCTTGTTACCTATTTGGGAAGTCTACCGATTCGTCTATTGCCATAAGCGCTACTGATTACTCTGTTGGTTGATTCTGAATTGTAGTCGGAACAAGCTGCTGCGCCTTTGCTCGATCATCACCAGCTGCGATGCCTCGTTGATAAGGTTGTCCCCAATAAGAGTGCACAACAATAGCGGTGAAGTTTTCATGACCTAGATGCATAATAGTACCCTTAAGTTGAGGCGGCTCAAGGTGGCCTTTGTAAACAACAGATCTGGAAAGATCACCACAAAGAGAACATTGAATAAGAATGACTCACATGAATAGAACATAATTGGGAGGTTCTTATACTCTGATTTTAATGCTTAAGAAAGTCCAAAAAAATTCAATCCCCTTTCCGATAGAAAATATTGCTAATATTCCCTTCAAAAGAAGGAGCTTAGTGGGACTCCCGGATCCTTTTCAGCCTTCAACTTAATCAAATTAGACAATCTACAAACTAAAAAATAGCATTTTTATATTAGGATAGGACTATATCTGTGTCAACTGTCTGCTTTCATGATTCCCACGCAGAAGGGTCGGGCAGGATACCTAATGACAGTAAGGAAATTCGATGAAAAGAATAAGAAATTTGTCGTGATACCTCATAATTGTTTTTATCTGAGATTCTTGAAAAGGAATTGAAAAGAAGTCTCAGAGCCAAAAGCAAAATAAACTGGAATCAAGCGAAATCTTAATTCTTGTTGTTGTCCCACCAATATGGAGTAAAATTTTTTGTTACTGCTAGGGCAAATGATTAAGAATGGATGATGGTTTCGTTCTACAGTTAAGGAGTATCTAGTATAATCACCTCAATGCTCCAACTTCACTAAGGTGGCTAACAATTGAAGATACAACCCTTCTAGAAGCATTTCATTTGAACTCCCATGCTCTGAATCGTTGACTACAACATACTAAATTACTGGCTATGCAGTCATCTGGAAGTTTCTAAAGGAATCATACAAAAGATATCCATTTATTTGGTTATGGCAATGAAACAAAGTTGCCATTGCATCAGCAATTACTTTATAAAATGCTCAAGACTTCATGACATCAGCTTAGACAACATCGTACCCAAGCAGACATTCAATGCAATACCTCGCTTTTAGAAGCAAAAGAATGGTAAAGACCTCAAGACTGTTGAACCCGCGATCAACAAAGTCACCCTGCAAGTCAATCCAAACTCAGTTCAGTAATCAAGATCGCCACTCGAACCTAAGATACCAAACCACAAACAGAGCCAGACTACCAAAGCTCAAGAACATACCATACATATGTAATTAGTCTCAGGAACATGCCCCCGGTCGCAAAGAGCTTCATCAGGTCATGGAACTACCCATGGATGTCGCCGCACTGTCACCGGGTTGTTGACGGGCTGCACGTTCGACTCCTCGATGAGAATCTCCTTCACCTGAAGGGTTCAGTTAATGTTACACTCACACATTACACATGCTGCGCACCAATATAAACATGCAACCTAATACAGAAATCATCAAAGGCACCTAATTTTCCCGCTTCTCCCCCAAATATCATGGTCAGAGTTGTTTGTAAAAACGGTGAAAACCAAGCAGTAAAAACGAAAGTGCAATTCAGATTTGCAAAATATCATGGTCACAGTTGTTTGTACAATTTTGTTCCAGCAACCATGAGAACAGATATGCCTGATAAACTACCTCTCATTACAGCCACTACTACAAAAAGAATGACAACAAAACTGAAACAACACAATAAAAAACAACAAAAATCGTTTATAGCCTTCATCATATTTTTTCATTAAAATATCCTAAAACGCTGCTAATATTAGAATTAGTGAACCATCAAAACACTAAAGAAAGCAATTACTACCACCCCACTGCGCCAATCAACAACAGCTTCAAACATATGCTGCTAAGACCACCCAATCCATAGCATACAAAGGAAACAAAAAAATCCCATGGACCCAAACAATCCCTATCTATCAAAAAATTGTGTGCAGTTTTGCACTACTACATCACACCATATACAACAAATCTGCCGTATTCACCACGGTATTCACACCCATCGACGCATCAGAAGCAAATCTTAGGTAAAAAAATGAAAACTGGGATCGACTACTCCATACAAGTTGGCAGGAAATCCGTCTCCCCATGCCATACCAACCTAATGCACGTATAGATTCACAATTCATCTCGTATAGCATCAAACCCTAACGATCCATACAGCGAGACACATAATTAAATCAAATCCATAGCAAGCGCCATCCATGAGCAAGCACGAACAGACCCCGACCCCACAGAAACAGATCGAAAAAAATCATAGCACATATTCTGATACGAAGGCACCGGAGTCGAAAGGCGCATACCTCGCCGATGCTTGCGAAGCACTCGAAGACGAAATTCTCGTCCAGCCAATATTGCAGGTCCCCGATTCATCACCGGGTAACAGGAATAAGTGTCAATAAAAGGTGTTCTTTCCTCCCTAAAACAAGCTCCAGATCTCTGCTTCCAAGCTGAAATGATGCTCACAAACACTTGAAAGCCTTGGGCCATATCCGAAAATAGGCAGTACTCGTTCTTCGCATGGTATGTCTTGAGTAAGCTGCGAGGAACCAATAGCGACATTAGATGAACATTAGATAGTCTTACCTCTCTTCATGTAGATGTAATAACTAATGGCGAGAACAATAAAATAAGCGGCAATCGAGCAAAATGAATGGTAAACCGTAAACGCAGTTCAATCTATACTGTGAAGCATGTGAACACTATACGAGATAGTCTTCAATAGTTCGTTGATAGTAGGACCAACAGAAGTCTGGAAACAAAAGTTTCTTGGTAAAGTACTTACCATATCCAGTAGTTTGAACATCAAATCCTTCATCCTGTAAAGGTATCATGACCTTGCTTTAGTTAGCAGAGATTGGTTCCAGAAAAAAAAAGTTTATACATTAGTTTTCTCTCAAACACAGGTTCAACGTAATCAGTGGCAAACTCCTGTTGATGGAATATGGTTCAACGTAACCAACTATTTCCTCAGTTGCTTTGCATAATGCTTGAAAGCCCTGAGACTCGAGATTACAGGCCACCCCCATTCATCACATCTCCCTCAAAAGTGATTTCAAGCCTAGCATAGCACAATGAACAGTAAGTAATGACAATCATACCCTCCATCATGACGGTTACTGCTTAAAGACAATAAAGTCAAAATGCTTCACCTTCCTCGCAGATTTTCATCAGGAAGAACATATTTGAACACCGGACCACGAGTATTAAGCTTTGTTTCAAGTCTCCCATTTATATCATCTACGTACTCTTGTAACTTCTTTACTGCACAAGTTGTGCTGCACAATAATGCCAATGGCAACTATCAATTTAACACATCACATGGTAGCAGTACAAGCACATGTAAGAGAAAAAAAATACATATTCTATGCATAAGAGGATGAGTTTACCTATAGAAAGGAGTCAACACTGTAATATAAAAGAAACATATTGTCGGGAATGGCTATGAAAGTTCTATCTTACAATAATAAAAAAGAAAGAGACATAAGCAAAACATTCTTTGTTGGTGTTATGAAACACTTGGTAACCCTAGAGTTTTTCCCTATTTGAGTCCTACAAACATATAAATACTTGAGCAGGTACCACTCTTTTGTATTGCAAGATTTTTTTATCCTCCTTACTTCTATGTACCCTTAGAAGCATCAAATTCAAGCACGATGATATCACAATAATTGAAGTCTAACAGTTTTTTATGCCATAAGTAGCTAGTCCGTTTGATCCAAAACATAAAAATTGAAGAGATGAAACAAAAACTCATAAAATTTCAAGCTCTCTAGTGAAACTTGATTCATCATGGGCACCAGAACATGAAAAAAAACAAACAAAGATGTGTAAGGTAAGTTGCATAGCGCTCTACATTTGACAGTTTGACCAAATCATGCAATAGAGCTGCCCAAGACAGCAACCACCACACAGATACCAAGAAAGATTTGGAGCCAATATTGTGCATCTCTACAATTCTAATCTAGAACTCATTTCGTCAAGTTTAAGTTTATCGAATTGAATCAGACCGAGTGGAAGATATTCTCGGATAGTGGTTTTTTCCTCACTATCCCCAGTGCTTCTCTATCGATTATCAACTGAGTCAACGAATTCCGCCAAGTCCACAGCGCAACCACCAACCACTCGATCAAGAATTAACACAATTCCTCCGACCAAAACAAAAAAGGCAATATTTGGGTAACCAAATCGCACCACGAGTCAAACACTACCCAAAGGAGCTGCGAAATCATCAAATTACTACTCTCTCTCTATTTTTAATTTTGATAATAGAGGATCAAAGAATTGCTAGCGAATTGCCAAGTGGCGGCTATCCTCATGGCGTCCCCCCCTCGCCGCGGCCTCCTCGCTCTCCAACTCCACCATCCCTCCCTCCGCCGTCCCTCCACCTCCGCCGCCACGGCCAAAGAATGACAGCGATGGCGATGACCTCCTGTCCCAACCTCGTCCCCTCGCGAAGGTTGCGACTCTGGCGCTCTCCCTCCACTCGTAACGAGAACCTCCGACTCTGCTCTAGCTTCCGCCTTCCCGCCGTCGTGAATAGGCGCGAGGCGAGAGGCGAGGGCGGAGGAAAGGGACGAGGGAGGTGGGCGACAGCGAGGTCGCGCGGGCGAGTGGAGGCGGCGGAGGAATGTTACCATATCAGAACACTACATTGTTTTTCAGTGTCAACACCTCAGAACACTACATTGTTTTTCAGTGTCAACACCAAAGACGAATAAACATCAAGTAATTGTATAATGAACACTCATGTCCACAAGCTCGTATAGCTACAGCAAAATGGAACTCCATTGCCACAGATCAAAGGCTCAGCTAAACGAAGCATGTATGAAGGTTACTAAGTCATCCTGCTAATCATTGTCTGAACAAAAACCAAAATAGTGCAAACAACAATTTAACTACAAGCAAGATCTCTCCAGACTCTGCACACCATATAATCTAATTGCTTTGATCCTAAGATTCGGAATTCAGATTACACCCAAAAATTCGCAAGCTCACAATTTGGAACGATATTTTTCTTCTCCAATGTTTGCCCTCCTTCCTCCCATCACTAATTGCACGATGCTGGTAATTAGCGATCTCCAGACAACAACCAGATCTCCCAATCCAAGAAATGCATAACAACACAAAAATTCCCCAAATTCAAGGAGGGACTGCTCACTATTAAACACCAAACGCCACATATAACCTTCCAACTTGACGCAACCGGCACCAGATTCAAACCCAAGAAAGCTTAATAACCAAGAATCGTAGACCAACCTAGAGGAGGGGGCTCCTTCTTGCGGTGCCTCAGAAACCGGAAGAGGAAGAAGCTGCGGAGGAGAAAACCGCGGCGATTCTTTTCTTCCCCGCTTGTGTCGGATTGTAGTGGTAATTCTTGCAACAAAAAACATTGTTTCTATGATTTGATTCGAGGGCTATGCATTTGTAAGATCGAGGAGGCTGACTAGAGGGGGTGAATAGTCGTTTCTAAAATCTCTAAGGCTAAAACCGATTTCTAATGCAGAAGCTAATAACAATATGGTTTTGCCTAAATCAATTAGGTTCAACTAAGTGCACCAACAATACAAGTCTATTAATAAAGATAGCAATTAAGCATAAGACTTGTAAGCAATTCAATTCTAGCAATATAAATAGCACAAAGTGAATCAAGCATCATACACAATGAATATAAATGCAATAGTGAAGCACAAGAGATCAAACCAAGATGACACGGCGATGTTTTACCATGGTGTTCGGAGACTTGCCGGTCTCCCCTAATCCACGTTGAGGCAAGTCCAAACCAATTGGACCGGCTCCACAAATTTAGCACCCGCCTCCGAGGCAAGTCCAACTACTTGGATTGGTTCCAAACCGAACCAACACCTCGCTCCACTACAGTTGCTCCTTCCTCCACTCCGGAGATGGCGAGCACTATACCACTCACAAACCGCCCGGGTCTTCTCACAATCTTCTTTGAGAAGCTCACTGGCGCAACGACGCTACCACGTCGTCTAGGTGTCGGCAAACACCAAGAGTAATAGGTCTACGACCTTCACTTGAACCAATCAAGTGTCTAAGCTCAATGGATACTAAATCCACCACCTAATGCAACATATGCACTAGGATTTGCTCTCTAACCTCACTAAGTGCAACACATGCACGAAAGAGAATGCGAGGCTTGCTCTTTGCTCAATGGAATGTCTAGGGGCACCCAGCAACCTCCCCTCACACGGCCAAGGTGGGTATTTATAGCCCACACAAAAACTAGCCGTTGGGAGAAGTTGTCTTTGAAAAATCGGCAGGGCGGTCGACCATGGTATGTGGTGGTCGGGCCGCACCTCCTCCAACGGTCGAAAACTACCGGAGAGATGCTGGCCCGGTCGGCCTTGATAGCGGCCAGATCGAGACCGCACCGATCGGTCAGACCGCCGCATGACGACGTCGGTCAGACCGCTCCACCAAAATCCAGTTTTGGTGCTTCTCTGAAAAACTTGACCACTTCAAAGGTCAGGATTCGGTCGGACCATGAGCACACCGCCGATCGGGCCGAGGTCTGTCTGGAACCGCCCTTAACCATTGATCGGACCGCTCCATAGAACAAAAGATCTTTTTGCATTTCTTTTTCAATCTCAACTTTGCAAAACACATTTGCAAAAGATATGAAATGCAAACAAGGCATGTAGGCAAGATTCTCAACAAGTTGCAAAACACATTTGCCAACTTTTAGAATCACACCACAAATTGCACTCCGCTTCAACTCAATTTGCAAAACACATTTGCCAAATTGACGCGCGATGCAAACAATGATTCAAGTGAGATTCTCAACAAGTTGCAAAACACATTTGCCAACTTTTAGAATCACACCACAAATTGCACTCCGCTTCTACTCAATTTGCAAAACACATTTGCCAAATTGGCACGTGATGCAAACAAGGATTCAATTGAGATTCTTAATAAGTTGCAAAACACATTTGCCAACTTTTAGAATCACACTACAAGGAATAAGGTACATGGACCTAAACCGTTCGCAAAACACATTCGCAAACTTAAGTCACATTTTACAAGGATCATCCATGAGCTACAACAATTTGCAAAACACATTCGTAAATATTGGCAACATGTTAAGGTGAGTTAGAGCAAACACAATGAGCTATCAACACATGACTGACTCAAGTTACTAGTCAAGACCCATCTTAATAGTACGTCAAACTTATACTAGCAATCCGGTCTCCCAACCAAACACCGAGACCGGTAAAAGACTAGGAACACATCCTTAGCCCTAGCTAGTCATACCTTTGCTTTGAGCAACCACTTGAAGCTTGATGGCGCATATCCTCACTTCAAGTCCGGGTTCTTGACTTGAATGCTCATCAACACATGATGAGTTCTTCACTTGACCTTCATCAACACATGATGAAGCTTCACTTCGGTATCTTGACTTGATGCTCATCAACACATGTTGACATCTTCCATCCCGAGTCTTGATATGCATCAACACATGATGGACTCTTCACTTATCTTCTATCCACATGATGTGCCTTCACTTGACTTGATGATCAACTCCTCTTCTTGAACATCATTGACACACGATGATTTCCTTCACTTGACTTCCACCAACACATGATGGGGCTCCTCTTGACTTGATAACCATCAACACATGATGTCATCCCAAGTCTTCATCCTCATGGAACCTAACCTATTCATCCAACTCATGGAAAATGTTAGTTCCACAATATGATTATCATTAATTATCATGACATATCATTAACTCATAATGGTGGGACAAGATACCACAATCTTTCCCTCTTTGGTAATTGATGATAATAACTTCAATAATAAATAATTGAATGTAGATTGGCTTGAGTATATCTGAGACTACATAAGTTGTATATACTCATATGAATATATATATAACTACACAAGTTATATATCTATATCTATATCTACACACACACACACACACACACACACACATATATATGTATATATATATATATATATATATATATATGTATATATGTATATATGTATATATGTATATATCTATATGTATATATGTATATGTATATATACATATATGTATATATGTATATATATATATATATATACTCAGGATATATGAGTACACATAAACTACACAAGTTATGTTATACTCACATATAAGTATATATAGACTACACAAGTCTTATATACTCACATGAATATATGTAACTACACAAGTTATATATACTCAAGGGTATTTAAGTACACATGAACTACTCAAGTTATGTTATACTCACATATAAGTATATATAGACTACACAAGTCTTATATACTCACATGAATATATATAACTACATAAGTTATATACACTCAAGGGTATGTGAGTACACATGAACTACACAAGTTATGTTATACTCACATGAATATATTAACTACTCGGGTTAAATATATTCAAGGATATGTGAACTACACAAGTCTCATATATTAACTACATAAGTTAAATATATTCAAAGGATATATTTCAAAGTAAAGATCCTTAATATGTGTGAACAAAGGAATATGGATCATCTTGATGAAACCACAAAATATAGATTAAGCTCCCCTAAATGTGTGCATACACAAATGTGCAATAGGAACATATGCACATATTCAAGTTAACCTTTGGTGGAGTTCAACATATGTTTTGGATCCGAGGAATGCAACATATATAAGAGAATGATGTCGAATGCATACCTCTTTGATTTGCATCTTTATATCCAAACCGAGACTAAGCATGGTATAACAATAAGAGTGTTAGTCTTACAAATAGATTTATCATTATAAATGCATACTGTTTGGATTTTTCCTTTTGTTTATCTAATGAATTAGATTTGTCATTAATCACTTGTATGCCTTCATGGTTTTCACCTTTATATCTAAATAAGACTACACAATATGTATATCAATAAAAGTGTTAGTCTCACAATTAGATTTGTCATTAATCACCAAAACTCCATTAACACATAATGGCGTGTCTAGATCCTTGGCGTTCTGGTTTTGTTTATTGGGTAGCGAGAACAGAAGAACGAGCTACCAACTTCTTGTATGGCGTTCTTCTCGAGCGGACGGCAAGGCGTGCATGCGACAAGCGCGACCAAGATTAGGTTAGGCGGGGAAGAGGTGGCGGCGAGGGCGGGTGGTGGAAGCGCTGGAGGCGAGGGGGGACGACGGAGGAGACGGTGCAGAGCAAGCGGCGAGCCGTCGAGAGGTGGGGACGAAGGAGGCAAGACATCGGCCGGGCGTTAAGCGGCCGCGTCGAGGAGCAGAGGTCGGCGCCGGCAGAGGAGGTCTCTCTGGAGGAGGCGGCAGCCGGCACTCACCAGCGGCATCACGGTCGAGCCGCCTGGGAGGAGCAGAGGGCTAGGGATTTGGGGAATGGAGGAGGAGGCTGGATGGTTGGGGGCGGGAGGGGGCAGGGGAGGCGGCGGTTGGAGGCGGAGGCTTGCAGCGGCGAGAAAATGTGAGGAGGTGGGGTGGGGCGATCCACGCTTACGCGGACTAAACTTCGAAATTATAGTAGTTAAGATTGAAGGGCAAAGCCTATTCCCGATTAACTTATGGCAAATATCCATAAGAGCATTTCCGTGACTAATTAAGGATCTAAGTTGCACAAAGGTAGATTTCTTTGGGATCTAAAATGGAGGACCCGATGCGCTTTTTTTTATCTCCCATTCGGTATATATTAGATAACATAAAATAATTATGAAAATAAGAATGTTGTGCCTAGAAGTTTTAGTGTGAGAACGTTCTTTTACATACTGTTTATTTGGGCTCACGGTAGTAGTGTGTCTAATGTCATACCGGGGAAGGATGGTGTGTCCGAGAACATAAAGGATGGCGAATATGTGTTGACTTACGAAGACAAAGATGGAGATTGGATGTTGGTCGGTGATGTTCCATGGGAGTAAGTACACTGATCTGATCTAATTACAATAACAACAAACAGAGAAAGGAGAAGTTTAGAGGATAGCTTGAGGCTCTGTAGTGAACTTTTAAAAATCGATCAATTGTAAGAGTTGGTCGAGAATTTTGCTTTTGAATATTTTACAGGATGTGCTTATATGCTTCAAGATAAAATGATCTTGTATTGTAAAGCAGCCATGATTAGAGGATCTCTTAAGATTATACCCCCTCCATTCTATTTTACTTGGCGCTTTAGAAAATGTGCAGTCAACCTTTTAAATTGACCACAAATATACATAAATGTATTTAGATTTGTTAAATGAAAATGATGCTATTAGATTTGTCATAAAATATATTTCTATATCATTAACCTTTTAAGAATTTGCTAACATATAATTAGAAAATTAGAAAAGGCAATGGTCAAAGACATGTATTGGAGACCGTGTCGATGTCTAAAACGACAAGTCAAAAAGAACGGAGGTAGTCCTAATTTTCCTTAGTTATTGTTTCAATACAGTCATAAACTCATAATCATAGTTACTAGAAACGCGGTTCGTCCGAGTCATGTTACAAGATTTGGGTTAAGTAGTTCGCCACTTTTTCTTTCCAATTGCCCTTTGCTAACACAAACTCGTACCCTAAACCGATTCGAGGCGAGCATTGCTTGTGTCCTTTGTGGTATTAGTCTATGATTTCATTAAGTGATCTCTGTATAAATTTGTGCAAAATTATCATCGAAGGTCTTTCTATAAATTGATAAATTTCTTGATGTTAACTATCTATGGTACATGTAATGCAAAGAAATGATTGAGTAGTAAAAGTGGAGATGTTTTTTTTTCTCCTTTTGATAGGGCTAGAGCGAATAGCGGTAAAGGTAGGTTAATAAACAAAGGTTGAGAGTAGCCTCGCATGTTTCCAAATTCCAATAGTATACCATTTGGTCTTAACATAACTAGCTCAATATTGAAATAATTTAGCATTTGTGATATTGTTTATTTAAAATCCATTGCAACGCACGGGCACCCTACTAGAAGCAGGGTAGCCAGGTGAAGAACGACTCCGTCAAGAAGCAGGGCAGCCACTCCCGAAACTTGTGTAGGGTTTCATCCATTTTCAAGTGCCAAGGTTTCAACCGTTGATCATGCCACCCGTGCAATAAATCTGATAAATGTTTCAACTTTTGAATTATGGCTTGCTTGATGTATGTAAGGTTTTGGAATGACAAGAGTCCAGGATTGCTATGGACACAGGTTGCTTGATACATGAGGATTGCATGTATGGTTGTTTAGTCATCTGAATATGTTTGACGTACTAATTGTCTGTTTTCGTCATCTGAATATGTTTGACATACTAAATTTATTTTGCATGGTTGTTTAGTCAAACCTGCAACAAGAAAATCTTCTTGGCTCTGCTGTAAGACATGGAAGTTTTAACTTAAGAATGACAATTGGGAGATTAGTGAGCTGCAACAACATATTCTATGCAAAAAATTGATTTTTCGTTGCAACACACGGGCACATGACTAGTACAGTGCAATGTTGTAGTACCTACGTGACCGTGCACAACATTCGCATTGCGCACAAGAGAGCTTTTTTTAAGTACACGTGATACGCACCCAAGCGCGCACACACCATATGTATGGCCTCACGTACATATGTAGGTGCGTCCTTAATACACGCCTAATCTAGAGTAGAGGCATAGATCTCAGATAGCGCGGGTACACGTATTAACTATTAAATACACTTATATATACGTGTACTATTCTTGAAACCACTGTTTTATCTAGGAGATAAACTAAGCTACGCTAAACTCTCCCTGCGATAAGACGTGCGCGCGCCGATCCACGAACGTGAGTGGGCTGCTCGCACCACAGCGAAACAAGCCGACTGAGCTCAGCTCCTTGCGTACTAGAGAGCTAGTGATATGTGCAAGTCTTGAAATCCAAGTGACACCTTAACCAGAGGCTTCGTGCCTTGATCGAACACCTAGTCGAGCGAACACATGGCATCTAGTTAGCCGCGGATTCCTGAAAGCCTGCAGCCTTTTTGTGAGGAAATAAGTATGCGTGATCCAGTGTGTGTCAGCGTTGTTGCTGCGGGGACAGGAGCTAATGGAGCTGATTGAGCCATATGTTTCGCTGCAAAGGCTTTCGGTGGTAGCCCAGTACAGTACTCTCCTCCCGATCGAATCCTTTTCGATCTGCTAAATTCTCAAAAGCTGTAGTGCACATGGCACAGTCGGGCCAATTCGCCATGTCTCGAGGATTCCTCTGGCACCGGCCATGCCTCGAGATTCCTTGCAACAACACGGTCACTTCTGAAACAAGACATCTCATATGATATTTCCTCTTCCTTTATTGATTTTTTTTTGAGAAAAAGACTTCTCGTTGGATCTTATGAGCCAGTTGACTATTTGAGCCCATAATAATTCACATAAAGTGCAGCCAAATCATAGTTTCATACATGCATGGACCAATGATGCCATCCAATTGAGTGGTCGCCTGGTCGGTTCACACATGCACCTCCTGAGACCCCCGTGCTCTTCTGACTTCTGTGTTTGTGCCACCGAAAATTGGCAGTCCGGCGCTTGAGGTTAAGGAGCAATTGGCGGCTTGACGCATCGTCTCCTCTTACCTTGGTCTTACAATTCAGACCTATCCGGTACTAGCATGGAGCAGCACTGGTGCACAACGATGTGGTGCAATGCTTAATTTGTTGTCAGCATGTACTGATGTACACCTCATGAGTCAACCAGCACTTCATGAATTGCGTGCATCAAATCAAACAGATGACACCTTGCATCATTTCATGAATGATTTTCATGTCCAAGGCTAGCTCCAACAGCTGCCATAGCTATGAAATGCACACAAAACACCTAGCAGCATCATTGTATAGCAAATCACAAAAGACAATGCTACATGAATAATAAAAGTGCTCCTCCTGTTCATGCTGCTGGTAGTGCCTAATAAGCTAGATACGCACCACCACGGTCCAGCGCATTTGGGACGGGTAAAATGTATCCGGTAGGGACATACATTTTGCACGGTGCGGCGGCCATCACGGCCGGGATGATCGGACGTACGGCTCACCGGCACTGCCGTCGTAGCCGCTTTTGCGTACATTTTAGTCTCCACGAATGGTGCGACCTCGGACGAGAATATACAGAAAGTCTCACTTCACCCACCGCTAAATGTGTGTTAAGCCTTACATAATCTGGTAATAACATAGCATTCTTCGTGTTGCGATCTACGTAATGTTGCCGTCGGCAAAGAGGGAAGAATGCACACAGGAACTGATGCAATCCGAAGGTGACTAGGCGAGAATTTCGAGACAAGCTTTGCCCAATGAAACCAAAAAGAAAAAGGGGGAAAATAAAGCTAGAGGTCAAAAAGGGTTTGACCCGTCCACCCAGGCTGTGATTTCGATAGACACTGGTTCGACAGGCCCATCTAGCCCAGTACACCTAACACAATCACGATGCGGCGGGCCCGAGCGGTCAGGGAGGCACGGGGAATCTGTTGGCCTTTGGGCTGTCGTCAGAGCCCACCATAACTGTTCGCATGTGCAGTTTGGGGTCCATGAGTGTTGACTGTGGACGGGAAAGGTCATCCAGATGGAGAGTTTTCCTCCGTTTCACACTGAATTTATATATATATACACTACACCATTAAAGTAAGAGAATTCACAGTACAGAACAAAAGCATTGTATTAGTCATTTATTCAGAAGAGATCTCTTGTTTGATTTCCGTTGATTAACGATGAGGAGCGTCTACTACTTGAATTTCTTTTCTTGTTATGGTTATCTGTTCGAGTGTGCATGACGTACGCAGCACACTACACACAGTGGATTTTTAGGTAACTAGTAGAAGGTAGCCTCACCATCAAGACAAAACCAACGGGTAGTACTAGTAGATTTATGGAATACCAAGTGTTCCCAAGTCTTCTTAATCTTGCGAATAAGCGCATGGGAATGAGGTTTCAAACTCTTTGGATGGTTGACCTTTTGCTTGGAAGGATTATCTCTGGATCACTCCCAAGTCCTAACTACATGTCTACATGCGTTAGGCGCACACAATAGCTATAGTTACATCAATTATTGTACAATTAGTTACGCTGAAAACAAGAGATCGACGCAACCAACTAACGCTAGGCATCAAACGAGTTATGCCCACATCTCGGCAGCTGCCGGGAGAAACTGAGTAGACCCAGAGTCGTCGATCGAAAGTCAGGCCACGCTTTGACCCATTGCGACCACGAAACAGCTAAGAAACTATTATCCGAGCCCCATAAAGATGCTCTGAGCTCTACCCCCGTGCCGTGTCAACGCCGAGCCTAACAGAGCGCGCAAAAGTCGCACCCCCCGCGTCGCGTCGTCCCAGCACGTCAACCCGGCCCACACGCCTTTTTTTCCCCTCATGCGATGTCCTCGTTTCCTAACCCTCCGAAACCGACGGGCGGCCGCGGCCGCGGGAACGTCGTCGTCGGCGCGCGCATGTGATGTAGTGTTACAGGACGGGAACTCTCGTGTAATCGTGTACGTGCTGGTGTGCTACTGCTACTGCAGTACTGCGTGATGTGACGCGCGCACTAGCTAGCTAGCTAGCCCGCGCCGAGTCCGCGCGAGAGCGAGCGCACGCCTGCGCCCCGCGCCGTGTTTCGCACACCACCGACTGGTCGAATTCTCCGTCTCAAGGCAGGTCGGTCGGGCTGGGCACCATTCCCTGGGTGGCACGGCAGGGCATGCAGGGCAGGGCAGCTTGCCGTCTACGACTTGATCCACCAACAAATTTAAAGATTGAAAAGTCTACTAATTCGTGGCTACCCGTGCACGATCGAGCAGCCTCTTTTGCGAGTAAAATAAATTATGTATGTTTGTGGCCAATATGGATCGAGAGTGGAGGAAGTTACTGCCAAGATTAACTTTCGTGCTCATAATTAGAGGGAATTGATTGCACGCTACTAACACAATAATCCAGATGAATGGGCTAATCTACCATCCCACCTTGTGCTAGTAACCAATCCTTTAGCGAGAACTCATACGGGAATGTTATGATCCCCAGGTTTTGCAAATTGTTGGCGAAGGATCACTGAGGCGGCAGGGAAAGAGATCTGAACATATACTATTAATTCATCTCTGAAACTGCTGCAATGAGTGCATGCCTGCATGGTGTGTGTGTACTCTCTCCCTCTCCCTCTCTCTCTCTCTCTCTCTCTCTCTCTCTCTCTTATACGCAGAGGTGAGATGTGTGCGCGGTATAGAGGAGGGAAGAGTCAGTGTCACAGTGTGGTGTGGCCGTGGCTTGGCATGGTGCGCGTGTGTGGATGGGGTGAGTGGGCGGCTGGCTTTTTCGGGCACGCGTGCGACCCCCGCGGGGCCCGCGCTTTGGACGGGTTGCTCGCTCGCTAACTCTTGCTCTCCTTCTTCTCGCCGCAGTCATAAGCATGACGACAACGGGGTCTTCGCGCTAGCTCTGCTGCCGTGTAGGCTTAGGCCGGCCGCCGTCTTTGAGAGGAAATTCTGGTGCACCAAAGAGAATGTAGGCCAAAAGATCATGGCAACCAGTCAACTACAGGACTCTGGTAGTACATACGTTCGTACCATACTCGTGCATGCAAGTGTTTGGTCTACTACAAGTTTCATTATGGCTAGCTGATCAAATATTTAAAAATAATCTATGTATAAATAAATAAAAATTAAATCGAACAAAACCTTGCAAAAAAAGAATCCACCGTATACTAGGAAGTATTAATGACCTGTTTAGATGTGGCGAATTGGGCTAGAATTGTGGTTATTCCTTTATATAAGTTCTATGATAAGTAGGCTCGTCAGCATCAAGGCCGTTCCATATTTTCATGAATATTGGCATATCTTCCATCCCTCTATCTATCTATCTATTATATTATTAAAGCGATAGAAAAAGAAGTCACCACGTTCGCTTTCAAGGGCTAGAAATTCTCACGTTAATCGGTGAAAAAAGAGAAACATCCACACCATTGATTATGATGAGTCCAGATGATAACGATCTAGATTAAAGGAAAGAGCCTATGTCAGGTACAATATAGAAATAAGAGTCCATCTCAAGTACAACGTAAAAATAACTGATATTCGGAATAAAAAATAAAATAAAATTAGCAACTTAATTTTGATACGAATTCATAAGTAAAATCACTAGATACACATAATTCGGAATTAAAATTAAAAAAATAGTAATTGGATTAGTACACGAATTCCAACTAAAAATAACTCAATTCGGAATAAAAACAAAATAAAATAGCAAATTGATTTTGATACGAATTCCTAAGTAAAATTCCTAAAAATATATAATTCAAAATAAATATTTTTGATTAATATATGAATTCCAACAAAATACCTAGATTTTGGAATCAAAAATAAAATAAGAAATTTGATTTCAATATGAATTCCAAAATAAAAACCTTAATAATCTGTAATTCAGAATATTTTTTATAAAAAATAGCAATTGGATTATTACACAATTCCAACAAAAATAATTGAAATTTGGGATAAAAATAAAAGGAAATTTGCAATTTGATTTCTATATGAATTCCAAAGTAAAATATTTAAATAACTAAAATTCAAAACAAAAAACATTATCAATTTGATTTACATACAAATTCCTAAGTAAAATCCTAAATAAATATAACCGAGAATAAAAATTAAACAAAAATCATAATTGGATTGTTGTACAATTTCAACAAAAATAACTACTATTTGGAATAAAAATAAATGAAAATTGGCAATTTGATTTTGATGTGAATTCCAAATTAAAATCCATAAATAAATTTAATTCGCATAAAAATTAACAATTGGGTTAGTATATGAATTCCAACAAAAAATAACTTAAATTAGGGACAAAAAATAAAATAAAATTTGAAATTATATTTCCATACGAATTCCAAAGTAAAATCCCTAAATAACTAAAATTTTGAATAAATTAAATATACGTTATAATGAGGATATCACGAATGGTGTCAGATGAGATCACAAAAGAGTGCAATGATGTCGATCTGTCCTACAAGAAGATATTGATCCACAAGGAAACGCAGAGCCGCGACAGTGACGACGAAGATAAGAACAATATCATACTGGTCACCTTAGCCGTTCCACGAGGACGATGTCATGCTACTTGCTGGAGCTACCGAAGGGAAAGGCCGGAGTCGAATGAGCCAAGTGTTGTGACGATAAGTAGTGAGCATCAGGGTTGTTGAAGAAGTCAGTGGCCAAAGAAGCTTAATGATGGGAAGCCCTAGTAAAGAGGAGATGAAGCTTTGCATTGAAGATGAGCTATTGAAAATATGGGTTTATCGTGTAGCTAGGAGCTGCCATGATTGGTGACACGGCGTCGCCGGCGATGGTGAAAAGATTCTTCATATCGTTAGACAGCGACTAAAGCAGACATACTAGCATCAGTGAAGATGGGAGATCATAGTAGTTAGTAAGGAAGCCTCATCGTTGAGTTGGACAATGTCGAAGAGGAGCAACCAACATGGTAGAAGAAGACATCGAGCAAGTATAATATCTTATGTGTATATACATGCATGCATCCATACAAATATAAACACGAGCGTACATAAACAAAGGAGCAAAGAGCCCAGGGTAGAGATGACGCAATAGTAAGGAATAATCTCGGGGCCATCAGAGAAAGTGCGGAGGGTGTCCCCGACAAGGATCAACGACATGTGCACGTATGCGTATTGATATCACAACGGTTAGTATTAAACAACAATTGGAGAGAAGTAGAAGATAACTATATGGTAGAGTATTGCATCGGAAGGGGTAGCAGCTGAGAGATATCGATCAAGAATTGGACTTGCTGTTGGGGATTGAAGCAAAAAAACTGTGGTGGGGAGAAGAGATAGAAGACACACGGTTCGATAGGGCAACCGACGTGAGGGAGGATAAGTTCAAGGTAGGTCACCTATGGTGCATTGGTGTATACGTGGGCAAGGTACTCTAATACCATGTAAACTAATAAGATAATTTGTTGTATATATAATCAATGTATTGCTTGAGATTAACAGAGATACATGTGTATACAAATATTTTGAAAAAGAGTAAACAGTGGAGAAAAAAATA
Source organism: Phyllostachys edulis (assembly GCA_036346405.1). Lineage (NCBI taxonomy): Eukaryota > Viridiplantae > Streptophyta > Magnoliopsida > Poales > Poaceae > Phyllostachys > Phyllostachys edulis. Next base: position 9,907,816 of record CM070551.1, on the reverse strand, counting down.
AGGGCATGCAGCTACATGATGCATACATGATGGGGAGTGGTTAATTTATTATGCTAGAGATTTTCTTATATCAAAACTCATACATCAGTTATGTTCCTTAAGTTGTGTTTTTCTTCAAATTTCTATTGTCATTTCTAATGTTTACGATATCTTAAAAATCTAAATAGCTATGAGATACGTAAATATATTCTCAGGCATCTAAGTTATATCATTTGACATTAAAAACTTTAAAATAAATCTAACCGCGTAAATACGCGGGACACCCTGCTAGTTGCTAGTATTGCCCATAATTTAATTTGCAAAATAATTCTGTATGAACTAGCTTATTTTCGCATTGAATCTCTATGCTTCCCGTGAATACGACGGTTTCCAGACCATAAGTAGGAAAAATCGTGTTGACCATGGTGGCCATGCCGCGTGCAGCTGTACACTTTGGCCATATTGCACTGTGCTAGCTAGCATCTTAATTGGAAGTATTTGCGTGGAGGAGAGAAATTAAAGAAGAAGATCGAAATAATACAGCATGCAGTGGCTGGTGTTAACTCTGAAGGGAATATAAGCATGGAGAAAAATCCAAAAAGGAACGGGAGAATCATGACGATCCAAGACAAATCTTGGGGATGCCTAGCGCGATATGAGGAGTCCTATCACATCAACTTTTCCAAATGAATACAGGGTTGGTTTATCTGCATCTTAGGGCCTGTTTGGCATAACTCTGCTCCAAATTTTTACAGCTTCAACTCCAGCTTCACTCTTGAATCCACTCCTATGAGAATTTAGAGCAGTCTTAGTTGGTGTTTGATTAGAAAATTGGATCCAGCTCCAGAAATGATAGGGATCATTGTAAAAAGACTGCACTACTCTTGTTTTGTGACTTGTATCTTTTTTTTAATTGTATAATTTATAACAGTTTAATAAGTTGATTTCTGTCATGCCGTGCTTTTATTTTTTTTAATTTTTTGGCCATGTTATACCATGTGGTGCTATGTTTTTCACCCACATTCAAAAAAATTTCTTGCAAAAAAATTAAACACAACATACATAAACATACAAAGTTCATAACAAAAGTTATAATTCAATGAGTATCATAACAAAAGTCCACAAGAGAGGCAAGAAGATAGGAGATGACATTCACAATTCTCCTCATCTTTATTAATCAAATTTACTGTTCTAAGTCCGAAAACCACTACATCAAACGGGATGAACGAAATGAAAAGAAAGACGTCGGAGAGCACTGTGTTTGAGCGTAGCGCGGCCTTCAGAAGAGCCACACCCTAAAGGACAACACGAACAGCAAGAAAGTGAGACACGAGTTACACAAAAATTAAAAGCAATAACACTGTTTTTCATTGCAAGCAATTTATCCCAATGGGCAGTGTACGCGCGTGTTCACCTCGTCCATGCCGACGCTGACGAACTTCTCGGCGAGCTCCACATCCTTGCCCATGCTGAACTTGTTGATTAGGGTGATGCTGGAGATGGCCGACATGGGCGTCACCTCCAACCCATCCGTCACCATGTACATCACCAGCCCCTTCACGTACCCGCAGGTCTCATCGCCGCCTCCCGACCCGGACGCCGCCGCCGACGCATCGACGCCTCTCATTGGTGTCAAGCTCCTCCACTGTTATTTGAGCATTCCACGGCGGCCTGAAAATATTCGAGTTCCATTCACCCACAAATCACTCACCCTACCCACAGATCGAAAGAAAAGAAAACGGTGCTAAGCACTCGGCGGGAGCCCCGAGGTTGTTCGCGTGCAGAGCCTCCTGCTCTGCCGCGACTTTCGCCTCTCCTCCTCTATCTCCCTGTCCCATCCTCGCAACACAAATACCAGCCACCTCAGAGGCAATTCATCGAACACTTGGGGGGGGGAGAAAGGAACTTTTTTCTCCGGCGCTACAGTTGATTAGGCCAAAACCGGATCGCAGACAGGAAGTGTCGTGGGCATCATCGGCGAGGAGGAGATCATCTTGACCGCCGACGCTGGAGGGCAGCGTCGATGTCGGCGGCGTCGATGACGGACTCGGCGGCGGCAGGCTGCTGTAGAGAGGAGGACGAGCCTGCCTCTCTCCTTGGTGAGCGGGGACTCCCGGTTAGCGGCGAGAGTCGTCGTGGATTGACGCCTCATGATGGGGCATGTAGAAGAGGTGGGTTCCTGGGCGGTGGCGGCACCGTCGTTGAGGGTTGGGACGAGAAGCCGAGGGCAGGCGGGGCAAGACTTCGGTGCGGAGAGGACGGGTCGAAGAGGTCGTGAGGCGGAGAGGACTCGGCCGCCAGGATCTGGGAGAGAGGAGGAGGGAGAAGGAGGAGGAGGAGGAGGAGGGCAGAGGAGGAGGCGGGCAGGGAGGAAGGAGGAGGAGGAGGCGGTAGGGTTGGGGAGCCTCATGGCCTTCGCTTCGAGGTGGGGAACGGGAGAGGCGCTGGGGGTTGCGGGGGTGCGGGCCGAGTTGGGTTTTATGCGGTGGCAATCAGCGGGTAATTTCTCACAACTTCTAGGGGTGTTTTCTATTCTTGATCCACAGCTCCCACTTGGAGTATGGTTTCACCTGCTCCCAAAATTTGCACTACGGGCTGCTCCGCTCCCGGTTGCTCCAACTCCAAAAATTTTGTGGACGACCCTGTTTGGCACAGCTCCACCTACTGCAACTATGAAGCTAGGAGTTGGAGCCATACCAAACAGGGCCTTAATTGTAAGGTTCATACTTCAGACAGAGGAGCTAGTTTTTTTAAGGAAAAAGTTCGGTTTACTCCCTCGAACTATCAGAAAAGTCTGGTTTACCCCCTGAACTACAAAACCGGTTATTTAACCCCCTAAATTTGCGAAAACTGGTCAATTAACACCCCATAGCGGTTTGAAGCGATGGTTTTGCTGACGTGGCAGTGGTTTTGATGACTTTGAGAGAGAGAGAGGCTGACTGGGAGAGAGAGAGACGTGAAAACCACCATCTTCTTCCTCCCCTCCGACTACTCTGCTGCGTCCGCCGCCGTGTGCAAGTCGCAAGCCCGAGTACATGCACGCAAAGTGGCTCTCCCCATCCATTGCTCCAACAAGCATTGCCATTTGCCCTCGCTTTGGCACCATGGCGGCGAAGAAGGCGCCATCCGCAGACTGACACCACAGAGTCCAGCTCCATCACCACGCACCTCCGTTCCTACCCATAAAAAACCCTCAGATCCATCGCTCCATTGTCCCCATCACCCTCCCGCGCGACCACCAAGGGCGCCACCGCCACCGCTGCTTGCTCCCGCTCTGTCGGGACCACGTTATCCACCTCCTCCGCGGAATTAAGTTTTTTACATTTGACAAAATTTTCACAAATTCACCAGCAATTTATCATGAAAATTTTTCACAAATTCACCAGCAATTTGATGGGAATTAAGTTTTGGAAGCTTTTAGAATAGTAGATACATGAACTGTCACTTTTCACCTTTGCCGGGGTGAGGCACCGAGACGAGGAGAGGAGGAGGCCGATGGCGGCGTTGGGGCTGGCGGTGGAGGCTCGGGGGAGGACAGCATGGGCGGTGAAGCTGACGAGGGAGGAGGAGCGGGCGCGGGAGGGAGGGGCGTGTGAGGGAGAAGCAGGCGTCGGGGAGGAGAGGAACAGGCGCAAGAGGGAGGAAGGAGCGGGCCGCATGGGTGTGCGGCTAGGTTTCAGGTAGACGGAGGGACGGAGGGAGGCGGTTTCGTGCGGTGACAAAAGCAGGTAATTACCCCCCAACTTCGGGAATAAAGTAGGAACAGAGGTCGTGGGAAGCCTAGGAAGCTGCCCCTCGGCGGCTTCCGGCTTTCTCCCATTATAAAAGCCGCCTGTTTGGAACGGCTTCCGGTTTTTTCGAGGGAAAAGTTGAAGTTGAAGCCGTTCCAAACATGCCCTACAACTAGATGTGGCTAGTTTGGAACAAAGACAGATAACATATTTTTGTCTGATCTTCTTTTATTTGCAAAGAATTATACATACATGCATGCATCAATATATCATTTTTTAGGGAAATGTTGATTAGCCGGGAAATGTTGATTAGCCTCTTAGAATCTCAGATTGCACCCTCAACAAGATGATATACCTATAAATAAAAATACGTACCACAATAAGGTTTATTGGTAGTACTAGTTCAATGCCCGTGCGATGCTACGAATAAACAAATCATACTACCCATCACGTGGAGCTGTTGTTGCCAGCCTTAGCCTACGCCATGTCCTTGGTTAACTCTAATGTGGTGCTCCTAAGCTCTACCCTTGTTCGCATCGTACCCCACCACTGTGCTTGGCCTATACATTGCCCTCGGCTCTGCCACAACGATCAGCATGTATTGCACCCTCCGCCTTGTCACCACGCTTGACCTGCATACCTGTTGTTGCATCGCTCCACTTGCAACCAAATTGGGAGAGAGGCTGTGAGAGAAAGGGGGAAGTTGTTAGGATAAAAATTGTTAGAAACCGATTTGTTTGTTAGGGATTTTTTTCTAGTATCTTGTTAGAGATTTTTAGGGAGGTTAAATGCTTGTGTGCTACTACGATAAAGAAATCATTTTACTCCACACCGTCAGCTTTGTCATGGCACCAGGTCAAGCTCCACCTGACCTACATAGCGCCTCAGCTGCTGTACTTGGCCTACATTGTGTCCTCAGCTCCGTCGCTATGCACTACCGAACTCCATTGTGGCATGTGTCGCGCTTTCACAGTGATGCATGGCTTGCACTGCACCCTCACCCCACTGCCATGACCAACCTGCATCGCCATCCTCGCGTCTGGCCACTCGCGAACAATTTTATCCCATTTGATGAACATCTTTGTGACCAAACACCATATCATTATTCTTGCTCCACAATGTGTTGGTTAAAGTTGCAAATTGGAGGATAAGATTGACAAAATAATTTTGCGTATTTGAATTTGTTATGGAAATAACCAAGATAAGGCAACCAACTACCTCTACAATCAGATGAGATTATTCGTTATGCAAGCGGACCTAAGATATTCTTGAATAGAGATATCATTTGATGAATTGTATATCCATCTATTCCCCATGATTTCCACGAGCATCCTGAGGTCAGTTTGCATATACGTTTCGAACATGCTACCGAACAAAAAAGAAAAGAAACAAAAAGAGAAGAACCGAGCACTCACTCGTGATCGAACAAGCCCATGGCAGTGACCACCAGCTCGCCACTGGCTAGTGAGCATGCATGTTGTGTCGTTATTGGCGCGCAAGAAGAAGCATTTGTCTTGCTGTGTGACGGCCACCTCGCTGAGCTGAGCCATCGCTGAACCTAAGTGTGCCTCGCATCTGTCATGCCACTCGTCAATGCTGGTGTGACTGTCACTTGCTATAGCTGTTTTGCCGCTTCACCGTCGTCGTTGCGCCCGTGCCATAGAAGAATAGCACATCTAATGTGCATCGTCGTCATCGCACTGAGTCCCGCAGTCGGATCACGTCTTTGTCCTCGATCCCCATGCCCGTCTCACCACCATACGTGCTACATTGATTCAGCATATCACCAGTTGGCGTTACCACCGACTGGTCCAGTCGCTGCCTCCAGATTTGATCGAATCGGATGCTGGCGACGTACGTTACTCTGCCAATGGCATCGCCTATGTCATCTCGTTGTCGTCGTCTGCTTCTTGGTTGCCCAGGTCAGTGACCGGGAGTTCACAACTAATGTTTGTTGCCATGCTCGTGCGTCGTAGTCGTAGTCTAGCGTCGGCCGGCTCAAAAAGACAACAACCAATCGGATCCCTGCCGAGAGAGATAAGGGGAGGGAGACTCCCAACACTGTGGATGCGAGGGAGAAGGGGCTTGGAGGCTGTATTCTCAGGGAGAGCGAGGGATTAGGTGGATACGGGCGCGGGTTGTGGGTAGTTACAACGCGAACAAAAATCATGTGAGGATATGGCCTACGTGTCGGCGCTGTTTTTCTGTGAGGAGAGGATGTGGAGGACGAATCATCACCAACTCAAATTTTTTAGTACAGATACAAGGGCATGCAAGCTTGCACGCCAAAACCCTAAGACCCTAAGAGGTTACAAGACAAGCGAGTACCGGCTGAAGAGAAGCTGCATATATACATTTATGCATGCATGCAGAGGCAGAGCTATGCAGTACTCTACTGATGTGCTGAGTTGTTGAACAACCGATGGATCATGATCAGTTGCACCAGAAATCAGAATTACCTGACGCAATGCCGGAAGACCGCCAACGACTCGGCCGGTTAGCCTCCGGTCAGAAAGCCAAAATTCTCCTCTCCCTCCTTTCTTTCCTTCCAAACGGTTTATATATACACAAACCACACATCCCCATCTTTTCCACCACCATTCAGCTTCATCAGCCATCTCCCTTTCCCCTTCGCGCTTGCCCACCGCACGCACTCTCTCTCTCTCTCTCTCTCTCTCTCTCTCTCTCTCTCTCGCACACCAACCACACAAGGAAATCAACCAAGAAACGGAGGTATATAGATCAGTAGATCGACATGGGAGATCATCAGATGATGCATGCTGCTCCGGCCATGTTCAACGGCTGCGGCGGCGACGGCAGTGCCTCTCATGGCATCTGGTGGAACACGGCGGTGCCCGCGGCGATGTGCACAACGGATCTCGCCGGGACGTTCGGCACCTGGTCGTCCGCCCTGGCTGCTAGTTATGACATGGCGGCCGACGGCGGCAAGGCCAAGAGCACCACCACGGCCTCCTCGGAGTCGCCCGGAAACAACAGCTCGATAACCTTCCAAGAACCAGCCAGCATCCCCGATCCGGCAGGCGTCGCCGCCGTGCCGCAGCCGGCCCTGTCCGGTTTCACCGACTGGAGCTATCCTTTCATGTGAGTTCGATTCTCCTCTTGGCTCTATTAGCACCATGAACTCATACTATCATACGATGCTACTATATCTACCAGTATCGCATGACGCTGAAATCTCTATGTGTGCGTGTGTTTACACGAACAGTGGTGTTAGTCTGCATGGGTTTCTGCAAGATGGCCACCAGGACATGATCTCAAGAACCGACCAGAGCCACCTCAACGCATCAAGCTTGATGAACCCCTCATCAAATAACCTAGCGCTGCACGGCCACCATGAGCAGGATCACCTCCAGCTGCTGTCCAACCTCGGATCCGAGCAGCTCTTGTCGCCGACCTCACCGTACGGGTTCCAGTCGTCGCTGCTCAGAAGCCTCATGGAGCCGACGGCGAAGCCGGCTTTGCCCGGGTTTCAGCAGTATCAGTACCAGCAGATGGGCCACAGTACAGTACCAGCTGCGAGGTTTGGGCCGGCAGGGGCAGGGGTCAGGGAGCCACTCCAGTTCACCAACGACGCGCCGTTTTGGAACCCTTCGGCTGGGTTCGGCATGGCAGCGGCGGCGCCTGACCAAGATAGCGTACGTGCTGCGAAATCGTCGTCGGCGCCGCGTGCGGCAAGCCTTGCAATAAAGGTCGGTACTCTCAAGATACAAATATGCCACGGCAGCATGCATGCATTGGATAATACATATGTATATATGGCTAGTTGTAATTAACGTTGTTATCTATATATGTAGACCGCGTTAGAAGGAGTTGGAGACTCCAGCTCAATCATCACCAAGAAGGCGAACGGCGAACCGGCGTTTAAGAAACCGAGGCTCGAGACGCCGTCACCATTGCCGACCTTCAAGGTAGACAGACATACCTAGCTAGCTATTATATATGCACGGTGAACTCAGTTTGGTTTAATTAAACTATATATGCATTATTTGATGCTATTTAGATGAAAACCCAGATGCACCTTTGTTAAAGTTGAGCATATGTGCAATATATTTCAGGTTAGGAAGGAGAAGCTAGGGGACAGGATCACAGCACTCCAACAACTAGTCTCTCCTTTTGGAAAGGTGAGGGAGGCTTTTGATGACCAATGTGCACTATCTTACAAACTAGTGCTTGAAACTATATATCAACATCTTCTCTGCAAAAGAGTTCTTCCTTTTCTCCTCCTTTTGAGATCTAACACATATACAACGCAATCTTATTTCTCGGTATGCGCGCATGCAGACGGATACCGCATCGGTGCTCCATGAAACCATCGAGTACATCAAGTTCCTCCACGACCAAGTTGGTGTGAGTGTCCAAGTACCATGCATGATTCCCCACCTTTAATTATAGCATCTGAAGCACGAACTTCATCGCACGTTTCTTCACATGAATCATCAGAAGACTCAGAGAGCCTGAACATTGTCTTGTGTTTGTTTCTGCAGGCCCTTAGTGCTCCCTACTTGAAGAACGGCCATCAAGTGCCCCACTTGAAGGTATAGACGTATAGTCAGTGTGGACGCTGCATGCTTGCTCTTCTTTTCATTGTGATGGATCATGGTGCATGGTACATGATGCATCATCTCTGTTCAAGTGTGCTGATCGCTTTACATGCATGTGTGTATGGTTCATTTCAGAGCTCAAGTCCTGACAAGTCCAAGGACGGCGAGCTATCACTGAAGGGACGGGGGCTGTGCCTGGTCCCGATATCGAGCACGTTCGCCGTGGCCAGCGAGGTGCCCGTCGATTTCTGGACTCCATTTGGTGCCAACTTTAGGTAGAAGAAGACTGGAGCTCTGATCAGAAGCGTCAAACGAATAGCTAGAGCAGATCGATCTGATGTCTCTTGATCTTATCTAGTATTGTATGATCACAATTCGTGACTAGTAGTATTGAGCTGTGGTAGTGATGAGCGTAGCACTGAGCTAGCTAGATGAACCTTTGGAATGAGTGCTTGAAGACTTGGATTCATTCTTCAGGTTCATCAGAAAATAAGGGACCAGCTAGTTGACAGAATTCTGTATTGATCATCATCAGGTTCTTATGATTGGTTGTTAGGTTGCATCATTGAGTAGTTGTGGAAGAATTTGTTAAAGAATCATGGTTTAATTTAGTGATGGATCAAAGTATGTAGCAGGTTTCTCTACTGATTGTACCAAATAAAAGTTGCATCTCCTTGATTAATCAGCACTCACTTTTTGCTTGCTTCTCTTTTGAATCTAACCACATGTTTTCCTATTAAGTAGGGCTAGCTAGCTTCAAGAATTGGTGCAGAAGTGTCTTTTGCTTAAATATTGCCAGAATCTTTCAGGTTAAATTATTCCATTTCTGTAGTGGATATAAGCGAATGTACTATAACTTTTGCATATGCATATTCTAGCATTCTAATGCATTTCCATTTTTTATTATGTGGACGCGTTGACGACGAAAGAAAATTGACATCAACGGGTGTAATCTATATATGTTTTGCGTACATTGCGTCCCTGATTTCTACTACTTAATAAGCTGCTACCAAAATCTGTTGATGAAATGATATCGATCAAAGTAGTAGTTTTGCCGGCCTAATCAAAGTAGTAGTTTTGGGTATGATGAACTCTTTTTTGCGAAACATGAGCTCAAATATCATTAGTCCGGTAGGTTTACAATTCTGGCGTGGTCTTCATAAAAAAATATGTAGAATTTAAACCGAAATAATATCATCTACGCCCTTAGTCTTTTAGTACGTACGTACAAATTCCATGGGAGTTTTGCAGACTAATGCCATAGAAACTCAACTACACTCCATGCGTCGTGCGGCATTGAAACTTGACTGCTGACTGACAGTCTTGCCCTAGCATCCCTTGCGTTGCTTGTGAAATTGAGTCTATGCTTACGTTTTGGTACCATTGCACCATATCCAGTACACTTTTAGGTCTTGTTGAGTCTATATGCGTGGATGAGTGTTGAAATAACATGAGTAAAACCCCACTTTTTCAGAGCAAATTGAACTTTTAACTGAGATAGTTGATATATACTCAAAATTCAATACAAATGCTCTTCAAAAGAAATTCAATGCAACAAAGTGTTTGAGGTAGAACTATCAAATACTTACTCCCCCCAATCAATTAATTTCTACGGCATGCATATAATGGTAAACTTCTAGCTGTTCCTTCCTTTGAACAAAATGAACTCATGCATGTATCTGTCATAGAATTTAAAACTGTTTTCACTTCTGTGAAAGCTACTACCAGGCAGTTCAACGCACTCTTCGTTAGTGAAATGGTAAACCAAATATGACGAACTCGTAAAGCAAGCATGCAAGAACAGTTTAACAAAATTCAGCACCTTTTTCTTGGTTCTCGGGCAACACCATGGATATCTAGAAGACGTCTTCAAAAAAGAATTCTAACCGTTTACCAGACGATCAAAATGGAGCACAACAATATTTACCAACACAGTGAGAAAATCGTGGGCAACATCTCTGTGCTGCATGCATCCACCAACGGCCCATGAGAAACGCCTTGTATGGTCAGCTCAGGCGTGCCACATGGGACATGGCTCCTCAAGCCTGCCTAGAACGTTTACAAGACTAGACATCGGATTGCGCAACGCGGCTGCCGGCCTCGCTCGTTGCGCCATCGGAGAGGATGAAGACGACAGACACTGAGACACCTCTCAGCCACCTGCTAGCTGAACCTGATACATACAGAATCTGCAAGTCATAGCAACCCTGCTAGTAGTATGGGGTTGTTGTTTTCCGATCCCGAGTGAAAAGTGTACTTTCTGAATGGCGAAAGAGGTTGGGAATGTAAAGAGTTGAATGTGATTACTGAAATTTCAGTGGATGTATGGCTTTGCCTGAGTTAGACTGCAATGTTGAAATGTGATTTCTGAAAACAGGAGGGAGGGATTCTGCTCTTGCAGGTCAAGGTCACTTGAAAGGGCCTTTCTACCTTCCTGATACTGAGATTCGCTGAAGCCTCACTTTCTGACTTTTTTCATTTAGGCTGAAAGTCAAATATGTACTTCCAACAGTTTCTATACCTGAAGTTTGGGAGTTGGGACACCCCATCAGAAAAACGACCAGTCCCAGGCCTGTAAGCTTACTTTCCACTAGCAACCTAAGATAAAAGGCGAAGTCAGAGAATGCTTGTTACTTGACAGTAAGATGTATTGCCTGCCAATCCATATAAAAAATGTGATTTCTACAAGTCATGTTACAAAAATTAATAATTCACAACATTGACTGACAAAGGAAGCCCCAGAAACAGAAAGGTAAAACAACTGCATAAGTAGTGAACCACACATGATCAGGTAGCCTTCTTCCATTTGGCAAGGTGAAAACAATTGCACAAACTAGTGAAGTTTACAAAATATGGAAACAAATTTTATGAAACCAACCCACCTGTGGATTACAACGTATGGAATGTAACACTTTGCTCGTGTAGAAACATGAATTGCTAATGTAATTGCTCAATTGCACAAATTAGAGATTCTTACAAAATAGGGAACAGTGAAATTTCATTTAACGACCCTCTAGTGTTGTCATACTCAGTTTGTTCAGAGATCTTCCCATGTATTCTCTTGAGTCTTCAGTTTCACAATTTCTTAGGGTAAAATATACAGGTTGATTTGGGGTAGGAAGCGGGGCTGTTTGGTTCTCTAACATGAACACAATGGATGACATGAGTAGCCTGGCATTTTGGGTGGTCTTGAACACACAAGAGTCCTATGTGAATACATCTTAGAACTTCATGAAGTAGACAACTCTCCACAACCGATGAGTCCACCAATTCCCTTGCATTTCCTTCTTCCCATAGGCTCCACGCCTGAACCAATAGAAGAAAGTTCTGCTCAAGTTATTATGGAGTGTTTGAGTTGTTAAAATGTTGAGCATTACACTGTACTTACTTAAGCTATAAGGCTGGGAACTCCATTATGAGATGGGGTGAACTGATCTTTAAGCCGCTTACAGTCTCCAACAGTAGGACACCAAAACTATAGGTGTCAGACTTGACAGAAAAGGAACCTTCCAAAGCATATTCAGGAGACATGTAACCACTGTTTGAAACATTCCAAAAAACAATGTAATGTACAGTTCTAATTAGTTAAGCTGTAAAATTTGACCACGTTAACCACTAGCTGGTGCATGAATTACTTACTATGTCCCAACAACCCGGGTAGTGTTTGCTTGTTGCTCGTTTCCTTCGAAGATTCTTGACATACCAAAATCTGATATTTTGGGACTCATTTCTGTGTCCAAGAAGATGTTGCTTACTTTAATATCTCTATGAATTATCATTAATCTTGAATCTTGGTGGAGATAAATAAGCCCTCTCGCTACCCTTTAATTATCTTGAACCATGTCGGCCAATCAAGTACATATTTTCTTGCAGCATCTTCCAAGGTCAGTGGTGAAATGAAGTGTATTGTCAGTCAGCATGAATATCCCATCAGTTAATCTAAGAATGTTTGCGATATTTGATCATAAGTCAGAACATACCAAAAAGGTAGGTATCCAAGCTTTTGTTAGGTAAGTATTCGAAGATGAGTAACTTCTCATCTTCATGGATGCAGTAACCAAGAAGCCTAACTAAGTTTCTATGCTGCAGTTTGGCAATCAGAACTACTTCATTTCTGAACTCCTCGACGCCTTTTGACAGCAACTTCCTTGCCAACCTCCAACAATCCCTACACGAGCACATCATTCTTCAATCGAACAACAGCAAAAAAATATTTCCTCTTCTGAAATTGTCAAGATAAAACTTTTTGTTACCTTGTAAACTTTCCCAAAACCACCTTTCCCAAGCATGTTGCAATCAGAGAATTTGTTTGTTGCAGTGACAATGTCTTCGAAGCAAATAGATGGAAGCTCTAGATTTTCATTCTCAAGATCGTTGGAATCGTTCGAGTGTCGTAGTATATGTTTCGTCATAATTTCATTGCTTCGGTATTTGCCTGACAGGAACCATCATATCAGTATTGTCTCTTACGAATACCTCATGAACATCGCATCCTGAAAAGTGGAGTAAGTCTTGTTCTACCTCTTGACTTGCATATCCAGACAAGGCATATGCATGTCAGTATCAGCAGACTAGCCATAACTGGGAGTACAATCTTCAGTACATCACTCTTCTTCTTGTTAACTGCGGAAATATAGTCCACCAAGAGAATAATGCTTAAAGAAATTAACATCATGTATGCTGAGTCTAAGTGTGATACAAATTTCGTTTCCTATTCTAACTCATAGTTCTACTCCTACATAGAGTCTTTCATGTACCACTATAAATATATCCTTGTAGTTTATAGAGAAACGTAAGAACTTCATTGTAAACATTTTATCATATAGTGATATTGTCTCCGTGCGTCTGTGTTTTTTTCCCAAAAAGATTTTTCACATAAAATTTGTGTCTCCCACTCCTATTTTTCTCTGCATTATTTACAACACCACCCATGAAGAAATTGCTGGTAGATGGGTCATCAAGGCCCTTCCAAGCAACGAGACGCTCGGCGACATTGGCCTTGTAGCTCAGTGAGAAATTCATGCCGGGGAGGATGGTGTCAGTTGGGTGGTCAAAGCTCTGCCATATGTCCGTGTCGTTCGACAACCGAACGAGTTGCTGAACGACCAAGTTCTCGGAGTCGAGCATTATAGAGAAGGCTCTGGCACCTCTGGTGGCGATGTTTTTTGTAAAGCTCTGGCACCTCTGGTGGCGATGTTGTTTGTCGTCATCCAAAGAGTGCAGCCTTTGGTGTCTGACAAGACAATGTCAGAGTTGTTGGTGACAACTAGCTTCGGGGATGAATTGTGTCACCAACATGGTGGCGGCCATGGCAAAGACCAGGGAAGGTCAAGTAGTGTCGGACCCAGATTCCGAGAATCCAAACCATCTGTAAAAACACTGTACTATTCTCTGGATCAGTAGATAGCACTCACAGACACATTGCTGAATCAATCATACAAGTCGTGAACTAACACAAATATATTACAACTCAGAGTAACATAGACCTTAACGGGTCGAGTTTTACAAAAGGGGCCGCACAAGGCCAACTTGATTACATTACATGAAGATAACGATATCTATAGCGGAAGCAAAAGGGAAGGTAGGGCTCATCTCACACAGGCAAGCGACTGGGGTGACCTGTGTACGACGGATATTAACTAAGAGCTGGATAATATCGGTTGTACACGAGTACCAACGATTCTACTTAGACTGGGCGAGACCTAAACTACAGAACTATACTACTCATCGTCATTTCCTTGTCCATCATCTTCTAGGCCTTCGTAGAAAGCACAGTCTCCTTCATCTTCATTATCTGAAGGGTTTGGGGAGAGGAGCGAGAATGAGCACTACTACCGTGCTCGCGAGCCAACACACAATGCAATAATATATAAATGCAAGGTTAAACAAGGATGGCTCGGTTCTTTTATTTGCAAAAGCAAGCTTTTCAAATAATCATAATTACAAATCCTACCACTTAGCATTTTAACAAATTGCAGTTTAATAAAGAGAGTAATGTGCAATAATTAATAACAGTAGATGTTCCATCCACCGGAAACTCTACACCATGCATCATTTCAATTGGAGCTGCCTCCAATGACCACACCCATTGAGCTCGAAGGCTCAGGGAAAAAAAAATCCAACACAGGGCTAGGTGAGCCCTTCCAAAATTTTCATACCACCCACAAAGTTTTGAAATAGAACTAACTCAAGTTATGATTCCCATGTCCACCTTTGACCGTAGGCACGGCTGTTTAAACAGTTTAGACTCTGCAGAGGTTGCATACTTTACCCACAAGAGATAGTCATACCCGTTACCCTACACGATTCCGTAGTCATGTAGCTGGGCGACCGTCACAGTAACCTTTCAAACTATCTTGCCCCTTCCGTCATCTCACCCATATGGGGTTGTGCCCATACATTGCGCAGGATCGTTGTACACGTAGTGTTGGGTGTAGGTTTGGACTACCCACAACGTTGGCAACTTCACCCATTCAAGCTGGATGCACCGCACGCTTGCGCATTTTTCCCTTTATCCCCCGTGTGAGACACATTCAGGGTTTAATAATTTTACTAAGCCAATTTGCACTTTGCAAACTTGTGGTTGTACTTGTTTAACATAGGAGGTCGTGACAAGATTAAGTCCTTAGGGTTATCTGGATGGTTCGTTCCACAAACCAACCACTCTTGTGCTCCCCGAGCACCCACCGCCTCACCATCCGCCCAGATAGAACTAGCAATTAGGGTTTTTGGGGAGGAAATCCAACTTAAACCATTCCTTTCAGTCAATGGACCCCCAATGACTGCCCCAAATCATTTTAAGTTTGAAGAATGATGATTGGGACATTTAATGTCCCGGTACTTAAGCAAGACTAGCATGTCGCTTAAGTACAACTAAAAACTAGTATTACCATATAGTTACTAGGGTGACAAGGATTGATGGATTCAATTTATCAAGGATGGCATATTAATTAATTAATCAACAAGTGGGTGTTTAACTACCTTAAGCTTTAACATACTTTTGACTAAAGAATTAAAGCATGCAATTTTTTTAAATTTAAACGAATATAATTTGCATAAAATGTACGCTCAAAATGATCAAAGTATTGACTCGCCTTGGTTAAAGGCAAGGGGGTCTTGATACTCTTAGTCTTGATCAACTTGAGGATCTCCGGTGTCTTCAAATCCTAAACGGGCGAAAATGCCGGAAAAAGGCACAACGGCAAAGAGAGCAAATAAATACACAAGAATACACAAATGAACTTCAAATTAATCAAGTCCTATTCCTTTAGCAAGATCTTGATTTAAAAAAAAAATTAGAAATTTAAATAATAATTTTTGGAGTTATAACGGAGGAGAAATGAATTTACGAAGATTAAATGAATTGGAAAAGAGAGAGAGAGAGGAAATTGCCTGCAAAGACAAGTGCCATGGGTTGAGTTCATGCGCATTGTGGGCTGTGTGCAACCTGATGGCGTGGAGGGCCTTGGCGGTGAGAGCAAGGGGTTTGGGTGGCGGTTTCTTGTGCAAGGCCCACGGTCAATGAGAGAAAAGGGGGGTTAAGACATATTTAAACCGGCTAATCATTGATTAGGGATTAAACACCGTTATTAAGGCTAATGACAAGGAACGATTGTCGGTCCGAAACAGACCACGACGACGCCAGGCGTGGTGGCGCATGGCGATGCATCTGACTCGGGCATGGCGCCGACAGGCTAAAACACACGGCGGGCGACTTGAGCATGTGAATAGGAAGTCTGGTGAGGCGGTCTTGGTGACGGGTGGCGCGCCGGAAGGGTGGATGTCGCCGGCGGTGGGTGGTGCTAAGCGGCGGCGGTGGCTCGGTGATGGTGGAGAAGGTGGTCCGGTGGCGGCTCAGGCCGGGGAAGGTGAGCACGGTGTAGCCCTTGGCGAGGCGGTGCTAGAGAGCTTGACGGGGAGGCCGGAGGAGGTCTGCAGGCGGCGGCGCATGGTGATGAAGGCGACGGTCGGAGGCAGGGAAGGAGCTCAAATACGGTGGCGACAGTGGCTAATCCTCAAGGGAGTTTGACGGGAAAGGGTCCTGGTGGCCGGGGGCTCACGGTGACGGGTTCGGCGGTGCCGAAAGATGGCCAGAGCAGCGAGATGGCGGTGGAGGTGGCTGAAAAACGAAAAAGGGTGGCTTTTGCTTGGTGGACTTACCGAAGCTCGGGGCGACGTGAGGAGCTTAAGGGGGGTGCTGAGGGGGCTTTATAGGCCGCGGGAGCAAGGGAGGCCAACGGGAGGGAGGTTCTTGGAGTTGTTGGAGTCGCGCAGTCCCGAGGCGGCGGCATGGGTGGCCTGCATGTGGAGGGGACAGGGCGAGGAAGCAGGTGAGGCGCAGCGAGGACGAGCGGTGACTCGGGTGTCCACGCTGATGCGGGCGCGCTGTAAGATCGAGGAGGCCGACTAGAGGGGGGTGAATAGGCATTTTAAAACTTCTTTGGCTAAAACCAATTTCTAATGCGGAAGCTAATACAAATACAGTTTTACAAAATTAAAACCTAAATCAACTAGATTCAACTAATTGCACCAACAACAAGTCTAATGATAAATATAACAATCACGCATAGACTTGTAAGCAATTCAATTCTAACAAAGACAATAGCACAAGGTAATGAATAACTATTGCAATCATACACAATGAATAAGCAATTTAATTCTAGGAATATAAATTGCACAAAGTAAATCAAGCATTCATACACAATGAATGTAAATGCAATAGTGAGGCAAAATATATCACACCACAAAGACACGTCGATATTTTACCGTGGTGTTCGGAGACTTGCCGGTCTCCCCTAATCCACATTGAGGCAAGCCCAAACCAATTGGACTGGCTCCACGAATTGAGCACCCGCCTCCGAGGTAAGTCCAACCACTTGGACCGGTTCCAAACCGAACCAACACCTCGCTCCACTAGGGTTGCTCTTTCCTCCACTCCGGAGATGGCGAGCACCACACCACTCACAAACCGCTCGGGTCTTCTCACAAGCTTCTTTGAGAAGATCACCGACGCACGACGCCACCACGCCGTCTAGGTGTCGGCAAACACCAAGAGTAACAAGTCTACAACTCTCACTTGATCTAATAGAGTGTCAAAGCTCAATGGATACTAAATCCACCACCTAATGCAACACATGCACTAGGATTTGCCTCTCAAAGCTCAACAAGTGCAACACATGCACAAATGAGAGTAGAGGGCTTGCTCTTTGCTCAAAGGAATGTCTAGGGGCACCAGCTTCTTGCCTACACATGGCCAAGGTGGGTATTTATAGCCCACACACAAAAACCAACCGTTGTGGAAAAATCTGCTGAAAAATCAGCACATGCGGTCGTACCGCCCAGGCTCCAACGGCTATAAAAACTAGCCGTTGGACCTCGTCCGGTCATACCGCCAACCAAGACCCGGTCGTACCGCGCCACCCGGTATAACCGTCCAAAAGCCTGCGGTCATACCGCTCCACAAAGGAGCAACAAATGTGGCTAAGTCCCAAAAACATCGGTTCTGGAAAATTAGTACCGCCACATAGAAATCGAATCAACCGATGTGCGGTCATACTGCACCAAAATCCGGTTGAACCGCAGCGCGGTCGTACCACCCGTAACACGTCGGTACAACCAATTTTCCTGAGAAAACAGCAGTTTGCATCCAAAACAAATTCAATTGCAAAACACATTTGACAATTGACAAGTGATGCAAACAAGGGTTCAAAAGCAAGATTCTCAACAAGTTGCAAAACATATTTGCCAACGTTTAGAATCACACCACAAATTGCACTCCGCTTCAACTCAGTTTGCAAAACACATTTGCCACCAAATTGAGGCGCGATGCAAACAAGGATTCACGTGAGATTCTCAACAAGTTGCAAACCACATTTGCCAACTTATAGAATCACACTACAAGGAATAAGGTACATGGACTTACACCGATTGCAAAACACATTCGCAAACCAAAGTCACATGCTACAGGGATTATCCACGAGCCACAACTATTTGCAAAACACATTCGCAAATATTGGCAACATGTTAAGGTGAGCTAGAGCAAACACAATGAGCTATCAACACATAACTAACTCAAGCTACTAGTCAAGACCCCTCTTAATAGTATGGCAACCTATACTAGCAATCCGGTCTCCCAACCAAACACCGAGACCGGTAAAAGACTAGAAACACATCCTTAGCCCTAGCTAGTCATACCTTTGCCTTGTGCAACCACTTGAAGCTTGATGATGCACATCTTTACTTCAAGTCCGGGTCCTTGACTTGAATACTCATCAACACATGATGAGTTCTTCACTTGACTTTCATCAACACATGATGAAGCTTTGCTTTAGGATCTTGACTTGATGCTCATCAACACATGATGACATCCTCCATCCCGAGTCTTGATATGCATCAACATATGATGCACTCTTCACTTGGCCTCCATCAACAAATGATGGACCTTTACTTGACTTGATGACAATCCTCATATGATGTCATCCTAAGTCTTCATTATCATGGAACCTAACCTGCTTATCCAACCCATGAAAAATGTTAGTTCCACAATATGATTATCATTAATTACCACAACATATCATTAACTCATAATGGTGGGACAAGATACCACAATCTTTCCCTCTTTGGTAATTGATGATAATCACTTCAATTGCAAATAATTGAATGTAGATTGGTATGAGTATATAAGCACTACACAAGTTGTATATACTCATATGAATATATATAACTACACAAGTTATATATAATCAAAGGATATATGAGCACACATGTCTCATATACACACATGAATATATTAACTTCACAAGTTATATATATTCAAGGATATGTGAGTACACATGAACTACACAAGTTATGCTATACTCACATATAAGTATATTTAGACTACAAAAGTCTTATATACTCACATGAATATATTAACTACACAAGTTAAATATATTCAAAGGATATGTTTCAAAGTAAAGATCCCAAATATGTGTGGAAATAGGAATATGGATCAATACTAATGAAACCTTAAAAATATAGAATGAACTCCCCCTATATGTGTGCATACACGAATGTGTAATGGAAACATATGCACATATTCAAGATAACCTTTTGGTGGAGTTCAACCTATATTTTGGATCCGAGGAATGCAACAAGGTATAAGAATACAAAGTAGAATGCATACCTCTTTTGTTCTTTATATCCAAACGAGACTAATCATGGGATAAGGCAAATAGAAGAGTTAGTCTCACAAATAGATTTATCATTATGAATGCATACCTGTTTGGATTTTCCTTTTGTTTATCCAATGAATTGGATTTGTCATTAATCACACGCATGCCTTCATGGTTTTCACCTTTATCCAAATAAGACTACACAATATGTATATCAATAAAAGTGTTAGTCTCACAAATGGATTTGTCATTAATCACATGCATGCCTTCATGGTTTTCACCTTTATCCAAATAAGACTACACAATATGTATATCAATAAAAGTGTTAGTCTCACAAATGGATTTGTCATTAATCACATGCACGCCTTCATGGTTTTCACCTTTATCCAAATAAGACTACACAATATGTATATCAATAAAAGTGTTAGTCTCAAAAATGGATTTGTCATTAATCACCAAAACACTCCATTAACATATAATGGTGGGTCTAGATTCTTCACGCTGCAGCGTCTTATTCTTTGCGTCTTGGCTTCAGTCCAGAGCGAGGACGCTTGTGATGCGGGCGCCCAAGGTGACAAGCGAAGGCAGAGGCCAAAGCGTCGGGCGACAAGACAAGGCGAGGGGAGATAAGACTTCGGAGCTGCTGACGAGAGCGTGGCGCTTGATCCGGGAGCTCCAGAGCGGCGAGGACGGTGGTGACGAGGCTGCAGGCGTCGAGAAGACGAAGGCGAGGAGGCTCCAGAGTCGTCATGCTAGGGGAGTTGGTGGCAGCAGCACGCACGAGGAGCCGATGGCGTCGCAGAGGAGCAGCGGCCAGTGGCCGCAAGGCGCCGCCACGAGAGGGAGAGAGGCAAAGCATGGCTTGACCCAGGGAAAAGAAGAAGATGACCCAGGCGGCTCAGGTTGGGAAAAGGAGGTGGCCGAAGGCCTAGGCCACGGGCCAAAGGAAAGAGGGAGGCCGGAGGTGGCTTGGGCCGGGCAGCTTGGGCCACGGGCCAGAAAAAGGAAAGGAGGGCCGGAGGGGAAATGGGCTCGGCCCAAGAGGGAAAATGGGATGAGCCTGAAAGAGGAAGGAGGCCCAACTTGAAATGGCCCAGAAATTAAAAGAGAGGAGAAACTCTAAACCGGAATTTGAATTTCAAATGTTACGGACATTACTTTTGAAACACACACCGGAGAGAAAAGAAAGGAAGTTTTCGAAATTAGTTTGGTAATTTGAGTTACGGCGAAGAACGAAAACCAGAACGGAAGATACTATTCGCCGTCCGAAAACAAGACGCTACAAGTAGAGAAGAGAGCGGGAATACAGGTGAAGCCTACAGCGAAGCAAGGAACGAAGATGACATAGCTTAGCTGGCTGGGAAGTAAATTAATCAATGTATTTTGTTGTAATGTGGGACCCGTGTGTCGAAGAGAGTTGGGGTGTGTTGAGTCTTTAAAGAACAAGCACTGTGCGCTGTAACGGATTGTCGATGAAAAAATAATAGTGTTCTGTCGTCTTCTTCCTATGCTCTTCCTATTTGTTCTTCCTTCCAATACCTAAATCCTCTTTGCGTTCACACTCCCACTATCCTTAATCTCCAACGATCATGCCACAAAGACAAGGACACAACAATATGGTATCAGAGCCTCGTCGATCCCGCGTAGATTTCTTGAACTCTCTCGGCTTTGACCGGTAAAAATTCCCAGAGAAGGGTACCGACTGCCTTTTGGGATTGATCGGTGTAAAACTTGATCGAGGTTCGGTTGGCTTGGAGTAGAAATCGCAACGGCACCGGCGAAGCGAGGAATCCAAGTAACACAAGTAGTTGAGGCAATGGAAGCTATGGAGAAGAGGTTGAAGGAACTGCTAGTTCAGATGGAAACTGAGTTGCTGGAGGAGGTGAAGTTGGCGACGGTAGATCAAAAGTTGGAACAGCAAGGGGAGCAACTGGATTAGATGCGGATGAAGGTAAACTTATCTCTTGATTCTATTGGTAAGATCCAGCAATAACAGGTTCAAGTGGCAAAGGTAATGAAAGGACCGGCCCTCCCCCACTCTTGATTCCTACAAGGGATAGGCCAGGGATCATGGGAGCAAAGACCAACTGAGGTGCAAGTACCACCTCTAACTCAGACTTGACCACACATTTCTTTTCCCCACCCACACCCTTAGTGTCTGAGATGCTAGAGAATGGTAGAGCTAGCGATACAGGAGGAAGAAGAAATTGGATTCCGAAGATGGATTTTCCAAAGTTTGATGGAACTGATGCTAAAATCTGGATTGATAAGTGTCAAACATTCTTTTCTATGTATCAGATTCCGGGTGGGTTTCGGGTAGCAGCTGCAACCATGTACTTAGAAGACAGTGCGGCTCATTGGTATCAAGTATATAAGTCAGTTAATGTTTGGCATGATTGGGAACAATTTCAACAAGCAGTATTGTCATAATTTGAAAGAAACACTCAAAGCAACAAAATGAGGGAACTGTTGTAGCTAAGATAAATTGGTACGGTAGAAGAATACAAGAAGACATTTGATCGCTTAGTGTATCACATCGGGCTCTATGACCAAAATGTAGGAGGGATGATGTTGGTAACACAGTTTGTGCTGGGTTTGAAAGATGAACTGAGAGCTACGGTAGAAACTCAAATGCCTGAATCAGTCAGCAAGGCTGCAGCCTATGCCAGTGTGCAAGAAGGTATTCTTGATAGAACTAAGAAAGTGGGATACAGGGGAGACAATAGTAAACTATATAAGCAGTTTGGAGGCAATCAGAAGGGGGATAACTGAGGGAAATTCACACCAAATGAAGTATGGAAGGCACAACAACTGAAAGCATACTGAAGAGCAAATGGATTGTGTTTTCATTGCAGGTAAAAGTATTCACCTAAACATCACTGCGCTAATCAAGCTCAATTAAAAACTCTAGAGTTAGAGGAGAGCTTAAGCTATCTATTTGAAGGACTACTGGATGTTGTTACTTCCATGGAGGACTCCAAGAATGAGGATGAGATGTTTTTGTCTCTGAATGCTTTAGCTAGAACCACCAATGCAAGAACAATCAGACTGCGAGCAGTTGTCGGCAAACAAGTGCTGCTAGTGTTGCTGGATTCGGGCAGCTCACATACTTTTATCAATGCCGACATGATTGGCAACCTTAATGACAAACCAGAGCAAGTACCATCCATATCAGTAAGGATTGCAAATGGAGAAATATTGAACTGCACTATAGAACTTAAGGGATACTCATGGTGGATCCAAGGGCTTACCTTCCGACATGATATGACGGTGTTAAACTTAGGGGGGTATGATGCAATTCTTGGGATGGACTGGTTGGAACAATATAGCCCAATGAACTGTGATTGGGTTCAGAAATGGGTTGAGTTTTCATTATAAAGGACAGCTAGTCAGACTACAAGGTTTACAAGAGCATAGTGACTTTACCCACCATGAGGTTTCCATTAATCAAGTAATTAAATGGCATAAGGGTAATGATCTGTGGGCCACTGCTATAGTAGAATCCAGTACTGACTTCATAGAAGAGAGTATACCTCCGGAAGTTCAGAATATAGTGCAGAGGTTTGCAAAGGTGTTCCAGGAGCCAAGGGAGTTTCCTCCACATAGAAGTTATGATCATGCTCTTTCTTTGGTGCCTAGTGCAATTCCTGTGAATTCCAGACCTTATAGGTATTCTCCTCAACAAAAGGATGAGATTGAAAAGCAAGTAGCTAAGATGATTGAGAAGGGAACTGTGAGTCCTAGCCTCAGTCCTTTTGCCTCTCCTGTTTTGTTAGTGAAAAAGAAAGATGGCAGTTGGAAATTTTATGTGGATTATCGGAGACTCAATGCTCTCACAATTAAAAACAAATTTCCTTTACCTATTGTGGATGAATTACTAGATGAGTTGGCTGGAACCAAGTACTTCTCTAAATTGGACTTGAGGAGTGGCTATCATTAGATCCGAATGGTACCTGGGGATGAGGAGAAAACAACATTTAAAAGACATCATGGTCATTTTTAGTTCAAGGTAATGCCCTTTGACTTCACAAATGCTCCTGCAACCTTCCAATGCCTCATGAACTCCATCTTTGCTCCATACATCACAAAATTTGTTTTGGTCTTTATGGATGACATTCTCATTTATAGTAAGACTCTTGAGGCTCATATACAACATTTAGAATTGGTATTCTGAGTGTTACACCAACATCAATTGTATGTGAAAAGATCTAAGTGTACATTTGCTTCCCCTCAGTTGGAATACTTGGGGGCACATCATCTCTAACAAGGTTGTGGCTACTGATCCAGCTAAGACACAAGCTATGAGACAATGGGCGGTTCCTACCAACCTAACAGAATTGAGAGGATTTTAGGGTCTCACTGGTTATTACAAGAAGTTTGTGAAAAATTATGGATTGTTAGCCAAGCCTCTCACCAATCTTTTGTAGAAACACAAGGGATTCCACTGGACAATGAAGGCACAAGAGGCATTTGAAAACTTAAAAATAGCTATGAGTATTGTCCCTGTTCTCACATTGCTAGATTTCACTAAACCTTTTGTGATTGAAACCGATGCCTGTAATTCGAGTATCGATGCAGTGTTATTACAAGAAGGTCATCCTGTAGCCTATTACAGCAAGGCCTTGGGGATAAACAACTAGAAGTTATCAATATATGAAAAAGAGTTCTTAGCCATTATGATGGTTGTGGACAGATGGGGATCCTATTTGCTCAGAGGCCCTTTTATTATTCAAACTGATCATCGAAGCCTATGCCATCTAGAAGATCAGCTTCTCACATCTGAACTACAACGCAAGGCTATGACTAAACTCATTGGGTTTCAATATACATTTCAGTACAAAAAGGGGTCAGA
This sequence comes from Phyllostachys edulis, assembly GCA_036346405.1. Classification (NCBI taxonomy): domain Eukaryota; kingdom Viridiplantae; phylum Streptophyta; class Magnoliopsida; order Poales; family Poaceae; genus Phyllostachys; species Phyllostachys edulis. The sequence continues at coordinate 9,883,539 of CM070551.1, read as the reverse complement.
CAATACACCAGTAGATGCCTTATCTCGAGTAGGTCACCTACTGGACTTAGAAGCCATTTCAATTGTTCAACCGGGTAGCTGCAAGAAGTCTTGAATTCTTATGCAGTGGACATCTCAGCTTAGAAATTGCTACAGGAACTTGCTGTTCCTGGAACTAATAGCAAAGGATATACTTTATCCGATGGTCTCATCCGTAGGGATGGCAAGATATGGATTGGTGCTAACACTAGCCTTCAAACCAAAATTATTCAAGCCTTTCATTCTTCAGCCATTGGAGGTCACTCTGGTATGCATGCCACTTATCACTGGGTTAAGAATTTATTCCAGTGGCAAGGGCTCAAACAAGCTGTCGAAGAGTTCATCAAGCAATGTTAAGTTTGCCAACAAGCTAAACATAAAAATTGCAACTCTCTGGGGTTACTTCAACCCTTGCCTGTGCCACAAGGAGCTTGGCAAGATATCACAATTGATTTTGTGGAAGGCCTTCCGAAATCTAAAGGATTTAATGTGACCTTGGTTGTGGTGGATAGGTATACCAAGTATGTCCACTTTCTTCCCTTAAAGCACCCATTTACAGCCATTCAAGTTGCTAAACTCTTTCTCAACAATGTGGTCAAATTACATGGGTTACCCAAGTCAATTGTATTTGATCGAGACAAGGTGTTCACAAGTCTTTTTTGGCAAGAATTATTCAAACAATGTGACACTAAATTTAATCTCAGCACCGCTTATCACCCTCAGTCGGATGGGCAAAGTGAGCATGTGAATCAATGTTTAGAAATGTACTTGCGATGTGATGTGGCGACTTCACCCACAAAATGGTTTTCTTGGTTGGCTTTGGCTGAGTACTGGTACGATACCTGTTATCACACAGCAGTGGGGTGTATTCCATTCAAGGCATTATATGGCACTGATTCTCATTACAACATGGTGCCCTCCTTGTCTCCTTCCAAGTCTCTCGAGGCTGATGATTTGGTGCATGAACGTCAATTCTTTTTTGATCTGTTACAGCAGCAGTTGCACAAAGCTCAGCTCAGAATGAAACAAGCTACTGACAAAAAAAAACGCTCCTGTCGGGATTTTCAAGTGGGCGACAAAGTTCTCCTGAAGTTACAACCTTATGCTCAACACTCTGTGGTGAATCATCCTTATCCTAAGTTAGCTTTCAAATACTTTAGCCCTTACAGTATTCTGGAAAAGATGGGGTTGGTAGCATATCGACTAGAATTGCCAGCTAACAATCAGGTCCATCCCATCTTTCATGTATCTCAATTGAAGCCATTCTCTACTGATTACTCTCTGGTGTTCTCCACAATACCTTCTCTAGCAGCATTGGATGTATCTGAGTTAGCTCCGGAGGACATTCTCGATCGTCGCTTGGTGAAAAAAGGGAATGCCGCTCACTTGCAGATTCTGACCAAATGGACATCATTGTCGATGGCTTTGGTGACTTGGGAGGATTACCATGTCTTGAGGGCACGTTTTCTGGATGCTCCAGCTTGGGGGTAACTTGGGATTCAAGGGGGCGACAATGTCACCACCATGGTGGCGGCCATGGCAAAGACTAGGGAAGGTCAAGTAGAGAATAGAGTAGGAATACAGGTGAAGCCTGCAGCAAAGCAAGGAACGAAGATGACATAGCTTAGCTGGCTGGGAAGCAAATTAATTAATGTATTTTGCTGTAATGTGGGATCCGTGTGTCAGAGAGAGTTGGGGTGTGTTGAGTCTTTAAGAACAAGCACTGTGCGTTGTAATGGATTGTCAATGAAAAAGAATAGTGTTTTGTCGTCTTCTTCCTCTGCTCTTCCTATCTTTTCTTCCTTCCAATCCCCAAATCCTCTTTTTGTTCACACTCCCACTATCCTTAATCTCCGGCGATCATGCCACAAAGACAAGGACACAACAAATTGGTGGTGCTTGGGTTATCGCGGTTGGCGACCCACACATATGTCCGCTCAGAGAAGCTGTGGTACCATATATATGCCGACATATAAGCTCGAAGTTGAGTTTGTGGGGGAGACGAGGCCGAGAGCAAAGACACCATCGTTCGAGATGAGCACGTCGCCAGTGGAGAGTGGCTTTGCAGGTGTTAGCTGGCCATCAGATATGCAGAAACGAAACAAGAACGGGAGGATGAAAATGAGGAGGGAAGACATATCCATTATGCCTGCTTTTGCATGTGCTTTCCGAAGAACACAACAAGGGGGTGGGAAATGGAAGTACTTCTCGAACTTATCTCTCCCTCGAATTGTAAATAGGCGCTTGTCACATTTGCATGGGAGGAATCCAGCTCGCCGGGCATAAAATCAGAGTACAAGGACAGCGGCCTTTAGTTTTCGTTTGAGTCAGGGACAATGACTACTCCACATTGGCGCTTTACTGGAATTTTCCAAGGAGCAGGGAATCGTGGCGTATGAACTTGCCACTCGCTAGTCGCTAGGCACGCAGTGTTAATTTCCCAGGAACTTGCACAGCAACAGATGACACATTGGCGCAAGACCACCACTACTAGTTCTATGAGTTGATTATTCAGCATTGCTGTTGGTCTATCGGGGGAATTGTAGAAGTAGGAAGTTTTATCAACGTATGCAACAGGGAAAAGTAAAGTACCGACATGATAGCTCGAGGCGACAGCGGCGACGTTACGTCTCGGGCGGGAGGGTCGCTGGCGGTGGCCCACGGCTGGGAGGCGAGACCTCAATGGTGCTGCCTGTCGCCGGTGGGAAAGGAGGACGGCAGTAGGATGCCGTCGCGTCCTCCCCCATCTTCTACCTGCGAAAGGGGAAGCACCCAAGCATCTCAGCTTGGAGCCGTTTTTTTGGCCACGCTCGTGTTGCCACTTGCCACGGTCCCATCCCCCGCGGCCGTGCCCATCGGCCGTCGATGTGCAGCGCTGGGGCATCGGCGCATCACCAACTTCCCCGATTCCGTGTGGGGTTTTGGGCTACCGTTGATCAACTTGGGCCGTATGGTTGCCTGCATAACCAACGATGGGCTGCCTTTCCACTACATTGGGCTGAGCAATAGCCTTCCACGGCGCACGACCCATATCATCTTTATTCACCTGCCGGTCTATTTTTCCGAAGAATGACGGGCCACCCATGGTTAGCCATGGGTCACAGAGTAGCAGCTCGCACTACTACAAAAAAGGCTAATACTGGACGTCTCATCACAGTCGGTTGACCAAAACCGTCTGTAGTACATGCAATCACAGACGGTTTTGGTTTAGAGACCGCTCGTTATCGCTACGCTAAAACCGCTCGTGAAGAGGTAATATCACAGACGGTTCATAGCTAAAACCGTCTGTGAATGATCATAGACAGTTATTGTTAATAACCGTCTGTAATAATTCTACATATCACAGACAGTTTTCAACAAAGAACCATCAGTTTTCAACAAAGAACCGTCTGTGATATTACCACATATCACAGACGATTTTTTTGTTATAAACGTTTGTGATAGTATCGCTACAGCTAAAGCCCGATGAGTTTCTTCGTCGCCGATGCGTCTCTTCGTCGCATCCGCTTCGGGTCCCCGATGTGTCTCTTCGTCGCATCGATCCGCTTCGGCTCCCCAATGCGTCTTTTCCTCTCACGCTCCGAATTTATTCCTTGTTTTATAAAAAGAATCATCCTCCATCGAAGATGATCATCCCCACATACTTATAAAAAAAATAGAAATGGCTGCCTCTTCCTTGTCGCCGGCATTGATGGCCTACCTGGTCGCACTGTACCAGCACCTCTCTCGTTGTACGTTGAACCGTGCTGCAAAAGAACACCGTTTCAACAGTGTCTTCACTCCTCTGTCGGCCGAGAATTTGCCAGAGCAGGTGACGGCCACCTTCTGCCGTCTTGACATCCTCATTCGCCGCATCTTCCTGGTGATCTCCCACTTTCGGCAAGTTTACCGTGTCATCGACGTGGTCCTCCAAAACGATGTTGCACGTCTCTAGGAGGCTTGCCGTCACTTGGACTGCGTAATCGAGGCGGCAGGCGACCGAGTCGACCAGGCCGAGACCCCTCAAGCAAGGGAAGAGAGCCTATGGGCTCAATTCTTCTTGGTTCAATAGTCTAAGAGTCTTCGGGAGACACTCGGACGAGCGCGTCAGTGGGTGGACATATTTCAGGCTTCGTTCGCTGATGATCAAGATCCGTCCGATGCTGATGCCGTCGCCTATGAAGTATTGATGACGGAGATAGCAGCCTACCTCCGCCACTAGAAAAACTTTGTTTATTTATAGGTTTCTACTTTTTTTAATCTTTTGTGTTTAACGCCACTGTTTCACCATATGAAAATTCCAAAATGAAAAAAAAGTTTGGGGGTGAAGTTACTATATTAATTATATGTTGAATTATTACTCTATATATATATATGTACATGTATATATATATATATATATATATATATATATATATATATATATATATAATATATATATATATATATATATATATATATATATATATATATATATATATATATATATATATATATATATGCATATCTATATACATATATGTATACATACATACATACATACATACATATATGTATATATCTATATGTATATCTATATGTATACATATGTATACATATATTTATACATATATATATATATATATATATATATATATATATATATATATATATATATATATATATATATATGTATGTATACATATATGTATATATATGTATACATATGTATCAACGACGGTTCCATAATAGTACCATATGTGATAAGTCTCTTTATTAGTAGCAGCCCGGCTGCTAGGGTTTGCGCCCGCTTTAACTCTTCACTCCCTAGTGCACTTACTCTCGTCCGTTCCCCTCCCCACCTCGACGCCGCCGCCCGACCCCATCGCCACCGGTTGTGACACCACTCTGCACTACACAAGACACTCGTACGATAGTACTGTCTTGTGCAATTTCAGGTCGTGCCACAACTACGGTGACGCCACCACCAAGCCATCGGGCTTGGCCTCGTGTCGTGTCGCCTGCTTGCCATGGCTTGGTTCTCTGCTCCACCTCTGCACTCGGGCCCCGCCCCTAGCTTTGCTTTCCCCATCGCCCTCTATTCTCCTCTAGATCTATTAGCTTAATGTCTTTTGTTGAGTTTGATTTTTATGCTTGAGCCTTAAGTTGTGTCCCGATGTTTGTGTGATTTATGCAAGGTGAAGGAGATGGATGAGGGTTGTCTTTGGTGGTGGGGTCATTTCGCCGTGGTTCTTATTTGTCTCGAGGTATCATCGCACCTTACTCCCTCTCTGTCTCTACCCCTTGCTCTATGATGAAAATGGCTAGTGCTCTGCGATGGATGCCGAGGGCTACTCTATGGTGTGGTGGGTTTGGACACCCTTAGTCTTCTTTGTTGAACCGCTCAATGATGTTAATAGTCTTATGTGAAATTGAATTGATAATTAGTTCATATTAATAGTCCCCTACCATTCCATTCATAATCTCTTCTCTATAAAGTCTCCAAGTAGTGGCTGCTTGTGCCATTAAAACCGGCATCATATATGTATATGTATATGTATATGTATATGTATATGTATATGTATATGTATATGTATATGTATATGTATATGTATGTGTGTGTGTGTGTATTGTTCATAGTCCCCAGCCACTTTTGGGGGTCGTCCATGCAGCATAAGAAGGATGAGACAGTAGTCACGGACAACCTCATTGAGCCCCTGCAAGTTTAAAAAGTATGGATGCAAGGACAACGTCAGGACATCCAATTACCTGGATGTTGTCGATAGGTAATTGGACATCGCTATGTTCAGAAAGTGACGTTGACGTGTAGGTATTCCGACTGGGAAGTAGCATCATCTATCAGCAACAAACAATTCTTGAGCATGTAATTGTCTTTAAACCCAACAAGAACACCAAGCAACAAGTTGAGAATTCTTTTGAAATGTGAGAATGGTTGCTTGGTGTTCTTGTTGGGTTTAAAGACGATTACATGCTCAAGAATGGTTGGTTGCTGATACATGATGCCACTTCCCGCCGGAATACCAAGGCCCACGCCACACTTCGAATATAGGTCCAATTACCTATCGACAATATCCAGGTAATTGGATGTCCTGACAATATCCTTGCATCCATACTTTTTAAACTTGTAGGGGCTCAATGAGGTTGTCCGTGGCTACTGTCTCATCCTTCTCATGTTGCGTGGACAATCCCCCCAAAGTGGCTGAGAGATTACGAACAATATATATATGATGCCAGTTTTAATGGCACAAGCAGCCACTGCTTGGGGCTTTATAGAGAAAAGTCATCACAGACGGTTTCAGGCACAAACCATCTGTGATAGGAACCTATCACAGACGGTTTAAGCCACAAACTGTCTGTGATATATACTTATCACAGACGGTTGTTCCTATCACAGACGGTTTCAGTTAATAACCGTCTGTGAAAGTATGCATCACAGACGGTTTGAAAACCGTCTGTGATGACCCCATGTCATCACTGACCCATAAACTCAGACGGTTCACGAAACTATTTGTGATGACGTTTTGGAACCGTTTGTGAATACCTTTTCTGTAGTAGTGTCGCAGTCTCACTTCGACGACTGTACTACACAGGGGCGGAGCTAGCGCTGGGCCTAAGGCACCAGCCCAGCCACTTTTGGCCCAAGATCTGATTTTTATGTTTTTTCAGGGTTTTTCATGTGAAATTGGGCCATTGCGCGGAGGCCGGAGGCCCAGCTCTGCCCTGATACTACACGTCTGCATTAAAAGATTGGTGGTAAATAGGCATGTTCGTTCGGTTTGTTTGGTAAATAGGGTGTATTTCTGCTACTTAAAAATTAGAGTTAGTGGTCATCTGTCCTCTCCACTCTCCCACCTCTGTCCCTCTCTACTGACATATGGGCCATATTATCCGTAAACTATCTCCTCGCATAGTACGCTCTCTGCTCCTCTCCCGGCATCGTCTGTGACTCGCCTGTGCTTCCTCCTCCTCACCGCCCTTGCCTCCACTCCTGCTCTTCTGCTCTGCTCTACGTGCCTCTGTCCCGTCGCCGCTTCTATCGACCAGATCTAAACGGACCTCACATCCTCCTCCCCGCCTCCACTCTTTTGCTCTGCTCCGCGCGTCTTGACGAATTGAGATATATTATATCTACTTAATTGATAAATGATTACATTCATGAGATGTTTCATAGCAACACATAGGCACTTAAGCAGTATAGTAAATACGGTATTGTTAATTTGATAAATACAATATTTTTAAAAATACGATTTGGTATTGGTAAATACCATCGGTAAATACAAACATGACAACATTTTTAGTGCGAGAACAAAACAAACAATGACTATATAGCAATGAACTAGTGTCTAGCTGCAGACTACATAGCACATCAACACCAAACAATAAACAAACATGGTTGCCGAGTCATCTACTGGACATGCAATTGGTGAAATAAGCAAAGAAATCCTAGATGCGAACTACCAGATGGGCCAGGCCCAATCAACCTAGCCACATCAACGCAATGGTGGGAACACTAGGATCGAGGGCGAAAGAAAAGTCTCCGGCGGATGGGTCGTCACTCGTCAGGGCCCTTCCAAGCAACGAGGCGCCGACGACGCAGGCCTTGTAGCTCAGCAAGAACCTCGTGCCGGGGAGGATGGTGTCAGTCGGATGATCAAAGCTCTGCTATATGGTTGTGCGGCAACCGGAGGACCAAGTTCCCCGTGTCGAGCAACATTGCAGAAGCTCTCATGCCTTCGGTAGTGATGTTATTCTCTGTCATCCAAAGAGTGCGGCCTTTGGAATCTGACAGCGCAAGGTCAGAACTGTTGCTGACGGCGAGCGTCGCAGATGAAGTGGTGGTGGCTGAGTTGTCGCGATTGGCGACCCATACGACAATGCGGCTATGCTCAGGGATGTTGTAGAACCAAATTCCAACGTATAGGCTTCCATTGGAGTTGGCCGGGGAGAAGCAGCCAAGAGCAAAGATGCCGTCCTCGGAGACGAGCATGTCGTCAGGGTAGAGTGGCTTTGCATGTGTCAAATGATCATCGGATTTGCAGAAGGAAATCAAAGGGCAGGAGGATGAAAATGGGAAAGTAGGTCATATCCATTAGGCCTTCTTCTTTGCTTGGTAGTCACGAGTGAAGAAAAATAGCATATATAGAGAGATAAAATTAGCTGAGGTGCATGGTTCTACGTAACAGGAGTCTACGTGGCAGAGAGCGCGGCGTGCTGATTTCCCCCCAGCCCACTTCAATGCGGGAGGAAGTGGTCTGTGTTCAGTTGCTTCTAGGCTGTACAGCTACCATGTCACGAGATAATTAGAGGGCTACAAGTAGATCATTAGTGGGCTACAAGTGCTTGAGATGGGCCTCGCTGGAGCTATCCTAAAGCCGAGCGCGCTTCAGTTGGGCCATGTATGCTTATACATTTACATTATTGTTTAAAGAGATAATACAATCACATCACACACGTAAAAATCATTTCCTCTAATGCAAACATACATTTTGTAAGTGATTAGATTGTTGTATTATTTTTTATTATATATAGTTATATATCTAAGCGCATGTCAAACACCGGTGCCTAATTATACATCGATGTTACAAAATGAGCATCTTACCTATCTTACGTGACAAGAAAAATCACTTTTTATTTACTAAGCTTCTTTCTAAACACATGCTCTATACATACTCTTAGGCCGCCGCGCAAGGGAGCTTCGTGGAGCTATCCGCCGAGTAAGGCCTAAAGGGGTCTGAGCGGGAGCCCTGTGCCAAAAGGCGAAAGCGGGAGGAGTCGAATCCGTTAGGCCAACAACATATGGCTTCGGTGTTCCGAGGGAAAACACCGAAGCTATATGTGTCAGATTTGACAGAAAAGGCACCTCCCATCACACATTCGGGAGACATGTAACCACCGTCAATGGAAAATAATGTACATGTAACCACTGTCAATGGAAAATAATACATAGTCTGAATTAGTTAAACTGTAAAATTTACCGTGTTAAGAATTAACTAATGCATTACTTACTATGTTCCAACAACCCGGGTAGTGTTTTCTTGTAGCTAGTTTCCACCAAAGATCCTTGCCATACCGAAATCTGATATTTTGGGACTCATTTTTGCATCCAACAAGATGTTGCGTGCTTTGAGATCTCTATGAATTATCGTCAGTCTTGAATCTTGGTGGAGATATAGAAGCCCTCTTGCTACCCCTTTAGTTATTTTGAACCGTGTCGGCCAATCAAGCAGAGAGTTTCTTGTAACGTCTTCTAAGATCAGTATGAAGCGAAGTGTGTTGTCAGTCACTATGAATATGAGAAAATTTGTTTTATTAATCTAAGAACTTTTCGTGATATGTCATCATAAGTCAGAACATACCAAAAAGGAAGGTATCCAAGATCTTGTTGGGTAAGTAATCATAGATCAGTAACTTCTCATTTTCATGAATGCTACAACCAAGTAGTGCTGCAGTTTTAAGTGGGCTTCCCCGTTTCTCTTTCTTAGCCAGGCTGAAGAATAAATTTGGGCCAGAGCCAGACGTCCATGGGTATCACGTCCCTAGGCCGGACGTCCATGGGTCTTACATCCCTAGGCCTGCCTCGCTCGAGCGGCCGGCGTCCGACGGCCACGCCGATCGATCCTGCTTGGCTAAGCCCAACTCGCGCACGCGACAACCAATTGGACTCGTGTCCAAGCCGCCCTGCTCGGCTGCTCCCTCGCCGGCTCCCCGGCGCAGCTACGCCGTCCTGCTCACCGGCCACCGCCTCCCTCCCCCGCGCGCTGCATCTCACTGCTTGGTCCTGGAATGCTCGCCGGCGCTTCCTCGGCCTCGGGTCGGGAACGGCGGTGGTTCGTCAGAACGACCCTTCAATAGCGCAAGAGATAATTCCGGGGACAGACTAGCTAGGATCTAAACGACAAATCATCAGCAGTCGTGTAGCCGTAGAGATACTCGTCATCTTTTATCAAGGTTAACGACAACCGCTGCAATAATAGACGACGATAGTTAATTTTATAAATCAGTAAGCACTGCTGGCCTACACACTCTGTGATGTTGGTTCTTGTGCTAAGATCAACTCTTGCATGAAAGAAGGCGTGTGTTGTCTTTTGAGTTCTCTCCGCCACCTCACCCGAAATCTAACGTGACAAAAATAAGAAACAAAGTGACTTCACATTGTTGGAGATGCCCTACTGTTTGGTACGGTGGCAGACCCAAGATTTAAGATGGGTGTTCGGACTTCGGAGTTAGGTTGTCCAGATATACCGATACCGTGAGATGTCATTAAAAAACACCGATCCAATGATACGCGTATATATATATATATATATATATATATATATATATATATATATATATATATATATATATATATATAATTTCATAATGAGGAAGTGGGCGATATAAGGCAAGCATAATGACATGAATTAAAAAGTAAATTATGGATATCAATGACAGTTAAGGAGGTGAAAACTAGGAATAGAGCTATTTTTGCTTCAGACTTCTTATTTTGCTGAGTTATGTTGTTATTGCAGATTGGGGCCAAGAGTTGTGTTTTGTGCTTGGCCGTTGTTGTTTTCTCTATTTTTCTATTTTGGCATGTAGCAGCTATAACGCTAAATCTTATTTTCTTTCTCTAATAGTGATCAGTAGAGGTTATGTCTTCTTTTTTTTTTAAAAAAAAATTATGCTTAGTCTTGGTCGTTATTGTTTTTTCACTTTTTTTTTGTTCCAGGTTATAGCAGCCAAACTGCTAAAACTTATTTATCTTCCTCTAATAGTGATCAGTAGAGCTCCTGCCTTTTTTTTATTTTTTTTTGATAGATGCATATCTTGCAAATCTAACCCTTTTTTGCTTTTTTCCCATCAACAAGAACCCAATCTAAGAATGTTTCTTCCAAGAGCAAAAATTAGCATGTAAACATATGTAACAAGGGCCCAACTATCTGTTCATTGCCCAAAGCAAAGATTGTATTTTTGTACAACATCCTTTGAAAAGAACCAAGAAAGTAGAGAAAGAGGCTAGACACTAGAAAGAACTGGAGCTGGAGCGGAGCAGAGCTAGGGAGTAGAAGTGAAGTACACGGAACACACCTAGATCTGGAAAGAGGACGATGACGATGAACTGGATATGTTGCTCCCTTCCAACCGCCATGCTCCCTCTCGGCTACCGCGTTGCTCCCTTGGTGCCGCTTGTTCCCTTCCTCCCTGTTTGTCGCGCTACCACCTACTTGCTCGCGTCGCATCTCTCGTTCGTCTGCAGCAGTGCTGCCAAGACGCCGCCTCTACACCGCCTTCACGCCGCTTGTCGTTGCATCATGTCCACCGACTGCCGCCGCTTTCACAGAGCCCGCACCTCCGTTCGTTCGCCACTTGAGGCCGGAGCCCCCCGCCTCCCACCCTGCCCACACACACAAACAGACACAGGATGAGAGAGAGAATAGAAGTTAGGGTTTGGTGGACTGAAGTAGGAAGAAAAATAGGCACAATGTGTTACATGGGTCACGCGCGAGATGTAGAGAATGTGAGCTGAATTCATTTGCGAGTATAAATATATGATTTTAGCATAATTAATAACATATATATATATATAATATATCTATTATATACCAAATGTTTAAAAAAAATAGATGTTTAACTGAACACCCATTACCCTTGAGGGCCGCCCTGGTTTGGTAAGGCATGATTTTCGGTGCAATAAGTTAAGTCGGCACAGCAGAAAGTAGTAGTCTAACACGAATAAGCATGGCGATTTTCCGAGAAGTGTCGTTTTCTTGACCTGGTATTTGCATTTTGCATGGGGCATTTGCTACTTTGTTAGTAAGTAATAGTCACGATGGAAGTGCGCAGCGACAAGTTACTATAAATTATTACAGACAAGTTGAAATTCGAGACCGCATCAGTTGAGGTCGCATCCGACGGCCGGCTCTGCCATTGCAGCGTCGCGCGGTTCTCGTCGCACTCCTTTTCCAGCGCTGGTGCCGTGCATCGCACGCGTGACGGAGACTACCTGGACAGTGAATTCAGCGTGAGCTTCCAAGTTCCTCGTTCATAGCCAGGCTTCATAATAAACTTGGTCTGGACATCCATTCTTGGGCCGGACGTCCATGGGTATCACGTCCCTGGGCCGAAAACTCGCGCACGCGACGACCGTTCCGACTCGCGTCCACGCCGCCCTGCAGCTGCTCCTTCGCCGGCTCCACTGCGCGGCTGCGCCACCCTACTCGATGCGTGCCCATCATCACCGCCTCTCTCCCCCACGCGTCCGCGCGGCATCACCGCATCTCTCTGAGAGGCCGCGCCGCCCTGCTCACAGGGCACCGCCTCCCTCCTCCGCGCGCCGCATCTCACTGCTTGGTCCTGGACTGCTCGCCGGCGCTTCGTCGGCCTCGGATCGACGGCGGCGGTTCGTCAGATCGACCTCCCTGACCACACCCAAGTGAGTATTCCTAACCCAATCGATGGTAGACGTTAAAGGAAGGAATTTTGCTCCCTTTATTTACTTGTTCGATTGATTCAAACATCTGCTTGTTCGTCACATCTCCTGCCAATACCACGGACGTCTGTTCCTTGCGCAGTTGCGCTTATGCAAAATGTAAACTTGTAGTCGTGCTGCGATGGCGTTCATGGGCCGGAGAGTCGGGAGGAAATGATGAACGACGACGAAGCATTAACTCTGAAACTATTTGCATCGGTCGCTAAAGTAAAGAAGATGTACGCTGGCAGGTAAACCATGGAACGCGCAACTACTTTCCATCATCAAAAACAAAGTGACGCAGTGCTGAATTCAACCACGAACTTCCTACAGTTTCTCTGTCTCAACCAAACAAGACACGTATCATGCCAATCCTGACAAAGTACGCAGGTGTGTTAGCCTTCTTGAGAAAAATAATATGCTGACTCAGAGCAATCTCAGGAAAAAAGAATACCTTTTAAGCATCCAGCACCAAAGCCTTATTCTTTTAGGCAATGTTAGCAATCGAAGATAAATGCAACCACAATACCACTTGTGGAATAGAAACAATGCTGAAATTCACTGTCCATATGCAGCAAATCAGATAATTTACACCTATGTTGAAATTCACATATAGTAAAAGTTGACATTAAACATCTAGCGCCCCTCTAGTGTTGTGTTACTCATGGCATTCAAAGAATTTTCCATATTTTCCCTTGTATCTCCATTTTCATAATTCCTTGGTGCAAAATATACAGGTTGCTTTGGTGCTGGAAGCAACGTGGTTTCATTCTCCAACATAAACACAACTGTTGACATGAGTGGCCTGACATTCGGATGGTCTTGAACACACAAGAGTCCTACATGAATGCTCCGTAAAACTTCATGAATTGGACAACTCTCAACAACTGATAAGTCCACCAATTCCCTTGCATTTCCATCTTCCCATAATCTCCATGCCTGACCCAATAGAATAAAGCTTCAATCAAATTACTACAGTTTTGCTTAGGGTGTAGAAATTTTGAGTACTCCACAATACTTACATAATCTATAAGGTTTTGAAAGTTCATTATGAGTTGAGGTGACCTGATCTTCAAGCCACTTACAATCTCCAAGAGAAGAACACCAAAGCTATAGGTGTCGGATTTGACAGAAAAGGTGCCATCCATCACATATTCAGGAGACATGTAACCACTGTTTAAGTCATTTCAACAGCAAGGAAAGAACAGTTTGAATTAAACTAAACCATAAAGGTTACTGTATTAAAGCATTGCTCAGTACATGAATTACTTACTATGTCCCAACAACCCGAGTAGTGTTTGCTTGTTGCCGGTTTCCTCCAAAGATCCTTGCCATACCGAAATCTGATATTTTAGGACTCATTTCTGCATCCAACAATATGTTGCTTGCTTTGAGATCTCTATGAATTACCGTTAATCTTGAATCTTGGTGGAGATAAAGAAGCCCTCTTGCTACACCTTTAATTATTTTGAACCGTGTCGGCCAATCAAGGACATGTTTTCTTGTGGCATCTTCCAACAAGATCAGTATGAAACAAAGCCTACTGTTAGTCATCATGAAATATCCTTTCGGTCAATGTAAGAACTTTTTGCAATATGTGAGCAGAAAATAGAACATACCAAAAAGGAAGGCATCCAAGCTTTTGTTAGGCATGTATTCATAGATCAGTAGCTTCTCATCTTCATGAATGCAGCAACCAAGAAGTCTGACTAGGTTTCTGTGCTGCAATTTGACAATTAGAACTACTTCGTTTCTGAACTCATCAATACCTTGCCCAGAACCTTTACTAAGCCTTTTGACAGCAACTTCCTTGCCACCTTCCAACACTCCCTACATGATTTCATCATTTTTTTGTTAGGTACATGATTGCACAATTCTGAATTGGATAACGATGAGAGCAGTATTTTTTTCCCTCTACTGTAAGTGTTATTTTTTTTTCTGAAGCGTATTATACTTAGTTATCAATGTTAAACTTATCGCTACCTTGTAAACATTACCAAAACCTCCTCTTCCAAGCATATTGGAGTCAGAGAAATTATCCGTTGCGGCGACAATGTCTTCAAAGCTAACAAATGGATATTCTACATTCTTGCCTTCTAGTTCATTGGAATTGCTCAAGGATAGCATCAGTTTCTTCTGGATGGAATTCATTCGCCGTTTCCGTGCTGGTTGGGACATCGATAGTTTTCTGTTAACACTTGCACAATAACGTTTCATGTTGAAAACAAGGCACTTGTTATTCTACCTCTGTATTGGCATAACCAGACAAGGGCTATGCACGTGAGCAGCAGGCATGCTATAACCGGGAGTACAATCTTTGCTAAATCGCTCTTCTTGTGGTCTGCCGATATGCATGTATCCCATCAGAATTTACTGCATCAAGCCATTACTTTCAAAGTTTCAAGAGTATATGCATTTAATTACTTGCGTACCAGGAGAGTCGGCTAGCCGGAGGTACAGGTTCTCGCCATAGTTGCGGGTTTTCCACGTGTCAACAAGCTCCCCAGTCCAAACCAAGCACCTTGACTGGCCGGCCATAATGCCAGCACTGCTCAAGATCAAGTTAGCGTAAGCGTACGCCGTGCACGAGCAGTTGCGGCTGCACTCGGCCGCGCACTGATCGAAGCTTCTGTTCCGGATGTGGAAGAACTTGTCAGGAACCTTCATCCCAGGCAAGGCTACGAATCGATTTTCCTTTCCGCATTTCAAAACTTCATTTCTCCGACATCCTCTCGAAGAGTTAAGACCATCAGGCTCGAACCCGTCGAGGCACTGGCACGTCGGGACGGCCCCCGTGAAGTCGCTGTAGCCGAACGGGCCACACGAGGCGTAGATGCCGTAGCTGCCGTTGGGTCGCTCAGAGACGACTGCCCACGACGACGAGGTGCTGTTCCAGGTCAGGAGCTTCATCGTGCCCGTGTAGTCAAGCGTGATCCGTGCGTACGGTGAGCCGTCGGAGACCGTGTACATGAGGTAGTACTCGTCACCTGTGTTGACCATCGTTTGATATACGACGGAGCTGACGCTGCCCGGGTATATGCCGCCGGACACGGACACACCGTTCCACACGCTGATGCGGCAATGCGGCTTGGTCCCGTGCCATGTGACGAGCTGGAGGTCCGAGCTGGGGTCGAGACCGAACGAAAAGTCTCCGGCGGATGGGTCGTCCAGGCCCTTCCAAGCAACGAGGCGCCCGACGACGCGGGCCTTGTAGCTCAGCAAGAACCTCATGCCTGGGAGGATGGTGTCAGTCGGGTGATCAAAGCTCTGCCATATGGCTGTGCCATTTGGCAACCGGAGGACCAAGTTCCCCGTGTCGAGCAGCACTGCATAAGCTCTCACGCCTCCGGTAGTGATGTTGTTCTCTGTCATCCAAAGAGTGCGGCCTTTGGAATCTAACAGCACAAGGTCGGAACTGTTGCTGACGGCGAGCATCGCAGATGAAGTGGTGGCTGAGTTGTCGCGATTGGCAACCCATACGACGGTGCGGCTACGATCAGGGATGTTGTAGAACCAAATTCCAACGTATAGGCTCCCATTGGAGTTGGCCGGGGAGAAGAAGCCGAGAGCAAAGATGCCGTTCCTGGAGACGAGCAAGTCGCCAGGGTAGAGTGGCTTTACATGTGTCAATTGATCATCGGATTTGCAGAAGGAAATCAAGAGCAGGAGGATGAAAATAGGAAAGTAGGCCATATCCATTAGGCCTTCTTTGCTTGGCAGCCACGAGTGAAGAAAAATAGCATACCGAGACAGATAAAGTTAGCTAAGGTGCATGGTTCTACATAACAGGGAGCGGACATGTAGTTGGCAACTTGTTGGAATTGCTCTGTCCATCATGTGACTCAGATGTAAATATTTAACCGATAAAGTTCAAATTCAGATGTAAATATTTAACGGATAAAGAGAGTAAAGAAAAACTGCTACAATGACGCATTCAAGTCGCTCTTCGGAGCGAGAGGGCGAAAGCTGTAGCCCCCGGCCCACTTCGACGCGGGAGGAATTGGTATGCGTTCTGTTGCTTTAGGCTGTACAGCTACCATATCACGAGAATCATCAGTAGCCCAGAAGTGCTTGAGTTGGACCTCGCTGGAGCCATCCTAAAGCAGTGCGCGCTTAAGTTGTACAATCCAAAGCTTATACATACAATGTATTAAAGAGAGAATATAACCACGTCAATAAACACGTATGTACAAATCATTTTCTCTAATGTAAACATCTATTTTGTAAGTGTTTAGATGGTTATATTATTATTTTTATTATATAGTGTTATATACTTAAGCGTCTATTAAGCACCGGTGTCTGATTAAACATCAATGTTACGAAATAAGCATCTTATTTATGTTACGTGGCAGAAAAAATCAGTTTTTTATTTGCTAAGCTTCTTTCTAAGTACATGTGTTATACATGCTCTTAGGCCACCGAGCAAGGGTCATCCGCTGAGTAAAGCTGAAGGGTTAAGTAGGCGATGCGACGTTCTGCTGCGTCCGGTGTTGCGTCCGCCACTGCTTTTATCCACTTAAAATCTCCGGTAGCAAAATACCAAACGCCTTCTGTCGTATATATTCAGGTGTCATGTAACATCTATTTGAATCATTTCACAAGCGAGTAGGTGTAATTTGAATTATTTCAAGCACATAAATAATATGGTGAGAAAAGCTACGCAAGAGTTATTTACTATATCCCAACAACAACTCGTTCAGTATTTACTTGTTGCTCGTTGCCTCCAAACATCCTTGCCATTCCGACAGTCTAACACGAATAGCATGATGTCTCTTCGAAATTTTCCGAAAAATGTCATTTTCTTGATCTGGTACATGCATCGGCTACAGGGCATCTGTTAGCAGCACTAGTTG
This sequence comes from Phyllostachys edulis, assembly GCA_036346405.1. Lineage (NCBI taxonomy): Eukaryota > Viridiplantae > Streptophyta > Magnoliopsida > Poales > Poaceae > Phyllostachys > Phyllostachys edulis. The sequence goes on along the minus strand of CM070551.1, from coordinate 9,866,238 downwards.
CAATGGAAGTGCACATGAGCACATCGACAAGTTAATAATTACATACGAGTTGAACTTCCAACTACGACGAGGCGATCGAGAGCGCATCCGTTGAGCTCGAATCCGGCGGCCGGCACCGCCATGGCAGCCTCGCGCGGTTCTTATTCTTTTCCAGTATCGACGCACCGTGCCATGCACGGGTGACGGAGACTATCTTTTTTTAAGTACACGCAGGAAGCCACTTAGTGACGGACTAGGATTGAAATTTAAGTTGAACGGAATGAAGTAGTACTATTATTCGATAACAAAGCAATGCATATGTAATACATGTTGCAATTACTTTCAATAGAGCATATGACACTAAATGGATCTCAAAACTACAATCTGCATCATGTGAACATACAAAGACATGACAAATTTAGAAAATGTACATCATAAATGAAGTTTACAGAACAATTTGCCACAAAAATACCAAATTATTGAATTACTAGTAACAACCAGTCAAAAGTAGATGGATGGTGAGTATTCAGATTAATCCATCATAAATCATAAAAAATTATTGAACGTAACAAACAGAAAGACATACCATTAAAGTACTAATTATGTCTAGGAGGCCGAGGCAATTTCATTCTCCGAGATTTCATGGCTTGAAATTGTTTCTTAATTTTATCATGATCAAGTCCTTTAAATATCTCTTACTCGATGACGACGCAATGGTAAAATAGCTCTTCAAATCTAGCAAATCAAGTAATCAACCAATTACAATCTAATTCACCATCAATTATACATCAGTATGACAGTGTCACCAATTCACCATGACACTATCAAATTCACACATCATCATATTCATTCATCAATAAATCATTTATACATTTATAAATTATAATCACTGTGAGTATCACACATGACACATCACAAATTCACAGTATTCACCATTCAGGCATTCACAATCCAATTCTTACATTTTCCTTTCGACTTAGGAGGAACCATCTTGAATCTTGATTTCTATTTTCTACCTCTCTAGCATTCACAAATCACAAGTCTCAACTCTCAAATCTGGACACCTGGCTCTGGGGTCTGCCGGTCTGGTCGTCTGGGCTATAGCCATACCCACGCCCCCTCCCTCTGGCCCCTTCTCACTCTGACGGCCTCACCTCATGCCCTCACGGCTCCTCCAGTCCTCCTCCCTGCCGCCACCCGGGCACCCGGCCCTATGCGCAGTGCGCTCGTGCCTTCTACTCCCTGGTTCCCCGACGTGGCTTAGTGGAGCTCCTCCCGGCACTGCGCACTCCTAGCTCCGGTTAGAGCTCCTCCCGGCGCCGTGCTCTCCTGGTTTCGGCTGGAGCTCCTCCCCGGTTCCCCGGCCACCCGCTCGGCTCCGGCTCGGCTGAGCTCCTCAAGATCACCTCCGGCCTGTCTTGCGCTCTGGCTCCTCCCCGGCCCCGGCTTGGTTGCCCTCCTCCCGGTGCCCCCCCCCCCCGCGTCGTGCGCCCGCTGTTGGGATACGAGTAGGCTACGATAGCAACAAACAAAAATTTCTACCACGCAAACCAGGAAGCCAAGCAAGTAGATGATCACAGATCGTTACCACCAGACACGCAGAGCAGCGGAAGAAGGGTTGGAGCAGCCTTGTCCAACGTAGAGCGCATCGATGTAGTAGTTGTAGTCGATCGTCCAATGTCGATCACGTTGATGCAGTGGTCGTAGTCGATCGTCCAGCGTCCTCGCGAGTCGATTGTCTCTTCCAGTAACCTCTGCAGTTCCTTGTGAAGATCGTGGATCGTTCTCAAGCGCAATAGTCGCAGTAACGCCTCTACGGTATCCACACATCCAGGGAAGGAACAACCGTACGTCGGTGTACTAACACCAAGTCGCACGGCAGAGCTCTCAGGAAGATGACGGCTAGGGTTTCGGTGGTGTAAAAACTTATGTCCCAAACAACCTCATGCATCTCCTTATATAGTGCTCGTGACGGATCCTATCGGAACACTTTTGACGAATCGTATCCGTATTGGTTTGTTCCAACCCGTTAAGTGTGTGACCCTGTAGGTTCATGCGTAATCGGTTGTGACTCGGAAACCCTTTCCGATCACGAGTCGTAGCGGCTCCTAGCAGAACATAGCGATTCCCGAATACACACAAATTATATCGGACAAACCTTAATGCAATATGATCTACGATCGGTCCTCATCACTTACGACGTGTCCTATCTCTATACAACCGGTTCAGATATGGTCACGACTACCAGTAAGTCCTTATGACCAGGTTTCGACCACTCTGTGATTACATTCGACCAGTCTACGACCAGCTCGTATCTCCATACGACCAGTCCGTAACTATTCGAAATAAGTGACCTATTCGTGTATTCTCCCTTTGTCTCGCGATGTCTGGTTGAACTCCAGGTGAGATGTTGTGTCATTCATGGACTGTTCAATACTTTCTCGATCGAGTGTCAGATAACTTTACGTTGTTGAACACTTCAACCACTAGTGGTATGGCCATGCACTTTCTTTATCCGACCACAACGAGGGGCCCAGAGACATCTCTCCTGTTATGTTAGGAGGGGCAAATCCTATATCCGACCAGTCACATTCCTCTGCACGTTTCATAGCATACCCGAAAGTTACTTTTATAACTACCCAGTTACGGTGTAGCGTTTGGCAACCCCTAAGAGTGCTATTACACATGTAGAAAACCATGCTGATCTCAGGTCTAAGGATTATACATCATAATTGCTTGAAACCAACTAACTACACATAGAATCATAACAATCTCAATAGTGTCTCAAGGTGGGTCTAATCCAACATCATGTTCTTTAACATATGTCCATATTATTGGTTTGATATCTCCATATCCATGACCCGTGAAATATAGTCATCAACCAATACATATGCTAGTCTATTCATATGTGTCCTCATATGTTTCCGACCAGAGATCGTATAAGAATAATTATCGCAGAAATATAGAGTTTCACAATCAAGTCACATACTTGATAATCAATATTAACAATATTATTCTAGGAACAAGATAACATATTATCCAATATTATGAACATAATGAAATATAATCATCTCTATGATTGCCTCTAGGGCATATTTCCAACACCCGTCGGCCCGTGCCTTCACCTGTGACCCGCCCTTGCAAACTGTCAGAGCGGTGAGTCTTAGGGTGTCTTCTTCTTGCCACTACCGCCTAGCCGCCTAGGGTTGGAGATTTGGATTCGGAGTTTTGCAAATTGGGATTTGGGGAACTGCCAACCGGGAAGAAGTGAGCAGGGAGAGGATATGTAATGAGATGCAGATGGGCTTAGTTAGGCGGGCATGGGTCAGTATGCCTTCTTTGGTGTGGCCTCCTCCTCGCCTCCTCGGCCTCTCGCCATCTGTCGGGAAGAACCGAAGAAGCAAGACTGCAAGGGAGTAGCAATGGCTGGCCTTTGGGGGGGGGGTCGCCACGGCGGCTACCTCGGTGGCCAGTCGGCCTTGCCCTATTGCTAGGGCATACTGGCCACTCATGCACACACACGTCCGCACACGTAGGTGTGTTCTTAACATACGTTTAATCTAGAACGGGGTTGAACCCCATGGAGCTCGGGCACATAAATTCCTTGAATTATTTTGAATTTAATAAAATTATTTCTAACTTAAAGTTGGATTTTATTTTTGCACAGAAATTATTTTTAATTTATATGAACTAGGAAAAGCCTTTTCAAAATCCAGAAAATCCAGTAAATTAATTAAATTTTCCTTTTTAACTTTAAATCTAATAAAAACCCAAGAAACTCAATAAAATTTTATTTTTTGCCTTTTAAACTTAGGAAATTCAAGACAAGTAATAAAACTCTTTTTAAAATTTCAAAAAATCCATGAAACTCTTTTACAACTCAGAGAAATCAATAAAATAATAATTTTATTAATTTAAAATAGTAACAGAACTTTGGGATGTTATAAGACATGTGGCACAAAAATACCTTGTTTGAAGCAAGGCGTTTTCGACATAAATCTCAGTTCCTAATGTATCATTCACAGCTTTTACTGATACCGTGAGAACCCGAAAATTCAAACTAATCTAAAAAACACTAATCGATAATTAGCAGTAAATAAAATTAATCTAAATAAGAACAAACTAAGCTCAGTGGATATCGAACCCATCGCCCAACAATTTCATATAATATTATGTTATCGAAAGTTTACAACAAAATTTACAATATGAATTATTTCAACAAAAATATAGCGCTATCGCAATCACGGAATTAATTACATCATCAAGAGCATACAACCAGACATCCAAATCAACATATAAGCTTTCATTTCAAGCGAAAAGTACAACAACAATACAAACTCGAAATTAATTACACGAACTCTTTACATCAAAGATTAAATAAACAATTACAACTTTGCGAACATTGCAAAAGAAAAATAAAATCTTGCATGCATAACACCGAAGCCTTTCCTTCCCATTGTCCGTGTATCGCCAGTGGATATCACCTTCCTCGGCCAATCTGAAACCCTGTCCTCATTTCCATTTGTCCACAACAAAACAAAAGATCGGTAACAAACTAAAAGCTATAAATTGAAGTTAGAAGTAAGAGGGACTGCCGTCAGATTTCGTGAAGCTCAACGAGGTTCCCTGACTGATTTAGGTCAGTTGGCACCATCTACATAACAGGATACAGAGACGGATAAAATTAGTCGAGGTGTGTGGTTCTACATAACAGGGAGTGAACGTGTAGTTGGGAACTTGGGATTAATTGCTCTGTCCGTCATTCGACTCAGATGTAAATATTTAACGGATAAAGTCCAGATTCGCATGTAAATATTTAACGAATAAAGACAGTAAAGAAAAACTGCTACCATGACGAATTCAAGTCGATCTTTGGAGTGAGAGGGTGAAAGCGAAATCTCTACGGATAAAATTAGTTGAGCTGCATGGTTCTACATAACAGGGAGTGGACGTGTAGTTGGGAACTTGGGATTAATTGCTCGGTCCGTCATTTGTAACATCCCGTTTTCAAAATGGTGAATAGTAACTACAATTTGGTTCTGGATTTTCAAACTGTATTTCAAATTATCATATATTCTCAAATCCTCTAGCCTCTAGCTAAGTTCTAAATTGAGTTTCGAACCTCCATGCAATTCCCGAATTCAAATTTTGGAATTTGAATTCAACTTTTCGATTTTGGGCCCTTCTCAATTTTTTTGCCCCTCCTCTTTTTCTAGGCTCAACCTAATCCTTCCTTGGGCCTTCGGCCCACTTCCCTCACACGGCCTTCTTGGCCCGCCACCCCCCCCCCTTTTCGGCCTGCTCCCTTGGCCCCCCTCCATGCCCATGCTCCTCCTTCCCCATCCCCCTCAACTTCTTCCTCACCTAGCCGAGCCAGTCCAAGTCGCCCTGCCATGCCCACGCCGTTGGGTTAGCGCTAGTCGCCGGCACCCTCTGTGCCACCTCGTGCTCCACCTGCGCCAGGTCACCGTCGCCTCCGCCACCTACTCCACCATGCCCCTGCCGACTCCAGAGATGCCCCGCACGCTGGCTTGTGCTGGCAAGAATAAGACGCAAGACGTTTCTTGCCCACCCTTCCTTTGCTCTCATCGTCCCATCGCCGCGCCCTTTCCCATGCTCTCTGCGTCGCGCACGAGCGCTAGTGCCACACCCGGTGCCCTGACGTCGCACCCACTCCCTTGACTCTGGCTCCCCTCCGTCGTCTTGTCCCATCACTCTGCCATTCCCGTCAGCTCCGCCCCGCGCAAGTTGTTGCCATCGTCACCCCCCCTCGCTGCGCACACGCCCGCCTGTGTCATGGCCGCCTCGGGACCAAGCGCCCAACTGAGCTCCTCCAATGGCTCCCTCACCCCTCCGGGTGGCTATAAGAGCTTAGGGCCTCCCCTGCCCACCGGCGCCCTTGCTCCTTCCCCCCTCTTTCCCGTGCGCAAAGCTGAGTTGAAGCCGAGCTCCCATTCCCGCTCGCCACGCCGCCTCGCCATCGAAGTGCCACTCCGGTGAGCCTTACCCCCGGGGGACCTCGTCACCACGCGCCCCAAGGCCCGAGGAAGCCATCCCCTTGTTGGAAATATGCCCTAGAGGCAATCATAGAGATGATTGTATTTCATTATGTTCATAATATTTGATAATATGTTATCTTGTTCCAAAATAATATCGTTAATATTTATTATCAAGTATGTGACTTGATTGTGAAACTCTATATTTCTGCGATGATTATTCTTAAACGTTCCCTGGTCGGAAACATATGAATAGACTAGCATATGTATTGGTTGATGACTATGTTTCACGAGCCATGGATATAGAGATATCAAACCAATAATATGGACATATGTTAGACAACATAGTGTTGGATAAGACCCACCTTGAGACACTATTGAGATTGTTATGATTCTATATGTCGTTAGTTGGTCTCAAGTAATGATGATGTATAATCCTTAGACCTGAGATCAGCATGGTTTTCTACATGTGTAATAGCACTCTTAGGGGTTGCCAAACGCTACACCGTAACTGGGTAGTTATAAAGGTAACTTTCGGGTATGCTATGAAATATGCAGAGGAATGTGACTGGTCGGATATGGGATTTGCCCCTCCTAACATAACAGGAGAGATGTCTCTGGGCCCCTCGTTGTGGTCGGATAAAGAAAGTGCATGGCCATGCCACTAGTGGTCAAAATGTTCGACCATGTAAAATTATCCGGCACTCGATCAAGAAAGTATTGAACAGTCCATGGATGACACAACATCTCACCTAGAGTTCAACCAGATATCGTGAGGCAAAGGGAGAATACACGAGTAGGTCGCTTAGTTCGATCAGTAAGAACTGGTCGTATGGAGATACAAGCTGGTCGTAGACTGGTCGTAATCACAGAGTGGTCGTAACCTGGTCGTAAGGAGTTATGAACTGGTCGTGACCAAATACGAACTGGTCGTATAGAGATAGGACCTGGTCGTAAATGATGAGAACTTGGTCGTAGATCATATTGCATCAAGGTTCGTCCGATATAATTTGTGTGTATTCGAGAATCGCTATGTTCTGCTAGGAACCGCTACGACTCGTGGTTGGAAAGGGTTTCCGAGTCACAACCGATTACGCATAAACCTAATGGGTCACACACTTAACGGGTTGGAACAAACCAGTACAAATACAATTCGTCAAACGTGTTCGGATAGGATCCGTCACGAGCACTATATAAGGAGATGCATGAGGCTGTTTGGGACACAAGTTTTACACCACCGAAACCCTAGCCGCCATCTTTCTGAGAGCTCTGCCGTACGACTTGGTACTAGTACACCGACATACGGTTGTTCCTTCCCTGGACATGTGGATACCGTAGAGGCGCTACTGCGACTGTTGCGCTTGAGGACGATCCGCGATCTTCATAAGGAATTGCAGAGGTTGCTGGAGGAGACGATCGACTTGCGAGGACGCTGGACGATCGACTACGACCACTGCATCGACGTGATCGACGTTGGACGATCGACTACAACCACTACATCGACGTGCGCTACGTTGGACCAGGCTGCTCTAACTTTTCTTCCGCTGCTCTGCGCGTCTGGTGGTAACGATCTGTGATCATCTACTTACTTGGCTTCCTGGTTTGTGTGGTAGAAATTTTTGTTTGTAGCTATCGTAGCCTACCCATATCCCAACCCCCACCTCCCCTCTCCTTCCTCATCGCCGAGACGCACCGCCACTGTGGCTCTTTCTCCTCCCTCCCCGACCACCCTCGGGCCTCCCTAACCCCACCGCCAATCTCCCTACCTCCAGGCGTCGCCCATGTGCGCACTAATTTAATTGCTTGGCTGCTGCATCTCCGATTCTGCCATTGCCATGACATATATGTTATCCACAGCCCTTTTGCGCCATTGCCGCCACCACCGTGTGTTTCCAACACCGCTGCCGCTGCTCATGGCCTCCCTGCCCCACGGGGTTTCGTTTCGCCCACTCGTCGGCCGCCTCGCCACCCACCACGTCGGCGCCGCCACCGCTCCTAAGCCGCCTAGCCGCCCTCTGCTCCCCTCCCTCTGTGACCGAAGAAATCAAATGGGGAATGAGTTGGCTCTGAGTCTTAGACCATGTGGCCCCCCATGTCATTGACTCTAATCCCTTTCCCTCTCTCTTTGAGAAGTGGGCCCGGTCACAGTAGCCCTCCGGTGCACCCATGGACCTGTGCATGTGTACTCGGTCTATGTGGTGCACCAAGTCTTTCTCTCCTTTCAATTTTCTTGATTTAATTCAAAAGCTCAACTTCGGAAGTCCCGTTCTCCTCGTCGCAACTCTAAAAATTATGAAGTTTGTTTCTAAAATTTTTTAAATTCAAGATCTTGCTAATGTCACTGGTCTTGTTTAATTTGGAGTTTATTTACTATTTATTTAGTATTTATTTGCTCTCTTTGCTTGTTTGTTCCTTTTTTCCGGTACGTTCGTCCAAATAGGGTTCGAAGAAGCGGGAGATCTCCAACTTGATCAAGCACAAGATTGTCAAGACTCTCTTACCTTTAATCCATGTGAGTCGATACTTTGATCATTTTGAGCCTACATTTTATGTAAATTATATTCCTTTAAATTACCAAAAATTGCATGCTTTAATTCTTTAATCAAATGTATATTAAATCTTAATGTAGTTAAATACTCATTTAATGATTAATTAATTATTATGCCATCCTTTGACAATTGAATCCATTATTCCATGTCACCCTAGTAACTATATAGTAATTACTAGTTATAGGTTGTACTTAAGCGATATTCTAGTCTTGCTTAAGTACCAAGACATAAAATATACTAATCATCATCTTTTAAACATGAAAGTGGTTTTGGGCAGTCATTGTGGGTAAATGACTGAGATGGTTGAGTTAATGTGTTTTGCTCTTCAAAAAGCTTAATAACTTGGTGTTACTATTTAGGTGGACGGTATGATAGATGGCATGATGGTGGGTGCTAATGTAGCCTAAGGAATGTTGGTATATGGAATTAACCACCCAGATAACCCTAAGGACTTAATTTTGTCATGACCTCCTATTATAAAACATGTGCAACTACAAGTCTGCAAAGTGCAACTTGGCTTAGTAAATTTATTGGACCCTAGAAATCATCTCATCGGTGGCCGAGCAAGGTAGTGCAAGTAGTGGATATGGTCCAGCTTGAATGAGACACCAAGGAAGGATGGAGTTGCCAGCTACGCAAGTCATGGTGATAAACATCCCGCACAACTTATGGGACCCACTGCAAGTGGGGGTAGCCCATATAGGTGAGATGACGGAATGGACGAGGTAATTTGAAATGTTACTGTGATGGTCGCTCAACTACATGATTAAGGAATCATGTGGGGCAACGAATATGATTGTCTCTTATGGGTACAGTGTACAACCTCTGCAGAGTCTAAACTGTTTAAACAGCCGCGCCTACGGTCAAAGGCGGACATGGAAACTTACTAGAGTTAGTTCTATTTCAAAAACCTTTGTGGTGGGATGAAAAATGTGGTGGGCTCACCTAGCCCTGAGATTGGATTTTTTTTCTGGATTTTCGAACTCAGTGGTGTTAATAAGTGGGAATAGCCCCAATCAAAAGAGGCATAAGGTAGAATTTCCGACGGATGGAACATCTGCTGATATAAATACTGCACAAATACTCTCTTTAATAAAATACAATTTGGTTAAAATGCTAAGTATTAGGAATTTGTAATTATGATAATTGAAAACATTACTTTAACAAATAAAAGAACCCGAGCCATCCTTGTTAAGCCTTGCATGTATTACTACTGCATCTTGTTTGTTGGCTCGCGAGCACGGAAGTTGTGCTTATTCTCGCTCCTTCCCCCAAAACCCTCAAAAGCTGGAAATTCTGGAGATTACGACTACCACGAGGATCCAGAAGTTGGAGACCCAGGAGATAATGAGGAGTAGTTTAGTTGTTTTAGTCCAGATCTCGCCTCAGTCCAGCTGAGTCCGTTGGTGCTTGCGTGCATCCAACAATATTATCTAAGTCTTTGGCTAATATCGGACGCACACAGGTTTACCCAGTCGCTTGCTTGTGGAGAGATGTGCTCTCACCCTTTTGCTTTTGTTGTCGTTTCCGCTACTTTTGTAATGTAATTATTTTGGCCTGTTTGACCCAGTGCGGTCTATGTAAACTCTGATGTGTTAAATTAATGAATAGTTTAGTTTTTATCGTGTATGAATTAATTCAGTGATATATTCTGTGAGTGCTATCTACTGATCTAGATAATAGCACAATAGTTTTCACAGAGGATTCGAGATTGCGAAAATCCAGATCCGACATCATTTGACTCAGATGTAAACGGATAAAGGCAGTAAAGAAAAACTGCTACCATGACGGATTCAAGTCGCTCTTCCGAGTAAGAGGGCGAAAGCGAAATCTCTACGGATAAGCTGTAGCCATTCTTTAGGCTGTATAGCTGCCATAACACGATATCATCGGTGGGCCACAAGTGCTTGAGTTGGACCTCGCTAGAGCCATCCTAAAGCCGAGCGCGCTTCTGCTAGGGCATGTACAATACAATGCTTATAGTTGTATTATTATTTTTACTATATACAGTTATATATCTAAGCGTCTATTAAACACCAGTGCCTAATTAAACATCAATACTACAAACTAAACATCTTATATATCTTACATGGCAAGAAAAGTTTTTATTTTCTAAGCAGCTTTCTAAGTATTGTGCATTATACATGCTCTTAGCCCGCCCAGCAAGGAGCTTCGTGGAGCCATCCGCCGAGTAAAGGTCTGAAGGGTCGGAGCGGGAGCCCTATGCCAAAATGTGAAAAGCGCGAGGAGTCGACTCCGTAAGCCCAACCACCTTTGTTTGCATGCGTGTTGAAACGTGACTTCAGACGGGTCGTGATGGTCAACGGCGACGACACCTTGACCGGGGCTTCATGTTTGCATCTGTGTACAGTGCCAAAAAATGGATTCATACATTAGCAGGTATACCATGGGTACTGGTCAACTAATAAGTGACGCCGTTTCCCATTGAAAACAAAGTGACGCAGTTCTGAAAATAACTCTGAACTTCCTGCAGTTTCTCAGCCTGTAAGTTTGGGAAACTAGTTCTTCTAGTCTGTAACGACAACCAAACAAGATAGATCTCCTGCCAGTGCTGACAAAACATGCAAGTTTACTAGCCCTCTTGAAGAAAAATATACCGACTCAGCAATCTCAGGACAAAAACCTCTTAACAATCAAAATTCAAAAAGATCGGATAGCCTTTTTCGTTTGGGTATGGGAGCAACTGAGTATAAAAGCAAACATGTGGAACAAAAATACCTTGTTTGAAGCGAGGCATTTTCGACATAAATCTCAGTTCCTAATGTATCAATCATAGCTTTTACCGATACAAACACTAAACTCCACTCGGTGTTTTCCATACAGTAATTCCTCACAGATGACAACCACCTATGCTGAAAGTCACAGGCCATACACAGTAAATCAAAAGGTTTACAACCATCTTTACTGAAATTCACATACAGTAAAAGTTCACGTTCTAACGTCCCACTAGTGCCGTGATACTTGTGGTATTCACAGAAGTTTCCATGTCTTCTCTTGCTTCTTCAGTTTCATAATTCCTTAATGTAAAACATACAGGTTGCTTCGGTGCTGGAAGCAGCGTGGTTTCATTCTCTAACATAAACACAACTGATGACATGAGTGGTCTTGCATTTGGACGGTCTTGAACACACAAAAGTACTATATGAATACACCTGAAAACTTCATGAAGTGGACAGCTCTCAACAACTGATGAGTCAACCAATTCCATAGCATTTCATTCTTTCCATAAGTTCCACGCCTGAACCAGTAGAATGAAGTTACTATGTTTTGTTTCGGTTATTGAAATTCTGAGTGTTCCAAAATACTGACATAAGCTATAAGGTTCGAAAATTCGATTATAACTTGAGGTGAGCTGATCTTTAAGCCACTAACAATCTCCAAGAGAAGAACACCGAAGCTATATGTGTCCGATCTGACAGAAAAGGCACCTCCCATCACACATTCGGGAGACATGTAACCACTGTAAATGGCAAATAATGCATAGTTTGAATTAGTTAAACTGTAAAATTTACCGTGTTAAGCATTAACTAATGCATTACTTACTATGTTCCAATAACCCAGGTAGTGTTTTCTTGTAGCTGGTTTCCACAAGCACTACCAGAATCGTCTAATTTCCCGAGTGCTCAGAAGTTTCCCGAGTGTTTTGAATAATACACTCGGGAACTTCCCAGTGCCTCTGAAACACTCGGTAATAGAATAAAACACTGAAATTGCGTTTCCGAGTGTCCAATTGGACACTCGGAAACTTTGACGGAGCAACAATGTCCCGAGTGTCGACACTCGGGAGCTAAAACATCCGGTCGCGCCATTTTTTTCCCCACATGCTTGGCTGTTCGTTTCTAACGTTTACATTCCCCAAAACCCCGTCGCCGCTCTCCTCCCAATCCCCGCCGCTGCTCCCTATCCCAATCCCCATGCACCTTGCTCCTCCCGTCCTCCTGCCTCCCGCCTCCACCTTGCCGTCACCCCTCGTCACTTGCCCATGGCCTTGCCTTGCCAGGCTCCCTCCTCCATGGCGCGCCCCGACTCTCCGCCTCCCCGGCTCCCTCGGCTCCCTCCTCCTCCTTGGCCCGCCCCGACTCCGCCTCTGGGCTCCCTCCTCCCTTGGCCGCCCGACTCTCCGCCTCCCGGCTCCCCGGCTCCTCGCTCCCTCCTCCATGGGTTCAGTATAGGTAAGTTAAAAAATCGAACGTGCTATTTAGCAAATCCATTCAAATTTGGGAGGACAATCTTTACCACATGGCTGTTCTTCTTGCTGTTGTTCACTGCATCAAGCATAGCTTGTGAGAGTATGGGTTTACCCCCTTTTATTTCGAGGAGTGTATCGATTTACTAATACTACCACACCAATCTGTCAACCTAATTAAGCATAAGCATCCCTAGGATTACAGTTGAGCATAGGGTAAATTGGAGTCGTCAGTCGTCTAGTATTCTTTCCAGATCATGTTTCAAAAATGTACTTACAGGCACCAAAAGTATTTGGCTAGCTAGTGTTCAAGTGACACTAGGACAAGAAGCTATTTTATGGAAGAAATGGTAAATTGATTAATTTGTTCGAATGAATCTATCTATTATATAGTAAAAGCTAATGACACATGATTTACAACTGTTAAGGAAAAATATGCTAGAAATTCTCACAAGAAATAAAAAAAAACATCTAAACCATACTTTGGTGGAGCCAAATTTTAAAGACTTGGATTTTATGGTTGGCATAGAGATATAGGAATTTGAAATAATTCTAAAAAAAGGAGAAAATATCTAGCCCTTAATTTTGTTGACCTTAATTTTAAAGGTTTAGATTTGATAGTTGACTTAGATATATGTTAATTTGAATAAGAAAAAGAGATAAGTAGCACTAACTTGAATTTAATCCTCTGTTTAACATTGGGGAGAAATCTCAAAAAATTGCGCTAATTAAATACGAAATCAAATATTTGTTGGTCTAAAAAAAGTATTCTGTTAGCGAAATAGAAATGTTAACATTTGGAATCCACAAAGAAAATATTATACATTGTCTTGTACCATACTACACCATGCAATTGTGCGGGTCAATCATTTGGTTAATTACAACGCCATATGTGTCAAGCATAAAAGTTGTTTTGTTTAGTTTAGCGTGCGATTGTTAATTACTCCTCCGGTTTTATATTCTTGACGTCAAGTAGTAATAATTCTCTCGGGGCGTCAACCTTTCAAGAATGGAGGAGTAATGTTTAAATTGTTGAGTAGTGACAAGGTCACAGTTTAGGGCACTATAAGGACAAATTTGCATGTTTGAGCAGTGGTGACTAATCGGGCCAATATATTAGTATTAGCACCAATGAACCATGCATAGACATTGAAGAGATAGTCTTGTAATGCATGGCCACCTTATCTCCCTCAAGATCATCAAATCATGACCAGCACTGCATCATGCATATCGATTATCAACTCTCTCTTTTCTCCGGACCGTGTGATGCAGTAGAAAGCAAGAACATGCCATCCCTTTTTTCATCTCTCCCCCTAGCTCATTGTTACCACTTACCACTGCAAAAAGCCCTTTGAATTGTCCTAAACATTAACCCCATTTCCATTACAACTGCGTGCCATTGCTAGCTTTCACTTCTACCACTACCATAGCTTTTTAGTTCCTCCTTTTCCCTATCCTTCACCACCTCCTTTCAACAGTGAAAGATGGCACCTCTTTGGGACCATGTTAGCAATGCATGATGAACATGCAAAGTGCCCCTAATTCTTGTCGACGATGATTGTGTTTTCGCGGTGTCCATGTCGCCTCGATCTTTAGCTTGGCGGTGGTGCGGTCGCCTAGGGTGAACTCGAGGTTCAACTCGCTCACGCCGACGCTGCCTCCGACACGCAGGAGTACATGTCGATGGGATCTCTAGGCTCTGGATCGCATGTGATCCCGCACGGGATGACAAGAATTAGGAGTCAGTAAATTGAAATAAATCCGGTGGTTATGTATGTGCGCACCTTGAAAGATTGCATGCTAATTCCGTTGTTGGACTCACTAGGAAGCTGCACCAGTCCTCCCGCAGATAGTACAGTTCCACTAACAAATAAAAATCAAGTTAGTTTATTTCTTCGTTCCTTTCCGAACATATATAAAACCATCACAAGTAAATTAATGTAGCTATGTGAGTCGTTAGATTGTTCGAAATGTTGCTATACATTCTTTACAAAATAAAAAACTTGATCATTAGCAAATAGCTAGCTTGAGCTGTTATGTTGAAAACAAAAATGAGAGTAAGAAAAATTAAGGAGTTTGGAAACACCGTATCTTCTCTCAAAAAGGCATACTCTCGCAAATGTTATTATAGTACTAGCGACTTGGTTGTTGTTTCAATGAACACTCTAAACTGACAAAATGAGGTCATAATCGAAGCATACATTTGTCTAGGTGATCCATGACAAAAGCTTTGCTGGTCTCCATGAGTAGGGTACTTTCGATGAGAAAACATATATTGGGAACCGATTCTAATGTAGGAGTAACAAAATTTGGGGATGTGCGTGTGGGTAAAAGAGGCTTCTTACTTTACATGCCGACCTAAAGTAGTAGCAAAGCTCTCAAGTCAAGAGATGACAGGTGAGGTGACATCAATCAAAAGGCTTGATCCATGTTTAATCCTACTTTTACGATATTTTGATACAAAACAAGTAGCAATGAGATATATATTATTTCTAAAAGCATATGTGCACATAAGAGATAGTAGTAACAAGCTAATATATAGTACTACTACTACTACAAGATTACAAGATATATGTATGCGTGCACACCAAGCTAGTGATAATCTACATTTTGCGTAAATCCAATTGCTTTTTCCTTCTTTAGCATGTTGTAAATAAAATTGTGTCTTTGGGTTATAATAAATAGTCAACAACTAGGAGATTATAAAAATTCGAGGGTTCCAAGTTAGAACGTAATTTCATGGAACTACAGTTTGCTGAGGCTTGATTGTTTTGGTGCTTGCCTCACATCTTGCCGCCGCCTCGCCGACCGCCTCCACCGACACACAATTGCAGTCATCTTCCCCACCGCAGCCTCCTCGGCTCCTCGGCCCAAGAAGTACTTGAAGGTAATGGATAAGTGCAAAAAGAAATAAAGTTTGCTTTTTTTGTGTTGTCCATTTATGGTGGACTGATATGTTGTCATTACAATGCTACATTAACGTGTTAATAAATAAAGGTATTCATATATATTGAAAGAAAGTGTTTTTATGTCTGCTGATCATATATATTGTCTTCATGTCAACTGCTTTAGTGTACATATATAGGGCATGCATCATAGGGTAGCTTCTAGCTAGCTCAGAGTTGTAATTTTGACATAAATAAAAGTTGGATTAAAATATGCATTATGTTTTGTACATTAGGATGGTGAGGATCGTAGTTGGATGTACAGTGGGCGTGAGAGCGATGGGTGACTGTACCCAAGAATGGATGGAAAAGTCGATGATTTTGTGGATCGAGCATTTGCTAGGCGTAATGGACGGGTGTGTTGTGCCCTTGTTCTCGTTGTTGAACACACGGCCACAAACGAGGGCAACAATGATCGCACACCTGCAGAAAGCGGATTTAGGGCGAGCTATAACGTGTGGGTGTATCACGGCGAGTCACAACATAGCAGATTAGATGTGCTAAGGAGGAAACGGACGATGGCGGCCACAATGAGAGTAGGATAGAAGACATGCTAGATGATGTGCGCCATGCATATGGGCCACTGCCGAGGAAGAACCGAGCTCGCAACAAGGGCTTTCTTTGATATGTTGTCCGCAATGAAGTCAACCACTTCATGGGCACACACAGTGTCCCAACTAGATGCCATCACACGACTACTTGTTGTCAAGTCTCGATTCGGCAAAGACAAGCATTGCTTGCTTTGATGCATTCTTAAGCGTGTTTAGCACTCTTCTCCCAGATGGTCACAAACTGCCCGCTAACTTGTATGAGGCCAAGAAATTGATAAGCGCACTAAATATGCCATATGAGAAGATAGATGTTTGTCCAAATCATTGCATGCTATTTAGGAATGAGAATGTGGACAAAGATCATTGTGATAAGTGTGGTGAGTCTAGGTTTGTTGAGGTTGACTCGGTGATGGTCAAGAGGCGACTTCCTATTGGCGAAAAAATACTTCGCTATCTACCATTTGTGCCACTTAATCCAGCGGTTATACATATCGAGGTTTCGCCAAACAAATGGTATGGCACAAGTATGGTCGTCGGTACCATAATGACAAGATGGTCCACCCATCCGATGGTGAAGCATGGAAGCAATTTGATCGAGACTATGTAGAGTTTGTCATGAGCCTCGAACGCTCAATTGCAATTGCAATCGATGGGTTTAACCCATTTGGTATGGGGTGCGCCATATAGTTGTTGGCTCTGTGTTTGTCATTCCCTTAACCTTCCACCCGGCGTTTGCATGCGAATAAAGACATATTCCTTTCGTTGATAATCCTCGTCACGAATACCTAGGGAAGAATATGAGTGTATTCATGGAGCGGTGGTGGATGAATTGTTACATGCTTGGGAACAAGGCATAGTGACATATGATCGGGCATTGAAACAGAACTTCACTATGCGGTCGCGCATCACACATCCATGCATGACTTCCGACGCACGGGATATTCTCGTGGGTGGTCTGTACATGGGAAGATGCCATGCCCAATCTGTAGGGAGACGCTATGTGGTCATTGGCTAAAGCATGGTCGCAAGCACTCCTTCTTCGATTGTCATCGTCAATTCCTTCCAATTGACCATGAATTGAAGTGACACAACCGGATTTAGGGCCAATATTGCTGTCCGCATGATGGACCACCACGCCGTCTGGCAGTGAGGAGGTTCGTGCACGGCTAGATGCTTTGAAGCCTCTTGATGATGGTCATGGGTTCGAGAAATATGGTGAGGAGCACAATTGACTCACATTCCAAGTTTGTGGCCGCGCCATACTTTCATAAGCTCATTCTTCCCCATAACATAGATGTAATGCATAATGAGAAGAATGTTGCAGAGGCCATATTTAGCACATTCTTTGATATTCCGCACAAGACGAAGGACAATGTGAAGGCTCGCCTTGATCAGAGGAGCTTTGCAACAGCCCTCGTGAATATGATCCATAAGCCACTCATCGCAAGTGGGAGAAGCCAAGAGCTAGTTATTGCCTAACTAGGGTTCAGAGGAAGGAGATTTTGGAATGGTTTGAGACCCTAAAGTTTCGATGGGTATGCAAAGAATCTGAGAAGAGGAGTGAATTTAGCTACCATGCGCATCAATGGCCTAAAGAGCCATGACTACCACATATTCATGGAACGCTTTTGCTCGTGATGATCCGTGGCTACGCCCCGAGTGTGTTTGGCAAGTGATGGCGGAGTTGAGCTTCTTTTATCGACAGCTATGTGCGAAAGAGATAGATCCTATGGTAATATCAACTATGGAGCGTGAAGTGCCTGTGTTGCTTTGCAAGTTGGAAAAGATCTTTCCACCTGGCTTCTTCAATCCAATGCAACATTTGATTCTCCATCTTCCCTATGAAGCTAGGATGGGGGACCAAAGCAAAACCGGTGGATGTATCCAATTGAGAGGAGCAAAAGGAACTACGGGCAAAGCAAAAATCGATCACGTGTTGAAGCATCCATAGCGAGGCGCATATAATTGAGGAAATTTCCTATTTCACATCAATATACTTTGTCGATAATGTTCGCGACGGTGCACAATCAAACCTCACGATACAATATTGGCATCCTCAAAATAATTGTTAACTTAGCCTCTTCACGGAAGAGGTGACACTTCAGCGGTGGTACTCCCAAAGTTTTATCGCGGGATGAGTGGTTGATTGTGATGTTGTATGTTTTAATCTACTTGTCTTGTTGCCTCTAGGGAATTTGTTAGGAGCGAGTGGAAGCAACGTCGAGACCCATCCGAAAAACAAGTTGCGACCCTTCTTAGGAAGGGTGCTTTGGGAATTGTAAACCGAATTTCCGACTTGGTTCTATCGTAAAGTAACTTCTCTATTAGCTACTCCCTTGCACATAATATTTACTAAGTAAAGAGGAACTAATACATGAAACCCATTCTATTTATGTCAGAGAGTTTCAAGGACAAGTCTATGAGCGTGAATTGAAGCAAGTTGCTCAAGGATGCCACACTGGTGTTTGTCCTATAGTACCTACGATGTGAATGGGTACCGCTTCGAACATCGACACATGAGAGGAACGCCTAATGCAACAACAATTAACAATGGATTGGTGACTATAGGACAAGATGAGAGCGATACACTGTGGAATACTATGGAGTAATTGAAGAAATAATTGAACTATATTTCCATGGTAGCAAACCTCTCAAACTTATGTTATTCAAATGTCATTGGTTCCATCCGTTTAGGGAGTCGACGATACATCACTTGGGTGGTTGAAGTTGCACATCAATCAATCCTACCAGCAATGACCCATTTATTGTGGCTCGACAAGCCACCCAAGTATACTACATCCCGCACCCATGCAAAACTATGAGTAGTCTACTGGATTGGTGGGTAGTACATAAGGTGCAACCATATGGTAAACTACCTACCCCTAGTGAGCAGGACTACAACATGGAGACCAACAATGGTGTTGACCTATTCTTTCAAGAAGATGGGCTACCAGGGACTTTTCAAATAATAATTGGGGAAGAGGACGATCACATGGATGATATTCAAATCGATGCCGATGAGGTTGTAAACCAAGAGGACTTGGAACTACTTAATCGCTTAGACATTGATGGCACCGAAGGGGATGACGCTGAGTCAACACCTCATGATAGTGACGATGACTTTTTAGAGGGCCCATCTGCGGAGGATCCCATTGTAGACGCACTACTTCTAAGCATGATCTTGTATGTCTTCCATTTATTTGTCAGTATGTTTTTAATTTTTTGTATGAGCTTACTTGATTACGTTATATTACATTTTTCTATGAGCTTACTTGATTACGCTTATATTAATTGATTTATTTTATTTTATTTTATTTCAGACACCAAAAATGAGTGGCGCCGACGAGGCAAAGATACTCTAGTCGAGGCAGACGCTTGTTTTCCACTCGAGGAGGCAGAGGGCAGCCATGCCACTGACGAGGCAGAGAGGGCAGCCATGGCCCCTCCAGAGGCAGAGGGCAGCCACGGCCCTTCAGAGGCGATGGGGCAGCCACGGCCCCTCCAGAGGCGATGGGGCAGCCGTGGCCACTAGACGAGGTAGAGGGCAGCCATGGCCCCTCCAGAGGCGATGGGGCAGCCATGCCCTCGAGGCAGGGGTCTACCTCTAGTAGATCAGCCTCAGCCCTGCAGCCCTCACGTCGATGATGTGGAGCGTGAGGCGGAGGTGAGGAGGAAGAGCAAGACCTTGAGGCGGAGGGTGAGGAGGATGAGCACCATGAGGTACAAGAATATTGGATGCGAGGACTCTGCGAACCTCGCCACGACGACCAACCCGAGAGGAGGAGAAGATCACATCGTCTCTGTTGGCGACACGTAAGTAACTATTTACACTTTCACTAATTTAGCCCACTTACTTGCATACCTAAAAAAACTAATATGAGCAATGGCGAGAAGAAGGCGGGGTGACAAACGAGACTTCGAACGGCATAATTGGCGTGTTGCTTCGATGGCACTTCCTGGTTTGGTCACATCTGAGGACGGCGGGAACTGCATGGACATGGTGCCACACAGGCTGGCTGCAGAGACTGCCGGCTTGTTGAAGGAGAGGTTCCATTTGACACTGCTTGTTTTGCGGTGGTGGAGGAAAGTTTTGGGTAAGTGACTAAATATTCAAATCTGCTTTTATGTGTTCCTATGCATGTTAGGGTTGATTTGGCCCCAATGTTCAATCACCTATGACAAGAACCACTATTTAACTCAAAGATTAATTTTTTCCAAAGGTATTAATACAAACTAGATCACTAAACAACCATACTTAACTTACGGTAGATTAGGCTAGTTTTGCTCAATCTATTCATGTTAGGATAGTTATCTTAATTGTGATGCATAACTAAATCATCATCAACTATTTATTAGCCGGTACATGGCTAAAAATGGTAGTTTTAAATCAAAGACCTATCTAAATTGCACAAGGAGTACTAACATTTTGAAGAACACAGTAAGCCATTTGAGGACAAAGTCGATATTTTGTGTTTTTATGCAAACCTAACCTAGCTAATCTCACTTGTTTGGTACTAAAACTTCAAGTAGTCGACATGTTTAATTTACCTCTTTTGGATGTTTAGTAGCCAAGTAATAAATGTCAACTAACTTAATCATCTTATTCTTTATCAATTTCTTTTCGCTTTCATCAACTAACTTAATCATCTTATTCTTTATCAATTCTTTATTCTTTGATTGTAGTGGTGGTTTCGATGGATCGACGGACAGAAGTCGATTCCAGCGTAGTGCTTCGTAATTGTGTTAAGAAGCTCATCCCACGATGTTCTCTGGCACGATCCAAGCGGTGATCTGTTACCACACACAAGTGCTTCGACAGCAGATTCATAGGGCCGACGCCGCCAAACGCATATCACTTTCGACGAGTACATGGTAACCAAGCGAACAAACGATGTCCTTGATTACAATCAATTCTAGTTTATTCATATTTAACACTTGGTTAATTTAGGCAATACCTTGGTGGGCCTCAAGTGTGAAGATGCATGGCGCAGATTCTCCGAGACAGTGGTGCAATGAACGATGGTTGCGTGCCTCTCGTGTTGCTAGGGAGCGGCGATTGTTGATGGACGGACAAGACATCGTCAAGGCAGCTCCTCCATGGCTCGTTACAAGAAGAACTCGTAGGTCAACATGTTCATATTGATTGTATGTTGCGATACATATTTATTGACCGCCGTGGTTTTTTGGGTGCAGAAAAGAAAAGCAGAGGCCTGTCTCGATATGGAGGCATATGTAGAAGCTAGGAGGGTGATCGAGGGCACCTTGTGCACCAAATATGACAGAGCACTTGGTACGATTTCGATCATTTTGTCCCTCGATGATTTCCGCCTCCGATGATTTTGTCCAACAGTCGCATATATCGATGTCGCTAAGGAGATTCATGGCCCGAGTACGACGTCATGAATTCGCCACTAGACGCGAAAGTGTGTACAAAGTGGCAAGGGAAGAAACATGGTCGTTTCTTCATGGGTGCCGCTACATTAGCACACCGACCACCCTCTCCGAGGTCCGATCCACGAGTGTTTGATCAAGCGATGAGGTACACCTTCAATGTCGACAAAGAACCACCATCACATGTTTCCGAGTCTCGGTTTTCTCGACTTGAGACGAGGCTACAAGAGGAAATTGAGGCTAGATAAATGTTAGAGCAAATGCTCATGCAAAGTTAGTTGGAGCGTGGTAGTACAATAACAAAGTAATATGCAATATATATATATATATATATATATATATATATATATATATATATATATATATATATATATATTCATACTTGGCTAATGTATGACAATGTGCAAACAAATATGCAGTACTCGGGATGGGACTCGACCTAATGCCTCTCCGTCGGGGAACCATCGCCTCACTTATCCGCTCCGGTAGTAATCGCGCATCGATTATTATATTGTTAGTCTCTTATGAGTGCTTGATTCAGAATACATTGAAATGACATGCAATGTACTTATTGGTCGCTACTACAAATTTCTTATAATGCGATTTCTTATGAAAATGCAGGGAACAGCGGGATCAGTTGCTTCGATCGCTAATCACGAAGATCTTTGGTGCACATGTTGAAGATCATGTGAATACATCCATCGCCGAGAGGTCACCACCAGGTGCTTGCTATTTTTATGATCTACTAAAAGGATACCAATATTAGAAAACATTCAGAATCAGGTGATTGCTAAAAAATGGAAAAAAATGGCTTCATATATAACTAATTCTCTATATCTACATCATAAATTCTTTTGAAATGTGTCAACATATAATAATTTGTATGTACACTCCTTTGTATGAATTTGATGATAAGTGCTTGAGACATAAATGTTGATCAGTAGTTCACAATGACAAAATTTTGAGAGTTGCAATAAATGATCAATTAGGCCACAAGCTAGCCGCCCACACCCTGTGCATGCCCTTAATCGATTTGCCATGTTATTAGGTTGCTCATCATGATTTAAAGGAATTTTTTGCTTTGTCAATAGTTTGGTTAATTATCTTTTCATGTATCAATTCCTAACTTTTGTTGTAACATGGCACTAATATTAAGTTTTGATCTATCTGCAGAACTTTGAAAATAATGCTCTTATGCACGGAAGATTGAAGCGTAAAATTTCGTGCATGCAAATGGTTGTAGTGATACTTGTTATTTGGAACTGTCATATGTATAATAATGCCTTATGCTTACATTTTGAACTTGATCTTGAATGTTGTGAGCTCGAACTGTTATGATGTCTTTTGTTCGATCTATACATTTATATATACATATATTGTGGAATGGATGGATGGATGGATTATTTGATTGTTTGTGGAATGGATGGATGGATGGATTGATTATTTGATTTTGTGGAATGGATGGATTGATTATTTGTTGTTGTGGAATGGATGGATTGATTATTTGATTGTGTGGAATGGATTTTAAATGAATTTGTGAAAATTTGCAAAAGCGAGTTTGTCGATTTCCGAGTGCCTCATCGCTTACCGAGTGTTTGGCACTCGAAATAGACTCAAAGTTTCGAGTGTTGACACTCGAAAGAGACAAAACTTTCCCGAGTGTCGACACTCGGAAATTGAAACTTCGAAAACGACAAAAAGTTTCCGAGTGTAGACACTCGGAAAACTTGACCCGTGGCAATTTCTGCGGATCCGTCGGAAGATTTCGAGTGTTTTTCCGCCATGCACTCGGGAAAATGCCACGTGTCAATTTTCCTGGTTCGTCGGTCAAGCGGTGGGAACATTCCTGAGTGTTTTTCGACCGTATTCCCGAGTGTTAACACTCGGTAATAGTTCCGTTGCATTTTGGAGAAGCCGCTCAATGGTTTTTCCCCGAGTGTCGACATTTCCTGAGTGTCTACGGATACACTCGGTAAATATATATTTCCCGAGTGTAACACTCGGGAAACCATTTTTCCCCCGAGTAAGCTATCCCGAGTGCTTTTTCCCGAGTGTTTCGCCCACTTTCCCGAGTGTTTTTGGCACTCGGGAAAAATCCTGTCTCTGGTAGTGAAGATCCTTGCCATACCGACATCTGATATTTTGGGACTCATTTCTGCCTCCAACAAGATGTTGCTTGCTTTGAGATCTCTATGAATTATCGTCAGTCTTGAATCTTGGTGGAGATATAGAAGCCCTCTTGCTACCCCTTCAATTATTTTGAAACGTGTCGGCCAATCAAGCAGAGAGTTTCTTGTAAGATGAACTCTTGTAGTTTGATTTCTGTTAATGGAAATAGGGGTGACTCATTTGCCCTTTCATCAAAAAAAAAATTCAAGCAGAGAGTTTCTTGTAACATCTAAAATCAGTATGAAGCAAAGTCAGAACGAAACCTATTCTTCAAGATCAGCCTACGCCTTACATTTCTTGGGTTCCATCGCGACCAACTTCAAAACTTTAATTTGGCAAACCCAAACCCCTCCAAAAGGAAAACCTTTTGCCTGGTTAGCGATTCAAAATAAACTCTGGACCTCAGACAGGCTCGAAGCAAGGGGGTGGCCAAACCATCATTTCTGTCCCCTCTGCAGATACACTCCAGAATCAGCCTTGCACCTCTTCGCACAATGCCGTTTCTCGGGTCGCATTTGGAAGCTCATGGCGGATTGGACAGGACTTGAAAGCCTACAACTCTCCACCTGGCCCCCTTGCACGGTCATTCTCGACTGGTGGTCCAATGTGGCAATGGCGACAGGTTCCCTCAAGAAGACCAGGTCGACGATTTGATCTTAATTTCTTGGGAGCTTTGGAAGGAGCGGAACACGAGAATCTTCAACAACACAGCAACAACGCCCCTAGATCTCCTTGCGAAGATCAAGGAGAAGGGAAGAGCCTGGTTCCTTGCGGTGGCTAAATCCTTGGAGTTTTTCAGTTCTCTGTAATTAAGGCCTTGTTAACTTTGGTTCCGTGCGGTTTCGTTCCGCTTTTTCTCTATTAATATAATGGGCAACTCTCCTATCGGTTTTTTCAAAAAAAAAATCAGTATGAAGCGAAGTGTGTTGTTAGTCATTATGAATATGAGATAATCTCTTTTATTAATCTAAGAACTTTTCGTGATATGTCATCAGAAGTCAGAACATACCAAAAAGGAAGGTATACAAGCTGTTGTTGGGTAAGTATTCATAGATCAGTAACTTCTCATCTTCATGATTGCAGCAAGCCAGCAACCAAGTAGTCGAACTAGGTTTCCATGCTGCAGTTTGGCGTGGGCTTTCCCGTTTCTCTTTCTTAGCCAGGCTGCAGAATAAATTTGGGCAAGACTGTCCATGGGCATCACGTCCCTAGGCCGAACGTCCATGGGAATTACGTCCCTCGGCCGAAACTACCTCGCTCGGCCGATCGATCCCTGCTTGGCAAGCCCAACTCGCGCATGCGACAACCAATCGGACTCGTGTCCATGCCGCCCGCTTTCATTTGCTCCCTCGCCAGCTCCCGCCAGACTACGCCTACCTGCTCACGGCACCGCGTCCCTCCTCTCTTGTTGATCTCACCGCTTGGTTCGGAATGCTCACCGGCGCTTCCTCGGCCTCGGGTCGGGAACGGCGGCGGTTCATCAGATCGACCTGGTGAGTTTGTTCGAACCAATTAATTATAACGACAATATGTCCCCGGTATAAAAGTTGGTGTGTGTAGTTTGACGCGCAGGTAGTCAGTGTCACAGCACACTTTGAGGGTACCAATGTCGCTCAGGAAAAACCGTTGAGAAACCGTCGCATGCGAGTTTAATCCGAGCGATCATCTCGTAGACGAAAATTGATTCTCACAGAATAATGCAATAACAAATAGTAGTTTAAGACAGAGATATAGGGAGACTTCTTTCTTCTCTTTATTTCTCTTCTCATAATCAGTCTTTTACAATGATTACCACCTCCTATTTATAGACTACAGACCCTGCTAGTGTAATATCCCGATTATATTTAAGAGAGAAGAGTGTATTAGAAAGGATGATGGATTTAGAAAAAAAAATAGATTTAGCAGTTGATTCGGGGGGAATTTTGCGTAATCAACAGAACTTGGACCATAGTCTTTCGGCCCACGGTGTTTGGCCCAAGTGGGGAACCAGCCACATAGGAGGGGCAGCCAACCCTAATCCCTCCCCTCCTATGCGCCACCCCCCTTCTCCCCCACATTCCAGCCGACCCCCCCCTTTCTCCTCCCCTTGGCCCAACGCCTCTCTTCCTACATAGTCTTCATGTTATTGACTTGTTGCTCTTCGATTTGTACATTTGGATTGAGGATTAGTTGAGAGGAGCATCTGTTTTGATAGGGGTTTTGTCAGCCTGGACTACTGCAGTTTTAGCACAAAGCAGTGTTGGTAGGTGATCCGTTTGAGTGGTGAAACGATCACGCCGTGGGCTAAAATTTTTACAGATTGTAGATAGCTTGTGTAGCTATATTCCTACCAATTTTTATGCAATTCTTAGTTGTGGTTTGTGAGATCTGATTTAATAACCGAAGGGGACAGAACTTTAGTTTCGGGTAGCAGATCGGTTTTTTGCTGATAGTATTGAGCTGTAGTTTTGGGTTCCGTAATTGCGAAATTTGGATGTGTCATATTCTAGATATTTGTAGATGATTTTATTAGATTTCTATAGAGTTTTGGATCATAATTTTTGGATGGATAGATTGAAAGTTATGATTTTTGCAATCCGACTGCCTGTTCAGTTTTTTGGCTTCTTGTAGCAGGCATGGTTATATAGATTAAAATTGTAAAATGGACAAATTTGGGATTTTGATCTACATGAAATAGATAGATAACTTTGTGATGATTCCAGAGAGACTAAGAACACAATTTTGGGACAAGTAAAATAGGAGTTATGAAATTTTGAAGTATACATTTCAGTTATGACTTTCTGTTGGGAACAGTTGGGAAAAATATTAAGTTTGCAAAATTAAATGAAGAATAGAAAATTTGGCCTAAATTTATTATGGTAGATAATTATTTTTGGATTCTATAATGTCTAGGATCACTATTTTTTGATGAACCAATTAAAAGTTATGGAATTTCTAAGTCGGTATTACCGAAGATGACAGATCTGTCTTCGGAGTTAAAAACAAGGGTTTAGACGAAATAATATGATCTTTCAATCACCTGAGAAATTATGGGAATATGTGTGTAGATCCTAGAAAGTTTGAGTTCATGATTTTTGGAACTATAGATCAAAAGTTATGATTCTTCTAAGGTAACTGTCCTGTTTTGGACAAAATGGTGTTCGAGAAGGAATGGTATCATTTTGGGTTGCGATTAGGAGCGAATTTGTCTATTTAGTTTTATTGCAATGTGGTGTGCTTTTAGATGGTATTATTAGTATGTTTTACGAATGTCAGATGGTGGTGTGAGACTGGGGTTAGAGCTCTCTGCTCGTTGTCACTCATCACACGGTTGAGGCAAGTACAATTTTAGTACGATATTGTGTGTTGGGCAATATTGTTGATTTGATGTGTGCTTAATATGATTAAGTATGATAAAAATGTCTATTTCACATTGTTTATATGATGATCGATAATTGATAACTCTTATGAGAATATATTGTGGATTGTTCATTTCATTTCATATCAAGCATGCATGTTGGCATGATATACCCACGGGAGTAGGCATTGAGATCCCCATATTTAAGATATGGGCAATGGGTCCCCATACTTAAGATATGGGCAATGGGTCCCCGCATTTGATAATGCAGGCATGAGTGAACACCGACGGGTGTAACACTCTGCTATACCGGTATATACAGAAGAGAAGTTGTGGCATGAGCATGATTTGCATTACATTGCACTCATGAGAAAGGAATTGTATGTTTTATAATGAGAACGTATTGTTGATGAAATGATGCTTGTGTATGGCTATTCTCACTTGTACTTGCTGAGTCTTGGACTCACTCTTGTTGTTTGTTGTTTTAGGTGATCGTTGAAGACGGCATGCATCGGATGAAAATAGATCATGGAATGATAGTAATTTTGGGCCCACGGCAACGCCCATCGATCCCTAATTGGCTAAGCCCAACTCGCGCACGCGAAGACCGTTCGGACTCACATCCACGCGCGCACTGCAGCTGCTCGGCTGCTCCTTCGCCGGATCCCCTACGCGGCTGCGCCACCCTACTCGATGTGCGCCCATCATCACCGCCTCTCTCCCCCACGCGTTCGCGCGGCATCATCACATCTATCTGCGAGGCCGCCCTGCTTACCGGGCACCACCTCCCTCCTCTGCGCGTCGCATCTCACTGCTTGGTCCTAGACTGCTCGTCGGCGCTTCGTCGGCCTCGGGTCGACAGTGGCGGTTCATCAGATCGACCTTCCTGACCACACCCAAGTGAGTATTTCTAACCCAATCGATGGTAGACGTTAAAGGAAGGAATTGTTTTGCTTGGACTTGTACTAATGATTTCTTGAATTGGGAGAAGATCCTAGAATCTTTAGAGGATTTTCACCAATACTGGTTAGATATTAGGGCTGCTAATAGCTATCAAATTGTTTTGTTCAATTTTGTAGCTATGGTGTGAACGTTCTGAAAAGTTAGAAATAAAATGGCGATTGAGAAGACTTTTCCTAAACAACTAATTAAAGTTATTTTCAAATTTGTGTCTTGTTTGCAGAGATGGAGAGTTCTAATAAAAAAAGCGGAGCATGAGGATTTAGATTGTATGATAAACCTGGCTGAAGAATGGATGAAGTCTTTTTGCGTGGATCATGAAGTTTAAGTCTAATTTAGCTTATCGTAATATGTATTTTGATGTTTTGGATTCTGATGTCAGTTGTTATTTTGGATGCTTGTTTCCTTTCAGACGTTTATATAGCTTCTTTGCTATTCTGGTTAGCTGGTAATCCCAGCATGAAGTCTGTATGGATTCGTTTGTAAGACCTTTTATTAGCTTTTTATAAAAGCTGGGTTTTCCTGTTCAAAAAAAGGAAGGAATTTTGCTCCCTTTATTTACTTGTTGGATTGATTCAAACATCTTCTTGTTCGTCACATCTCCTGCCAATACCACGGATGTATGTTCCTTGTGCAGTTGCGCTTATGCAAAATATAAACTTTTAGGCGTGCTGTGATGACGTTCATGGGCCGGAGAGTCGGGAGGAAATGATGAACAACGACGAAGCATTAACTATGAAACCAGTTTGCATCGGTCGCTAAAGTAAAGAAGATGCACGCTGGTAGATAAACCATGGAATGCGCAACTACTTTCCATCATCAAAAACAAAGTGACGCAGTGCTGAATTCAACTACGAACTTCCTACAGTTTCTCTATCTCAACCAAACAAGACACGTATCATGCTTGTAACATTCCGTTTTCAGATTGTTAATAGTAATCCTCAGTTTGCCATTTGATTTTCAAACCTATTTCAATTATTAGTGTGTTAATTGCAAAATTCTCCCTTCCACTTGAATTCAAATTCGAATTTGAACCTCTTTTCAAAAAGCTCAGTTCAAAATTTCAAAAGAGTTCAAAATTCGTTTTTCTTTTCAAAACTCCAATTCGATTTCTCTTTGGGCTCAGCCCATTACCTTGCCCTCTGGCCCGGCCTAGCCAGCCTGCCTCCTCCTGGCCAACCCAAGCCGCCCTTGAGAACCTGGCCACCTCCCCTTGTCACCCTGCCGCTCCAGCGCCTAGCGCACGCGCTCCCGACGTGTTTCTGCGCCGACGCTAACGCTTAGCTTGTCTTGCCCACCTTCTCTTTGTGCTCGTGCGAGCGAGCTCTCACCGTCCGTCGCCGCATTTCGCACCTACCCCGCCTCGACCAGGCTCGACGACCCACGCCAGGTTACACGTGCGCAAGATGCGCAGCAGCGCCATGACGACGCGCCCATGTCGTCGTCTTTTCGATTCGGCCGCTGCGCGCTTGCGCCTGTGACGCTACCAGGTCACCCACATCGCCATGTCACCTCCCAGCCGCTCCGCCACCTGCTCCTAGCCCTCAAGGTCGTCGCCCTGACGCCGACGCCCATCCTGCGTGCCCGTCGCTCCCGCCGGCGCTCCGTCCCCTCCCTGTGTCCCATCAAGCCTCAACGGCTCTTTCCCCTCCTCCTCCTGGCTATAAGAGGAGCTCCCCCACACCTCCCTTCTCTCCCTTGCCACCGTTCTTCTTCACTGAGCAAACGCAAGAGCCGGAGCTCCCAATTCCGCCCCGTGCGCCGCCGTCACCAAGCCGCCACTCCGGCGAACTTCTTCCCTGGCCGGCCCCGTCACAAGGTGTCCCAGGGCTCCTGGAAGGTTTCCCCCACCTCCATTTGTCCTCTCCACTACCGTGCACCTCTACCGCCGCCGCCGCCCCTTCTCCTTTGCCCCTGACCACCGCCGCCCAACCACCTCGGCCGCCCCAAGTTCCTCCGGCCTCCCCTCTAGCTTCCCCCTCCTTGGGCGCAGCCCATGCGCACGCCATCCTCCTTCATGCGCCACCCCATCTTGGTCTTCTTTGCCAGACACTGCGTCTTGCCATCGCATCTTTTGCTTTTTTTGCCGTCATTGTGTGTTTACAGCCTTTGCCGCCGCTCATGGGGTCCCTGTCCCCACGGGGTTCCGTTTCGCCCGCTGGCAGGCTGGCGCCGGCGACGCTCCCAAGCCGCCCGAGCCTCCCTCTATTCCTCTCTCTCTCTCTCTATGAAGCTCCCTCATTTGTTGCTTGAGCCAATGACACAGGGGGACACAGGGGGCCCACTGTCATCCTCTTTATCCCTTCCTCTCTTTCACTTCCTATCTCTCTTCCAGGTGGGCCCACAATGTCATGCCCTCAATGGCATTGTGGTGAAATACTAGAACAGTGAAATCCAAAATAGTGCATTTTTATGATTTTCCATCATTTCTTGTAAAAATCCGACTTCTGGATGTTCGTTCTCCCTCATACGAACTCGAATTCCGTCGATTTTTGTTTCTAAAATTTTATAAATTCAAGACTTTGCTAATGGCACTGGTCTTATTTAATTTGGAGTTCATTTAATATTTCTTTAGTATTTATTTGTTGTGTTTGCTTGTCTGTTCTTTTTTCAGTACGTTCGCCCGATTAGAGTTCGAAGAAGCGGGAGATCTCCAACTTGATCAAGCTCAAGATTATGATGACTCTCGTGCGTTTAACCCAGGCGAGTCAATACTTTGATCATATTGAACCTATATTTTATGCAAATTATATTTGTTTAAAATAGCAAATTGCATGTTTTATTTCCTTAAACAAATGTATGTTAACTCTTAAGGTACTTAAACACCAACTTGATGATTAAATAATTATTAATCCATCCTTTGATAATTGAATCCGTGAATCCTTGCCACCCTAGTAATTATATGGTAACTATACTAGTTATAGGTTGTACTCAAGCGGCATACTAGTCTTGCTTAAGTACTAAGGCATTAAATACTCTAATCATCATCTTTTAATCATGAAAATGTATTTGGGCAGTCATTGGGGGCAAATGACTGAAATGGCTATGATAATTTGGTTTTCCTCCTCAAAACCCTAATAACATGTTTTTACCATCTGGGCGACTGGTGTGATGGAGGGTGTGATGATGGGTGCTAATGCAGCCTAAGGAATGTTGGTATGTGGAAAGAACCGCCCAGATAATCCTAAGGACTTAATCCTGTGATGACCTCTTAATGTAAAACAGTGCAACCACAAGTCTGTAAAGTACAATCTGGCTAAATAATTTGTATCCATTAGTACGAGTTACACCAGATAGATGACCCGCGACGCCGTAAGCCTTCGTGGCGAAGGGGGTCGGGGTGCACGACGTAAGTCGTTAAGAGGGCGCAAGAGGGGGTCTGGGAAGGTGTTAACGGGTCTATACGAACGTAACCCTTCTCAGACAAAACCTTAGCGGGTGTAACTAATACTGAGGGAGGCATTGTAAAGGTCTTGTGGTGATCTCCCTTTGATTCACATGTCTAAGGAAGCATGTGTACATATCAAGACGATTATCTCTTGTGGGTAAAGTGTACAGTCTTTGCAGAATAATAAACTATTTGAACAGCCGTGCCTACGGTCAAAGGCGGACATGGGAACTTACTAGAGTTAGTTCTATTTATAAAACCTTTGTGGGCGGAATGAAAAATATGGTGGGCTCACCTAGCCTTGAGATTGGATTTTTCTTGGGTCGTCGAACTCAGTGGTGTTAATAAATAGGGATAGCGCGCCCCAATCAAAAGTAAGCATAAGGTGGAGGGAACCTCTGCTGTTATAAATATTGCACAATTATTCTCTTTAATAAAATGAAATTTGGTTAAAATGCTAAGTAATAGGAATTTCTAATATTGATAATTGAAAACATTGATTTAGCCAATAAAAGAACCTGAGTCATCCTTGTTAAGCCATGTATGTATATTATCACATCTTGCGTGTTGGCTCGTGAGCGCGGAAGTTGTGCTCATTCTCACTCTTCTTCCAAAACCCTCAGAAGCAGGAAATCATGGACATTATGACTACTACGAGGATCCAGAAGTTGGAGGCCTAGGAGATGATAATGAGTAGTTTAGTTCCTTTAGTCTAGGTCTTATTTCAGTCCAGCTGACTACGTCGGTGCTTGCGTGCATCCAATATTATCCAAGTCTTTGGTTAATATCGGACGCACACGAGTTTCCTCAGTCGTTTGCCTGTGGAGAGATGTGCTCTACCCTTTTTGCTTCCGCTGTCGCTTCCGCTACTTTTGTGATGTAATCATTTAGCATGTTCGGTCCTTATTGTAAAATTTGACCTGCTGCAGTTTATGTAAACTTTGTTGTGTTAAATTAATGTATGGTTTGGTTTACGACATATATGAATTGATTCAGTGATGTATCTGTGAGTGCTATCTACTGATCCAGGGAATAGCACAGTGGATTTGGATTTGCGAAATCTGGTTCCGACAATGCCAATCCTGACAAAGTATGAAGGTCTTGAGAAAAATAATATGCTGACTCAGAGCAATCTCAGGAAAAAAGAATACCTTTTAAGCATCCAGCACCAAAGCCTTATTCTTTTAGGCAATGTTAGCAATTGAAGATAAAAGCAACCACAATACCACTTGTGGAATAGAAACACCTTGTTAGAAATGAGACGTTTTCAATATAAATCTCAATTCCTAATGTATTATCCACAGTTTTTTTTTCCGTATACAGTAAACTCCATTTCAGTGTTTTCCTTACAGTATACAACTACCAATGCTGAAATTCACTGTCCATATACAGCAAATCAGATAATTTACACCTATGTTGAAATTCATATATAGTAAAACTTGACGTTAAACATCTAGCGCCCCTCTAGTGTTGTGTTACTCATGGCATTCAAAGAATTTTCCATGTTTTCCCTTGTATCTCCATTTTCATAATTCCTTGGTGCAAAATATACAGGTTGCTTTGGTGCTGGAAGCAACGTGGTTTCATTCTCCAACATAAACACAACTGTTGACATGAGTGGCCTGACATTCGGATGGTCTTGAACACACAAGAGTCCTACATGAATGCTCCGTAAAACTTCATGAATTGGACAACTCTCAACAACTGATAAGTCCACCAATTCCTTGCATTTCCATCTTCCCATAATCTCCATGCCTGACCCAATAGAATAAAGCTTCAATCAAATTACTACAGTTTTGCTTAGGGTGTAGAAATTTTGAGTACTCCACAATACTTACATAATCTATAAGGTTTAGAAAGTTCATTATGAGTTGAGGTGACCTGATCTTCAAGCCACTTACAATCTCCAAGAGAAGAACACCAAAGCTATAGGTGTCTGATTTGACAGAAAAGGCGCCATCCATCACATATTCAGGAGACATGTAACCACTGTTTAAGTCATTTCAACAGCAAGGAAAGAACAGTTTGAATTAAACTAAACCATAAAGGTTACTGTATTAAAGCATTGCTCAGTACATGAATTACTTACTATGTCCCAACAACCCGAGTAGTGTTTGCTTGTTGCCGGTTTCCTCCAAAGATCCTTGCCATACCGAAATCTGATATTTTAGGACTCATTTCTGCATCCAACAATATGTTGCTTGCTTTGAGATCTCTATGAATTACCGTTAATCTTGAATCTTGGTGGAGATAAAGAAGCCCTCTTGCTACACCTTTAATTATTTTGAACCGTGTCGGCCAATCAAGGACATGTTTTCTTGTGGCATCTTCCAACAAGATCAGTATGAAACAAAGCCTACTGTTAGTCATCATGAAATATCCTTTCGGTCAATGTAAGAATTTTTTGCAATATGTGAGCAGAAATTAGAACATACCAAAAAGGAAGGCATCCAAGCTTTTGTTAGGCATGTATTCATAGATCAGTAGCTTCTCATCTTCATGAATGCAGCAACCAAGAAGTCTGACTAGGTTTCTGTGCTGCAATTTGACAATTAGAACTACTTCGTTTCTGAACTCATCAATACCTTGCCCAGAACCTTTACTAAGCCTTTTGACAGCAACTTCCTTGCCACCTTCCAACACTCCCTACATGATTTCATCATTTTTTTGTTAGGTACATGATTGCACAATTCTGAATTGGATAACGATGAGAGCAGTATTTTTTCCCCTCTACTTACATGATTTCATCATTTTTTTGTTAGGTACATGATTGCACAATTCTGAATTGGATAACGATGAGAGCAGTATTTTTTTCCCCTCTACTGTAAGTGTTATTTTTTTTTTCTGAAGCGTATTATACTTAGTTATCAATGTTAAACTTATCGCTACCTTGTAAACATTACCAAAACCTCCTCTTCCAAGCATATTGGAGTCAGAGAAATTATCCGTTGCGGCGACAATGTCTTCAAAGCTAACAAATGGATATTCTACATTCTTGCCTCCTAGTTCATTGGAATTGCCCAAGGATAGCATCAGTTTCTTCTGGATGGAATTCCTCCGCCGTTTCCGTGCTGGTTGGGACATCGATAGTTTTTTGTTAACACTTGCACAATAACGTTTCATGTTGAAAACAAGGCACTTGTTATTCTACCTCTGTATTGGCATAACCAGACAAGGGCTATGCACGTGAGTAGCAGCAGGCATGCTACAACCGGGAGTACAATCTTTGCTAAATCGCTCTTCTTGTGGTCTGCCGATATGCATGTATCCCATCA
This sequence comes from Phyllostachys edulis, assembly GCA_036346405.1. Taxonomy (NCBI): domain Eukaryota; kingdom Viridiplantae; phylum Streptophyta; class Magnoliopsida; order Poales; family Poaceae; genus Phyllostachys; species Phyllostachys edulis. Next base: position 9,831,491 of record CM070551.1, on the reverse strand, counting down.
GAATTTACTGCATCAAGCATTACTTTCAAGAGTATATGCATTTAATTACTTGCGTACCAGGAGAGTCGGCTAGCCGGAGGTAGAGGTTCTCGCCATAGTCGTTGCGGGTTTTCCACGTGTCAACAAGCTCCCCAGTCCAAACCAAGCACCTTGACTGGTCGGCCATAGTGCCAGCACTGCTCAAGTTAACGTAAGCGTACGCCGTGCACGAGCAGTTGCGGCTGCACTCGGCCGCGCACTGATCGAAGCTTCTGTTCCGGATATGGAAGAACTTGTCAGGAACCTTCATCCCAGGCAAGGCTACGAATTGATTTTCCTTTCCGCATTTCAAAACTTCCTTTCTCCGACATCCTCTCGAAGAGTTAAGACCATCAGGCTCGAACCCGTCGAGGCACTGGCACGTCGGGACGGCCCCTGTGAAGTCGCAGTAGCCGAACGGGCCACACGAGGCGTAGATGCCGCAGCTGCCGGTGGGGCGCTCAGAGACGACTGCCCACGACGACGAGGTGCTGTTCCAGGTCAGGAGCTTCATCTTGCCCGTGTAGTCAAGCGTGATCCGTGCGTACGGTGAGCCGTCGGAGACCGTGTACACGAGGTAGTACTCGTCACCTGTGTTGACCATCGTTTGATACACGACGGAGCTGCTGTTGCCCGGGTATATGCCGCCGGACACCGACGCACCGTTCCACACGCTGATGCGGCAATACGGCCTGGTCCCGTGCCATGTGATGAGCTGGAGGTCCGAGCCGGGGTCGAGACCGAAAGAAAAGTCTCCGGCGGATGGGTCGTCAGGGCCATTCCAAGCAACGAGGCGCCCGACGACGCGGGCCCTGTAGCTCAGCAAGAACCTCATGCCTGGGAGGATGGTGTCAGTCGGGTGATCAAAGCTCTGCCATATGGTTGTGCCGTTCGGCAACCGGAGGACCAAGTTCCCCGTGTCGAGCAGCACTGCGGAAGCTCTCACGCCTCCGGTAGTGATGTTGTTCTCTGTCATCCAAAGAGTGCGGCCTTTGGAATCTAACAGCACAAGGTTGGAACTGTTGCTGACGGCGAGCGTCGCAGATGAAGTGGTGGTGGCTGAGTTGTCGCGATTGGCGACCCATACGGCGGTGCGGCTACGCTCAGGGATGTTGTAGAACCAAATTCCAACGTATAGGCTCCCGTTGGAGTTGGCTGGGGAGAAGAAGCCGAGAGCAAAGATGCCGTCCTTGGAGACGAGCATGTCGCCAGGGTAGAGTGGCTTTGCATGTGTCAATTGATCATCAGATTTGCAGAAGGAAATCAAGAGCAGGAGGATGAAAATGGGAAAGTAGGCCATATCCATTGGCCTTTCTTCTTTGCTTGGCAGTCACGAGTGAAGAAAAATAGCATACAGAGACACATAAAATTAGCTGAGGTGCATGGTTGTACATAACAGGGAGTGGACGTGTAGCCGTGTAGGTGGGAACTTGGGATTAATTGCTCTGTCCGTCATTTGACTTAGATGTAAATATTTAACGGATAAAGACAGTAAAGAAAAACTGCTACCACGATGAATTCAAGTCGGTCTTCGGAGTGAGAGGGCGAAAGCGAAATCTATAGAATCATTAATAGCGATCAGAGAGGGGTAAATGATTGTGTAAGATTTTTCGCACCTGCAGTGTTGAATCCGATCACGCACTGTTTTTGGAATTCACACGCGAAAGCAATGCCTGGCTTGGCTTCTTGTCGTCCTGGAAGCCCGGATGCCACGGTGACGGCGTGCCGCTACAAATCACTGTTCGGCCGAACGCGTTTCCACAGCCTAAACCCCAAACCGGCAATCTTTCCTCACGGAAATCCCGTCGATCACGTGCTGATTCCACGGGTGCTCCACGGCCTTCACCTCACCAGCAAAAAATCACAGCTGCATGCACAGCCGCAACACTCTAGCCCCTCACGTCGGCCAAAGAGAAAGCATATGTGCAGCACCTGTAACAGCCGCTGCTAGCTCCTGATGTGAAGCCAATGTCCAGCCCCCACAAGCAATCAATGTAATGACTCGCGTGTACAGCCTCTACTAGCAATCAACTCCTGCAAATAATCTGTCCAGTCGCAATACACAGCAGCCACAAGCAATCAATGTAATGACTCACGTGTACAGCCTCTACTAGCATTCTAGCAATCAACTCCTCCAAGTAATCTGTCCAGTCGCAATACACAGCAGCCACAAGCAATCAGCTCTGCCGAAGAAATCAAGCCGCATGCAAAACAGTCGCATCGCACAACAGCCAAAAAGATCTGTCCAGCTGCTAGCCCTTCACGTCGGCCTAGCACAGCCGCAAGTCAACAACCCTCTCCCTGACGCAAGTCACAGCATCAAACAAAAAACATGGCCGCCAAAAGCCCACATGGCAATTTTCTATCTGGAGATCACGCTACAGCCGCCGCCACACCAATACGTGTCTTTTCTAGAGATATTCACAGCCGCCCTAAAACCCTGCCGGATTTTTACCCTACAGCTCATACCAGTGGCGTAGCTAGGTCTAAAAACCTGTGGGGTCAACTATTATAAAAATTTTAGACTTTTATGGACTTATATATAAATATTAGTAATAACTAACCTTTTTTGTAAAAACCTGTGGGGTCAATTGACCCCACAGGATTAGGCTAGCTACGCCACTGGCTCATACACATGAGCAATAAATCTAGAACCCCTAACAGACCTTCTGGCATTGGTATATAATCACCCACGTACGGCCCACTAAAGTCCTAGGGCCCAATATATGGGCTTTTACACCAGATTACAAAAACAATTCTGGACACCCCAAAATTGTCACGTGTCGTAGTCTCCGGACCGCACTTCCGTAACTCCAGCACGCATCATCCATCTTTGATCTTCACGCGCCCCAACTCGAGCCCGACCGTCTCCTCCAGTATCCCTGACCCTTTGGACCATGACTTCGCACCAAGAAATCTCCCGGTCATCGCCGTAGACCATGATCGCCTCCGAGTTACACTGCACATGCAAAGACCAAAACAATATATTTTCCCAGCATAAGTTCTTCTCAACTTGTCCGACATAAGTCCACACACACACCGCATGCCTCAAATAATATTAGTGCCCAACACTGTCAATTATTTATTAACTAAAATATACTAGATCTAGTCACATGATCTAACAAAATCTCTACGGATAAGCTGTAGCCATCCTTTGGGTTGTATAGCTGCCATATCACGAGATCATCAGTGGGCCACAGGTGCTTGAGTTGGACCTCGCTGGAGTCATCCTAAAGCCGAGCACGCTTCAGCTAGGACATGTACAATGCAATGCTTATACACCGGTTGTATTTGTTTTTTTATTATATATAGTTATATACCTAAGGACCTATTAAGCACCGGTGTCTAATTAAACATCAATACTATAAAATAAACATATTATATATCTTACATGGCAAGAAAAGCCAGTTTTTATTTTCTAAGCAGCTTTCTAAGTACCGCATTGTCATTTTGACTCTCGTCACATTTGAAGAACGTGGGAAATGCAGGATTTCAAAGTCCAAATTCAGGTGTAAATATTTAACGAATAAAAGACGGTAAGGACCTAGCCAAAGCAGTGCTGGCGCTCTTACATGATACTCCAACACTCCAAAGTCTTCAGCAATGATGCACACGTAAAGAAAAACTGCTACCATGACGAATTCAGGTCGGTCTTCGGAGTGAGAGGGCGAAAGCGAAACCTCACGGCAAGCATGCTGCATGCCTCTTGTCTACGTGGCGGAGAGCGCGGCGTGCTGATTTCCCGCTGAGTCTCAGACAAAGGTGAGCTCGTGGCCGTGTGGTGACATTGGGGCCGAATTGGTAACGATTTCGTCCATCTTACGGACCGGGCGCGCTCTGGGCGGCTGTAGTCCCCCGGCCCACTTCGACGTGGGAGGAAGTGGTATGCGTTCAGTTGCTTCTAGCCTGTACAGCTACCATATCGCGAGATCATCAGTGGGCCACAAGTGCTTGAGATGGGCCTCGCTAGAGCCATCCTAAAGCCGAGCGCGCTTCAGTTAGCGCTTATATTTAAAGAAATCATTTTCCCTAATGCAAAACATCTATTTTGTAAATGCGTAGATGGTTGTATTTTTTATATATAGTTACGTAGCTAAGCGTTTGTTAAGCACCGATGCCTAATTAAACATTGATGTTACAAAATAAATATGATATCTATCCTACAGGGCAAAAAGCTTCTTTCTAAACATCTACTTTATACATGCGCGTAGGCCGCCGCGCAAGGGAGCTTCGTGGAGCCATCCGCCGAGTAAGAGTGTGTTTGGTTGGACGTATCATGCTGAGTGGGATGTTTCGGCTCGAGAAATGAGTGTGTTTAGACGTTTAGTTAGTTGGATAGTACTAAACCATCCTGGATGAGATGGTTCAAGAAATAAGAATATTCCTTTTTTATACCGTATCATCCTGTTCGATAAAATCTGCCGAACCATGCCGTTCACTCTCGCTCTGAGACACAGAAGAAAAGAAGAATGATAGAAGAAAAAGGGGAAAGGAGAAAAAAGAAGAAAGAAAAAAAAATGGAAGAAAAGAAAAGAAAAGAACAATAAAAAATACAATCTCATACCATCCCATACAACTAACTAAACACATTCGTGTATCATCCTATACAACCAACCAAACAGACTGATTGTACCATCTTATACAGGAGGATCCTCTCCTATCTGTACATCTCATTTCATTCAACCTCGTTCCACCAACCAAACGTACCCTAAAAGCCTAAAGGGGTCAGAGCGGGAGCCCTGTGCCAAAACGCGAAAAGCGGGAGGAGTCGAATCCGTAAGCCCAACGACCTTTGTTTGCATGCCTGTTGAAACCTGACTTCAGACGGGTGGAGATGGTCAGCGGCGACGACACCTTAACCGGGGCTTGATGTTTGCATCTGTGGACAGTGCCAAAAAATACCATGGGTACTGGTCAACTAATAAGTGACGCAATTTCCCATTGAAAACAAGGTGACGCAGTTCTGAAAAATAACTCTGAACTTCCTGCAGTTTCTCTGCCTGTAAGTTTGGGAAACTAGTTCTTCTAGTCTGTAACGACAACCAAACAAGATAGATCTCCTGCCAGTGCTGACAAAACATGCAAGTTTACTTGCCCTCTTGAAGAAAAATATACTAAGCAATCTCAGGACAAAAACCTCTTAAGAATCCGGTACTTAGAAGGTGCTACATCAAAATTCAAAAAGATCGGATAGCCTTCTTCGTTTGGGTATGGGAGCAGCTGAGTATAAAAGCAAACATGTGGAACAAAAATACCTGTTTGAAGCGAGGCATTTTCGACATAAATCTCAGTTCCTAATGTATCGTTCACAGCTTTTACCGATACAAACACTAAACTCCACTCGGTGTTTTCCATACAGTAATTCCTCACAGATTAGAACCACCTATGCTGAAAGTCACAGTCCATATACAGTAAATCAAAAGGTTTACAACCACCTTTACTGAAATTCACACAGTAAAAGTTCACGTTCTAACGTCCCACTAGTGCTGTGATACTTGTGGTATTCACAGAAGTTTCCATGTCTTCTCTTGCTTCTTCAGTTTCATAATTCCTTAATGTAAAACATACAGGTTGCTTCGGTGCTGGAAGCAGCGTGGTTTCATTCTCTAACATAAACGCAACTGATGACATAAGTGGTCTTGCATTTGGACGGTCTTGAACACACAAAAGTCCTATATGAATACATCGGAAAACTTCATGAAATGGATAGCTCTCAACAACCGATGAGTCCACCAATTCCGTAGCATTTCCTTCTTTCCATAAGTTCCACGCCTGAGCCAGTAGAATCAAGTTACTAAGTTTTTTTTTCGATTCTAGAAATTCTGAGTGTTCCAAAATACTTACATAAGCTGTAAGGTTTGGAAATTCGATTATAACTTGAGGTGAGCTGATCTTTAAGCCACTAACAATCTCCAAGAGAAGAATACCGAAGCTATATGTGTCCGATTTGACAGAAAAGGCACCTCCCATCACATATTCGGGAGACATGTAACCACTGTCAATGGCAAATAATGCATAGTTTGAATTAGTTAAACTGTAAAATTTACCGTGTTAAGCATTAATTAATGCATTACTTACTATGTTCCAACAACCCGGGTAGTGTTTTCTTGTAGCTGGTTTCCACCAAAGATCCTTGCCATACTGTAACGTCTGTTTTCGGACGATAAATAGTAATGACCGTTCTTGTGTCGTTCTTCGCCATAATTCAAACTACTAAGCTAACTTTGAAAAATTCCCTCTATTTCTCGGTGTGTGTTTCAAATGTAATATTAGCAACATTTGAAATTCACTTCCGCAAAGTGGAGTTTCTCACCTTTTTCAATTTCGGGCGCTCTTCCCTGCCCTGCCTTTTCTCTCTGGGCCAAGCCCACTCGGCCCGCCCGTTCTCCCCCTCCTTGACCCTCTCTTTCTCTCCCTTCCTTTTTCTGTGCGCAGCACCGCCAGGGTCATCTTCTTCTTTCCTTTTTCCGTGGCCGATCGCTGCTTGCCTTAGGTTGCTCACAAGACGTCAGCGTGACCGCCGTCAGCTGGGTGGCCGCATTGAGGAGGACCAAGACGCCGCAGAAGACCGAACCGCGCCTCCTCGTTGCGTCTTGTCGCCGCCAGAGCATCGTCGCGCCTCGGACGGCCACGCCAAGGACCGACCCGCCTCGCGCTTTGGCCTCCTATAAAGCCCCTCCCTTGCTTGAGCTCCCACGCCGCCGAAGCCTGGTAAGACCCACCGAGCCGAGCCGCCGCCTCCTCTCTTGGGCACGCGCCTCAAGGCCTCCTCGCGCTCCGGTGAGCCTCGCCACGACAACGCGTCACCGCAAGCCTCAAGGCCCTAGGAAGCTAATCTCACCTCCTTCGCTTTCCCTGCCTCGCGGCGCCGCCACCGTGCCTCCTCCTCCTCCGCCCATGGCCGCCGTCACCGGGCCAATCCGCCATTCGAGCCGCCCGACCACCGTCCGGCTCCCCACGCCATCACAGCAACCGTGCTCGCTTTCTTCGCAAGGCACACGCTCCACCGCTGGCGCCTCGGGCGTGTGCCGCTGGCCGCCAGGTTCGCCTCTCACGGCACAAGACCAGCCACTGGTCGCCACCTCGAGAGACCTGCTCCGCCATCCCGCAGCCCTCCGCGCCTCCCCTCACGGCGCCGCGGCCACGCCTGCCTGCTGCAGAAGGCCTCCCCGCCTCCCTCGTTTTTTCGTTGAGAAGCAAAGAGAGCAGAGCAAGTAGAAATTGGGAATCAATTGGGGAAAAGAAAGCCAAGGGCCCACCTGTCATTGCTTGAACCCCCTCCCTCTGGCTGACATGTGGGCCCCTCGGCGCCACTGTTTCCGTGGGCCAGTGCTCCAGTACGCATAGGCCGGGTCCACTCCTTGTGCTGTGGACCATTCCTTTTTCTTTCAATTCATTTAACCTTCGGAAATTCATATCTCCTCCTTTCTAACTCCAAAAATTATGATTCAAATTTCTAAAAATTCGTTAAATCAAGATCTTGCTAATGGCATAGGACTTGATCAATTTGGAATTTATTTGTGTATTCTTGTGTATTTATTTGCTCTCTTTTTCGTTGTGTCTTTTTCCGGTATTGTCGCCCGATTAGGATTTGAAGACGCTGGCGATCCTCAAGTTGATCAAGACCAAGAGTATCAAGAACCCCTTGCCTTTCACCAAGGCGAGTCAATACTTTGACCATATTGATCCTACATTTTATGCAAATTATATTCGTTTAAAATGAGCAAAATTGCATGCTTTATTTCTTCATCAAATGTATGTTAAAGCTTAAGGTAGTTAATTACCCACTTGTTGATTACTTAAGTTAATATGCCATCCTTGATAACTTGAATCCATTAATCCTTGTCACCTTAGTAACTATATGGTAATACTAGTTATAGGTTGTATTTAAGCGACATGCTAGTCTTGCTTAAGTACCGGGGTATTAAATACCCCAATCATCTTTTCCTCAACATAAAATGATTTGGGTAGTCATTGGTGGTCCATTGGCTAAAAGGTGTGAAAATAAATTGGTTTACTTCTCAAAACCCCAATTGCTAGTTCTATTTGGGCGGATGGTGAGGTGGTGGGTGCTCAGGGAGCACATGGTTGGTTGGTTTGTGGAATGAACCGCCCAGATAACCCTAAGGACTTAATCTTGTCACGACCTCCTGTGTTAAACAAGTACAACCACAAGTCTGCAAAGTGCAACTTGGCTTAATAAAGTTATTGAACCTTGAAAGTCATCTCACTAGAGGGGAACGAAGAACGTACAAGTGCGGAGATACTCCGGCTTGGAAGGGACACCCGAAAAAGGTGAAGTTACCATCTGCGCTAGTCGTTGTGGCCGGGGCCAGCTGCGCTAGTCGTTGTGGTAAACATCCCGCACAACATATGGGCGTAACCCCGTATGGGTGGAATGACGAAGGGCGAGATATCTAGAAAGGTTCTTGTGTGATTTGCCGCCCAACTACATGACTACGGAATCATGTGGGGTAACGGTAGACTATCTCTTGTGGGTAAAGTGTGCAACCTCTGCAGAGTCTAAAATCTGTTTAAATACCGTGCCTACGGTCAAAGGCGGACATGGGAATCATAACTTGAGTTAGTTCTATTTCAAACAACTTTGTGGGTGGTGTAAAACTGGTGGAAGGGCTCATCTAGCCCTATGTTGGATTTTTCCTGAGCTGTCGAGCTCAGTGGGTGTGGTCATTGGAGGCAGCTCCAATTAAAAGGATGCATTGGTAGAGTTTCCGTCGGATGGAATCTCTACTAAAATAATTATTGTACATGCTCTCTTTATCAAAATGAAATTTGTTAAAATGCTAAGTGATCGGACTTTGTAAGTATGATATTTAAAAAGTTGCTTTCGCAAATAAAAGAACCCGAGCCACCCTTGTTAAACCTTGCATGTATATAATTGCATTGTGTGTTGGCTCGCGAGCACGGTAGTAGTGCTCATTCTCGCTTCTTCCCCAACCCTTCAGATAATGAAGACGACGGAGACTACGCTTTCTATGATGGCCCAGGAGATGATGGACAAGGCTATGACGAGGAGTAGTATAGTTCTGTAGTTTAGGTCTCGCCCAGTCTAAATAGACTCGTTGGTACTCGCGTACAACTGATATTATCCAACTCTTGGTTAATATCCGTTGTACACAGGTCACCCCAGTCGCTTGCCTGTGTGAGATGAGCTCTACCTCGCCTTTTGCTTCCGCTGTAGTTTACGTTGCTTTTATGTGATGTAATCCATTTGGCCTGTTCGGCCCCTTTTGTAAAACTCGACCCGACGTGGTCTATGTCACTCAGTTGGTTGTAATATTTAATATTTCAGTTCACGCTTGTATGAATGATTCAGCAATGTGTACTGTGAAGTGCTAGCTACTGATCCAGGGAATAGCACAGTAATTTCACAGAGGATTTAGATTCTCAAAATCCGGATCCGACACATACCAAAATCTGATATTTTAGGATTCATTTCTGCGTCCAACAAGATGTTGCTTGCTTTGAGATCTCTATGAATTATCGTCAGTCTTGAATCTTGGTGGAGATATAGAAGCCCTCTTGCTACCCCTTTAATTATTTTGAACCGTGTCGGCCAATCAAGCAGAGAGTTTCTTGTAACATCTTCTAAGATCAGTATGAAACGAAGTGTGTTGTCAGTCATTATGAATATGAGAAAATCTCTTTTATTAATCTAAGAAATTTTCGTGATATGTCATCAGAAGTCAGAACATACCAAAAAGGAAGGTATCCAAGCTTTTGTTGGGTAAGTATTCATAGATCAGTAACTTCTCATCTTCATGAATGTAGCAACCAAGTAGTCTAACTAGGTTTCTATGCTGCAGTTTGGCGATTAAAACTACTTCATTTCTGAATGCCTCGATCCCTTGCCCAGATCCCTTACTAAGCCTTTTGATAGCAACTTCCTTGTTAGCTCCCAACATCCCCTACGTGATTGCATCATTCTGAGTTGGAAAAAAGAAGAAAACGATTCCTTTTCTATTGTTGTAACTAGCAAGACAAAACTTTTTGTTACCTTGTATACTTTGCCGAAACCTCCTTTTCCTATAATGTTGGACTCACAGAAATTGTCTGTTGCAGCAATAACATCTTCAAAGCTAATAAACGGGAATTCTATATTTTCGCCCGCGAGTTCGTTGGGAGCACTCAAGTATCCTAGCATCAGTCTCTTCTGGATTTCCTTCTTTCGCTGTTTGCCTGATAGGAACATCAATGCATTTTCTTAACACTAGTACGACAACGTTGCATTGTGAATACCAGCAGGCAAGGGATCGAGGAATTGTAGTTCTACCTTTGTATTTGCATATCCGGACAAGGCCTATTACGATTGTGAATACCAGCAGGCATGCAATAACTGGGAGTACAATCTTTACTAGATCACTCTTCTTCTGAACTGCACAAAGTGTCCCATGAACAGAATAAGCGAATAAAGTTTTCAGAGTTTACTACATCAAATATAATTTGCAATAGTATGGATTTACATGCATATGATATCATTAGCAATCAACAGATGTCTTGGACATCTAAGAATATATAGCATTCCAGAGTAGATGCGTTCGAAGACTACTTCACCCGGAGCTGGATGGTTTCGGAAAACATCAATTTGTAATACTGAATGCACCCCGAATCATATTGCTAACCTATGCAACCAAAAACAATGCAGAAGTCCAATCACCGACTATATGGCAGAATTGGATGCAGTAGGACCAATCGAACAATCGAAGTGCTATCAATCAGAGATTGCTAAGATGACTCTCGTCTTACCTTATTATTATCAAGACCTAGTTAAAGTTCATTTCAGCTGTTACCTGTAAAAAAGTTGGTATATGTAATTTAAGATGCCATGTGTCAGTGTGTGTAATATTTAAATGATAGTTTTTTTTTTCCAAAAGGTATTTATTCGCTTCAAACGTACTGGTAAGTGGTAACCAGTCCAAGACCACGTGTTAAATTGACATTGCGCATTAAAGAAACAAGTGGACCTATAGAAGAAATGCCGTGGGCAAGGAACGACATATACCAGGAGCGCCGGCAAGCCGGAGGTACAGGTTCTCGGCATCGTCGCCGATCATCGTGGTGTCGACAAGATCCACCATCCACACACCAAGCACCGTGACAGGTCGCCCCAAGCGCCGACCATGCTCAAGTTGGAGTAAGCGTATGCCGTGCACGAGCAGTTGCTGCTGCACTCGGCCGCGCACTGGTCGAAGCTCCTGTTCCTGATGTACAAGAACCTGTCGGGAGCCTTCATCCCAGGCAAGGTCACGAAATGGTCTTCTCTACCGCATTTCAGCGCCTCTTTTCTCAGGCATCCTCTCGAAAAGTTGAGGCCAGAGGGCTCAAAGCCATCGAGGCATTTGCACGTCGGTACAGCAGCCGTGTTGTCGCAGTAACCAAATGGGCCACACGAGGCGTAGCGGTGGCAGCCATGGCCGGGGACCTCCACGAAGGCTGTCCACGACGACGAATTGCTGTTCCAGGTAAGAAACTTTGCCGTGCCAGAGTAGTCAAGCGTCAAGCGCATATCCAGCGAGCCGCTGGAGATGCTGAAAGTCAGATAGATGTCGTCGTCTCTGACGAAGACCGCCCCGTACAGTGTCGGACCTAGATTTCGAGAATCTAAATCCTCTGTGAAATCACTGTGCTATTCCCTGGATCAGTAGCTAGTACTTTAAAGTACACATTGCTGAATCATTCATACAAGCGTGAACTGAATTATTAAATATTACAACCAACTGAGTAACTTAGACCACGTTCGGTCGAGTTTTACAAAAGGGGCCGAACAGGCCAAATGGATTACATCACATAAAAACAACGTAAACTACAGCGGAAGCAAAATGCGAGGTAGGGCTCATCTCACACAGGCAAGCGACTGAGGTGACCTGTGTACGACGGATACTAACCAAGAGCTGGATAATATTGGTTGTACGCGAGTACCAACGAGTCAACTTAGACTGGGCGAGACCTAAACTACAGAACTACACTACTCCTCCTCATAGCCTTGTCCATCATCTCCTGAGCCGTCATAGAAAGCGTAATCTCCGTCGTCTTCATTATCTGAAGGGTTGGGGGAGAAGCGAGAATGAGCACTACTACCGTGCTCGCGAGCCAACACACAATACAATTATATACATGCAAGGCTTTAACAAGGATGGCTCGGGTTCTTTTATTTGTGAAAGCAACTTTTCAAATATCATACTTACAAAGTCCTATCACTGAGCATTTTAACAATTTCATTTTTAGTAAAAAGAGCATGTGCAATAATTATTTTAGTAGAGATTCCATCCGGCAGAAACTCTACCAATGCATCCTTTTAATTGGAGCTGCCTCCAATGACCACACCCATCGAGCTCGACGGCCAGAAAAATCCAACACAGGCTAGGTGAGCCCTTCCACCATTTTATACCACCCACAAAGTTGTTGAAATAGAACTAACTCAAGTTATGATTCTCATGTCCGCCTTTGACCGTAGGCACTACTGCTTTAAACAGCCAGACTCTGCAGAGGTTGCACACTTTACCCACAAGAGATAGTCTACCGTTACTCCCACATGATTCCAGTAGTCATGTAGTTGGGCGGCCATCACAAAGAACCTTTCTAGATATCTCGCCCTTAGTTATTCCACCCATACGGGTTACGCCCGTATGTTGTGCGGAATGTTTACCACAACGACTAGCGCAGATGGCCCCAGCCACAACGACTAGCGTAGCTGGTAACTTCGCCATTTTGGTGTCCCTTCCAAGCCGGAGTATCTCCAAGACTTGTATGCGTTCTTCGCTCCCTCCAAAGGAGATGACTTTCAAGGTTCAATAACTTTACTAAGCCAAGTTGCACTTTGCAGACATGTGGTTGTACTTGTTTAACACGAGAGGTTGTGACAAGATTAAGTCCTTAGGGTTATCTGGGCGGTTCATTCCACAAACCAACCAACCATATGCTCCCTGAGCACCCACCACCTCACCATCCGCCCAAATAGAAATAGCAATTGGGGTTTTGAGGAGTAAACCAATTTATTTTCACAATCTTTAGCCAATGGACCACCAATGACTACCCAAATCATTTTATGTTTTGAGGAAATGATGATTGGGGTATTTAATACCCCGGTACTTAAGCAAGACTAGCATGTCGCTTAAGTACAACCTATAACTAGTATTACCATATAGTTACTAAGGTGACAAGGATTAATGGATTCAAGTTATCAAGGATGGCATATTAAAATAATTCTTCAACAAGTGGGTAATTAACTACCTTAAGCTTTAACATACATTTGATAAAGAAATAAAGCATGCAATTTTGCTAATTTAAACGAATATAATTTGCATAAAATGTAGGAGCAACATGGTCAAAGTATTGACTCGCCTTGGTGAAAGGCAAGGGGATCTTGGTAATCTTGGTCTTGATCAACTTGAGGATCGCCGGCGTCTTCAAATTCTAACCGCGCGAGAATACCGGAAAAAGGCACAACGGCAAAGAGAGCAAATAAATACACAAGAATAAACAAATGAACTCCAAATTAATCAAGCCCTATGCCATTAGCAAGATCTTGATTTAACAAATTTTTAGAAATTTGAATCATAATTTTTGGAGTTAGAACGGAAGAGATATGAATTTCCGAAGATTAATTGAATTGGAAAAAGGGAGGAGTCTACAGAGCAGTGCATGGACCCGGCCTATGAGCACTGGAGCACCGGTTCACAGCATAGGGAAAGGGAGGGGGTCCACATGGTAGCCAAAAGGGGGGGTTGCAAGCAAGTGACATGTGGGCCCTCAAATCCCAAAACAATTCCCCATTTTTTATTTTGCTCCTTGCTCTCTTTGCTTTCAGAGAAAAACAGAGGGGGGGCAGGGGAGGCGGCACGCCAAGTGAGACGGCGCCGGCGAGGGGAGGCACGGAGGAGGCAGGGGGGTGGCGAGGTGTCACGGGAGGGCGGCGGCCACAGGAGGGGCGGTGGTGCCGGGAGAGGCGACGCAGCGGCAAAGAAGGCTCGAGACGGCGGCGGCTCCCACACGTTGGTGCGGCGCCGGTGAAGCGGCGACGCCGGGGAGGGGGTAACATGCGCACGGGCCACGCCCCGAGGGAGAGGAAGCCGGAGGTGGAGCCGGGGTGGCTTGAGGCGACCCGTGGAGGTCCAGCGGCGGTGGCCCGAGGCGGAGGAAGAGGAGGCACAGCGGCGGCGTTGCTCGGTGACGGGGAAGGCGAAGGGAGGTGGGGGTTGGGTTCCTGGCGTCGCGGGGATGCTCGTGACGCAGTCGGCCAGGCGAGATGCTCACCGGAGCGGCGGCGAGGCGAGGAGGCGGTGCGGCCAAGGGAGGGAGCGCGGCTTCGGCTCGGTGGACCTTACCTGAGGCTCGGGGCGGCGTGGGAGCTCAAGCAGGGGGAGGAGGGGGCTTTATAGGGAGCCATGGAGCGGGAGGAAGGGCCATGGGGGTCCGGTCCTGAGCGACGCGGTCCCGAGGGCCTTGGTGGTTCGACAGCGTCGCTGTGGCGACGATGTGGCACGGCGGCTCGCGGCCTTTGGTGCGGTGAAGACTTTGATACTGATGCGACGGGCGGGCATGTGGCTCGGGTGTCATCATGGCGCGAAGGCCGGGCGCTGGTCAAGGCGTCTTTGAGCGGTGTCGAGGACGGTGAGGACATGAGGGCGGCGGGTGCAACGTGGCTATCTTCATGGAGAGGGAGGTCGGTCTTGGCGTGACCATGCCGAGTAGGTGGCTTGAGGTGAGGAGGCGGTGCAAGAAGTGCAAAGGCAGCGGAGGAGAGAGAGAGAGAGAGAGAGAGAGAGAGAGAGAGAGAGAGAGAGAGCTGGTGGCTGCTGTTGTTGACCCGAGAAGAAGGAAAAAGAAGGGAGCCGGGCTGAGAAGGAAGGGGAAGGCCGGGGAGAGTGGGCCGGGTGAAAGGCCAAGTGGGCCGGGTGCAAATGGGCTTGGCCCGAGAAAGATCAAGGCTGAGCCCAAAAGTGGAGGAAAGCCTGCTGAGAAAAGGCCCGAAAACGCGAAAGAGGGAAATTCAAATTCAAATTCAAATTTGAATTTCAAGTTTCAACGGTATTTGAAACACAAATCCGAGCTGAAGGAGAAAGGAGGATTTTCGAAATTAGTTTTGCTAATTTGAAACTACGATGAAGAACGAAACCGAAAATAATTACTATTCACCGTCCGAAAACGTACGTTACAAATCCTACCCACCTTAAACGGAATCTCGACCCCGAGATTCTAACTGCTCCGAGAACAAGGACAGGTAGTCTTGCTTCAGTTGATCTTCGCGTTCCCAGGTGGCTTATTTTGCTGAGTGGTGGCTCCACTGAACTTTGCAAAGGCGGATTGTCTGACGTCTTGTTCGCTTCTCGATGACGTCGAGGATCTTGATCGGGTGCTCTGGATAAGTCAGATCTTGCTGAAGGGCGATGGCTTCAACGGGCGTCTGCTCTTCAGGTACTCTGAGACACTTCTTGAGTGGGAGACGGAAACACGCCAGGACGCCGATGATTTTCGGTAGCTCCGGTGATAGGCAACTTCTCCACGCTTGGTGGTGATTAGGAACGGGCCTATGTATCTTGGGGCGAGCTTGCCTTTTACTTTGAATCTTCGAGTTCCACGAAGTGGGGATACCTTAAGGTATACCACATCTCCAACTTCAAAAGTCAATTTCCTTCGATGGTTGTCGGCATAACTCTTTTGTCTTGATCGAAAGCGACTTGAAGGCGATATCGATTAGTCGAACTTTCTCTTGACTTGCTTGAGGGTATCGGTCCAAATATATATCCTTCACCTGATTCTGACCAATGCAGATGGGTTCTGCATTTTCTACCATAAAGTGCTTCAAATGGGGACATTTTCAAACTTGACTGATAACTGTTGTTGTATGCAAACTCGGCATACGGTAGACACTTTTCCCAGTCTACGGTAAATTCCAAAGCACGTGCTCAAGCATGTCTTCTAAAATCGATTCGTCCTTTCTCATCGACCATCGGTCATGAAAGTGATATGTCAGGTGAAATCAAGGTGTGTCCCAAGGGCATCATGCAAACTAGCCCAGAAATGTGAGGTGAATTGAGATCCTCGATCAGAGACTATCCTCTTGGGTACTCCATGTAAACACACAATACGAGCCATGTACAACTCGGCTAGCTTGTCTCCCTTCTAGGTTATCTTTACTGGGATGAAATGGGCCACTTTGGTTAACCTATCAACTATAACCCATACTGAGTCGCATCCGGACTTGGTTCGGGGTAGACCGGTAATGAAATCCATTCCAATTTCTTCCCATTTCCACCGGGAATCTGCAGGGTTGAAGCAATCCTGCCGCTTCGATGTTCGGCTTTGATTCACGACATACATCACAACAAAGCTACATACTCAGTGATATCTCTTTTCATGCGTGGCCACCAAGACAAAATCTTCATGTCTTGATACATCTTCGCATCGCTGGATGTAGGGTATCCGAGTCAGGCCTCTTTCGAATCAAATCCTTGAGTTCCTTCGGTGGGGAACAAAGAGACGGTCCCATACCGAGAGAATTCCTTCTTTGGTCTTCAATCATCTTGGGGCTTTTCCTTTAGCCATGAGACGCTTGAATCTTTGGACTCCCGGATGTTCTTTTTGAGCGGTCTTGATCTGCTCTTCTAAAGTGGTATGTGCTTCCATGGCATCTGGGTTACCTTGCTCTATCAAACAAAGGTTGAGGGCTTCGAATTCCTTATAGAGCTCAGGTTGGTGTTCTTGAATCATAACATTATTGCAGTATGACTTGCGGCTTAATGTATCGGCAACTACATTAGCCTTTCCGGGATGATAATGGACATCCAAGTTGTAATCTTTTATTAACTCTAACCATCTTCTTTGCCGAAGGTTGAGATCAGATTGGGTAAAGATGTACTTGAGACTCTTGTGGTCCGTGTAGATATTGCAATGATTTCCAATCAAATAATGCCGCCAAATCTTGAGGGCGTGCACTACTGCTGCTAATTCCAAGTCATGAGTTGGATAGTTGTCTTCATGAGGGCGAAGTTGTTTGGATGCATAAGCTACAACTTTTCCTCCTTGCATAAGCACGCATCCAAGACCTTGGCGCGATGCATCACAGTAGACTTCAAAGTCTTGATGAATGTCCGGTAGGGTCAAAACTGGTGCAGAAGTTAATTTCTTCTTCAATTCCTGGAAACTTTTCTCACAAGCCTCGGTCCATTCATACTTCTTTTCCTTTTTAAGCAGGTGGGTCATTGGTTTGGAGAGCTTTGAGAATCCTTCTATGAAGCGTCTGTAGTATCCGGCTAAACCGAGAAAACTACAAACTTCTGTTACCGATGTAGGCTGTTTCCAATCCATCACGGCTTCTACCTTGGCCGGATCAACTGCTATTCCTCCTGCGGATACAATATGTCCAAGGAAACTGATTTCCTGAAGCCAAAACTCACACTTACTGTACTTGGCATAGAGCTCATGCTCTTTAAACTTTTCCAGGACCAATTGCAGGTGTTCAGCATGCTCTTTCTTGGTCTTGGAATAGATCAAGATATCGTCTATGAACACGACTACAAACTTGTCCAGGTATTCCATAAATACCTTGTTCATCGATTCATGAAGTAGGTGGTGCATTGGTCAAGCCAAACGACATGATCTGTGAACTCAAACAAGCCATACCGTGGTAAAGGCTGTCTTAGGAATATCCTCATTCCCGATCTTGAGCTGGTGGTATCCTTGACCGTAGGTCTATCCTGGAGAAAACTGAGGCCTGCTAATCGATCGAACAGTCATCAATGCGGGGCAAGGGATACTTGTTCTTGATGGTCACTTCGTTGAGGGCTCTGTAATTTACACACAATCTGGCGGAACCATCTTTCTTCTTCACAAAGAGAACTGGCGAACCCCAGGGAGAAGAACTAGGTCTAATGAATCCATTCTCTTGTAAATCTTCAAGCTGTGTCTTCAACTCTTCAAGTTCGTCAGCGGCCATCCTGTACAGCCTCTTGGCAATTGGGGCTGTCCTTGGCTTCAAGTTGATCACGAACTCGATATCTCGGTCAGGGGGCATGCCTGGCAATTCTTCTGGGAACACCTCGGGGTAGGCTTGGACTACAGGCGTTGTCTCTAGGGACATTCCTCCAAGGTGGTGCATAGTTCGAACCAAAGGAGAGGAACGATCCACACTAATCCTTACTGTGGTTTCAGGATCTTTGGCAAGTACCACTTTTCTGTTGGCGCAATCTATTAGTCCATGATACGCGGCCAACCAATCCATCCCTAGGATGATATCCAGTGTTTGAGATTCTAACACCGGAAGGGAGGCTAGGAATCCGAGTCTTCCAAAGCAATCTCTACTCGGGACTAGCGAGGTAGCATATAGGGGTCCCGGGTGAACTAAGTACCATGGGTTTCTTTAACTTATAGGTAGGCAACTTAAGCCTTTCAACAAACTTTCTTGAAATAAAAGAGTGCTAAGCTCAAAATCAAACAAAACTTGTTAAAGTGTATCAATTAACAGAGAACGACCCATTAGCACTCTCAAGCATCTTGTGCCTCCTCGGTGACATGATTCATACGGCCATGGCTCTGCGTCGGGTAGACCTTGAAGCTTGGGAAGTCTGGTGGTTTCATCGAGCCGAGGTCCGACCTTGAATGGCGCTGGCTCTGGGTTGTTCTTTGGGGCAGGGTTGCTACGATGAGGGCACTGATTGGCAAAGTGTCCTTTTTCTCCGCAAGCAAAGTAGTGGAGATTAGCTGTTGGGTTGACTGTGGCAGGGTGTCCAGTAGGGCGGAGAGTGCGGAAACCACTTCCTTGGGGCCTTGGAGTTGAACTTTTCTGAGGTGTGGCGGCAGAAGATCTAAAGGAAGAACTGCCCTGGAAGGTTGACTTCTGGGAAAAGTTGCCTTGCGGCTTCTGGAAAGACATCTTCCGTTTGCGACTGGCTTCTGTTGTCTTTTTCTCATTCTCTAGCACTAAGGCTTTATTGACCAATTGATGGAAGCTAGAAAAGTCATGGAGGATTAGCGCCCTCGCATAATAAATCACGCATGCCTTCCACAAAACGATCTATCTTTTCCTCTTCATCGGCTACGTCATTGGGGGCGTAGTGGGCAAGTTGGTTATACTTGGTCAAATACTCATTGACTGACATATGACCTTGTTTAAGGGCTCTGAACTCGTTCTTCTTCAATCTCATGGTACCTGTTGGTACAAAATTGGTTCTGAAGGCGGTCTTGAATTCCGACCAAGGAATTGGCTGCCAAGCTGTTTCGTCTTCATCAAGAGGTGTTTCAGCAACTTCTTCTTCAACGGCTTCAGCGGTGGAGGCTACTGGTTCTCCATTCGTAGATGCCACTACTTCTGGTTCTGTTGCTGCTCTTCTTCTTCATCCTCTGGTCCTTCACTTCTTCTAGCAGCAAGGTAATTCTCCCACCATGCAGCGGCGGCACCTTTCAGCTGGTGGGTAGCAAAGTCCACCTTATCCGCGTCGGAGCAGCGGGCGAGTCTAAGCTTCTTTTTAGTATCCCTGAGCCAATCTTCGGCTTCAAGAGGTTCATTAGCTGCTTCAAAAGTGAGAGGTCTTGTTCTTAGGAAGTCAACAAGTTTGGAGTGGCAGCCGGCAGGTCCTGACTGCTGGTTATTGAGCAAAGCTTGGAGAATCTGAGTCTGTTGAAGCATCATTGTGCCATGGTCGGGTGAGCTGGTGGTGGGGGAGGTAGTTCTTGTCCTTGTCCACGACCACGGCCACGGCCTCGGCCAGTTGCAAAAGCTCCGCGGGCTGGGGTGGCGGCTCTTCTTGGCGGCATCCTGAAGAAAAACTGAGGTTTAGAACTAGAGAGAACCAGGGAGGGGTATATGAGGGTTCACTAGCCCTCTAAGGCACACACAAAAGAACAAAAACCAAGCGAGAAGATCAAACAAATACAATACAAAGCCTAGAACGACTGCATTATATTAAGGGGGTTAAGTGTTACATGACTCTCATACAAAGCTTATATGCTAAGCTAAGTCATGACACAGGATACACACTTCGTCTACAAAAGAAAGAGCAAAAGTGCTTGCAACCCAAAATACTGCCTAGCAAGCACTACCAGCTAACCTAGACCATCCTAACTACTCCATCGGGGACTCGGAGCGGGAGTGGCTCTGGCTGAAGCTCGTCGAACAGGAGCGACTCGACTAATGTGCTTGAACAGTGGGTCAAGGCCCATGCTCGACACTGGAAAGTCGTCGAAGGGCGCGGATCAAGCGCGCGACGCTCTGCTTGTTATCATCTAGTGTGGGCTCCTCGAGGCGAAGAGGTTTGGCCGCGCCCCGTCATTTGGAGGGAAGGCCGAGGAGGAACGGAGTCGAGCTGGCGAAGCGCCGCAAGGGCGGCGGTGAGACGTGCCACCTCTGCAAGTCGGCGCTCTCTCGCTGTGATAGTGTCTCTCCCATATGGTAGCATAGGGCTTCATCACTCCTGCGCCAGTTGGCGCGAGGGTGTCGGAGTGAGCCGCTGCCGGTGAGAAGCGTCCGGAGCTGGCGGATCTCGTCGGTGCAGGAGTGGATGCTGTAAATCATTGCCTGGGTCAGCTGCACCTGGTGGGTCAGGCGGGGCTCGTTGTCGATGGCGCCAAAGGACTCGGAAGCGATCTCCGTCGGGAGGTACGGAAGAAGCGTAACGGTGACCATGGCGAGGTTCTCGTGCACCCAACAAAGGCGGTGATGGCGACACGGCCGCGTCCTCGATGGCGCGAAATTGCTGCGGCGAGGGCTTTTGCATGGAAGGTATGAGCCACGAACTCGCCGGTCCTAGCATAGAGGAAGACCTCCATTTCAGACTCGTGAGCCACGACCTTCGATCATCCGGCCTCAGAGAGTGGAGGGTAGGTGAAACCAAGATACAACATCACCGGTGGCGAAGGAATTCAAGAAACCGCTGAATCATGCTCCCCTATGTGAGCAATGGTCCCATGGGCGGCAAATGGAGAAGAAGCCATCTACAAATTTTGAACAGAGAAGAGATTAGTAACACTTAATGAGAATAGAGATGAGTAAGGAACTAAGAATGACGAGCAAAAGCAATAAATACTCTATATTTTTATAAAATTTTTCTTAGATTTTAGAAATAAGATCCAAGTCCTTAAAGCAATCGACCATTCTAACTAGGGGTCCTACAGTCGTATGCTCTGATACCAGCTTTGTCGGACCTGGATTCCGAGAATCCAAATCCTCTGTGAAATCACTGTATATTCCTCGGATCAAGAGTTAGCACTTCACAAGACACATTGTTGAATCATTCATACAAGCGTGAACTGAAATATTAAATATTACAACCAACTGAGTAACTTAGACCACGTCGGATCGAGTTTTACGAAAGGGGACGAACAGGCCAAATGGATTACATCAAATAAAAACAACGTAAACTACAGCGGAAGCAAAAGGCGAGGTAGGGCTCATCTCACATAGGCAAGCGACTGGGGTGACCTGTGTACGACGGATACTAACCAAGAGCTGGATAATATCGGTTGTACGCGAGTACCAACGAGTCAACTTAGACTGGGCGAGACCTAAACTACAGAACTACACTACTCCTCGTCATAGCCTTGTCCATCATCTCCTGGGCACTACAGAACTACACTACTCCTCGTCATAGCCTTGTCCATCATCTCCTGGGCCGTCATAGAAAGCGTAGTCTCCGTCGTCTTCATTATCTGAAGGGTTGGGGGAGAAGCGAGAATGAGCACTACTACCGTGCTCGCAAGCCAACACACAATGCAATTATATACATGTAAGGCTTTAATAAGGATGGCTCGGGTTCTTTTATTTGCGAAAGCAACTTTTCAAATATCATACTTACAAAGTCCTATCACTGAGCATTTTAACAATTTCATTTTTAGTAAAGAGAGCATGTGCAATAATTATTTTAGTAGAGATTCCATCCGTGTAAACTCTACCAATGCATCCTTTAATTGAGCCGCCCCAATGACCACACCCATCGAGCTCGATGGCTCAGAAAATCCAACACAGGGCTAGGTGAGCCCTTCCACCATTTTTATACCACCCACAAAGTTGTTGAAATAGAACTAACTCAATTTATGATTCTCATGTCCGCCTTTGACCGTAGGCACGGCTATTTAAACAGTTTCAGACTCTGCAAAGGTTGCACACTTTACCCACAAGAGATAGTCTGCCCGTTACCCCACATGATTCCGTAGTCATGTAGTTGGGCGACGTCACAAGAACCTTTCTAGATATCTCGCCCTTAGTCATTCCACCCATACGGGTTACGCCCAGATGTTGTCTTGGATGTCTACCACAACGACTAGCGCAATTGGCCCCACCACAACGACTAGCGCAACTGTAACTTCACCATTTTGGTGTCCTTCCAAGCCGGAGTATCTCGCGACTTGTACGTTCTTCGCTCCTCCAAAGGAGATGACTTTCAAGGTTCAATAACTTTACTAAGCCAAGTTGCACTTTGCAGACTTGTGGTTGTACTTGTTTAACACGGGAGGTCGTGACAAGATTAAGTCCTTAGGGTTATCTGGGCGGTTCATTCCACAAACCAACTAACCATGTGCTCCTTGAGCACCCACCACCTCACCATCCGCCCAGATAGAACTAGCAATTGGGGTTTTGAGGAGTAAACCAATTTATTTTCACAATCTTTAGCCAATGGACCACCAATGACTACCCAAATCATTTTATGTTTTGAGGAAATGATGATTGGGGTATTTAATACCCCGGTACTTAAGCAAGACTAGCATGTCGCTTAAGTACAACCTATAACTAGTATTACCATATAGTTACTAAGGTGACAAGGATTAATGGATTCAAGTTATCAAGGATGGCATATTAAAATAATTCTTCAACAAGTGGGTAATTAACTACCTTAAGCTTTAACATACATTTGATAAAGAAATAAAGCATGCAATTTTGCTAATTTAAACGAATATAATTTGCATAAAATGTAGGAGCAACATGGTCAAAGTATTGACTCGCCTTGGTGAAAGGCAAGGGGATCTTGGTAATCTTGGTCTTGATCAACTTGAGGATCGCTGCGTTTCAAATTCTAACCAGCGAGAATACTGGGAAAAAGGCACAACGACAAAGAGAGCAAATAAATACACAAGAATAAACAAATGAACTCCAAATTAATCAAGCCCTATGCCATTAGCAAGATCTTAATTTAACAAATTTTTAGAAATTTGAATCATAATTTTTGGAGTTAGAACGGAGGAGATATGAATTTCCGAAGATTAATTGAATTGGAAAAAGGGAGGAGTCTACAGAGCAATGCATGGACCCTACCTATGCGACTTGGAGCACCGGTTCACAAGATAGGGAAAGGAGGGGTCCACATGGTAGCCAAAAGGGGGTTGCAAGCAAGTGACATGTGGGCCCTCAAATCCCAAAACAATCCCCCATTTTTTATTTTGCTCCTGCTCACTTTGCTTTCAGAGAAAAGGCAGGGGGGGGGAGCCGGCTGGCAAGGAGACAACGCCATGAGGAGGCGCGTGAGGCAGGCAGGTGGCGGGCGAGGTCGCCAAGGGCGGCGGCCACTGAGGGGCGGGCAGTCTTTGAGAAGTGAGCTGGCCTTAAGGCTCGAGCAAGGCTCGGCGTGGCTCCCCACGCTGGTGTGGTGCCGACGGCAACAGACGCCGGGAGGGGGTAGGCAAGACGGTCCGTCGCCGAGGGAGAGGAAGCCGAGGTGGAGCTGGGTGGCTTGAGGCGACCGTGGAGGTCAGCGGTGGCCCGAGGCGAGGAAGAAAGGAGGCCTGCGGCGTTGCTGTGTGGGGAAAGCGAGGAGGTGGGGTTGGGTTCTGGCGTCATGAGGATGCTCGTGATGCTGATCGGCCAAGCGAGATGCTGAGCGCGGCGGCGAGGATAGCGGCGCGCCAAGGGGGGAGCGCGGCTCCATGGACCTTACGAGGCTCGGGCGGCGTGGGAGCTCAAGCAGGGGAGGAGGGGCTTTATAGGGAGCCATGGCGCGGAGGAAGGGCCATGGGGTCCGGTCTGGCCAGCGGTCCCGAGGAGGCGGCGGTTCGACAGCGTTCAGCGTGGCGGCAGACGATCAGGCAGGTGGCTCTCTGCACCTTTGGTGCGGTGAAGACTTTTGCGCCGATGCAACGCTGAGGGGCATGAGGTTCGGTGGCGGGCGCGAAGCGCCGCGCTGAGTGGCGTCTTGAGCGGTGCCGAGGACAGTGAGGACAGGCTGAGCGGCGGGTGCGATGTGGCCATGTTTGCGAGAGGAGGGGCGGGTCGGTCTTGGCGTGACCATGCCGAGTAGGTGGTGGCAGGGGGAGTGGCGAGGCGCATAATGGCAAGTCAAGCGAGACGGAGAGAGAGAGAGCAGGTGGCTGCTGCTGTTGACCGGAGAAGAAGGAAAAAGAAGGGAGTCGGGCTGAGAAGGAAGGGGAAGGCCGGGGAGAGTGGGCCGGGTGAAAGGCCATGTGGGCCGGGTGCAAATGGGCTTGGCCCGAGAAAGATCAAGGCTGAGCCCAAAAGAGGAGGAAAGCCTGCTGAGAAAAGGCCCGAAAACGCGAAAGAGGGAAATTCAAATTCAAATTTGAATTTCAAGTTTCAACGGTATTTGAAACACAAATCCAAGCTAAAAGAGAAAGGAGGATTTTTGAAATTAGTTTTGCTAATTTGAAACTACGATGAAGAACGAAACCGAAAATAATTACTATTCGCCGTCCGAAAACGGACGTTACATACAGGAGAGAGTTAGTGTTGCTCTAGTACTTGCCGGAGGTCGTCAGATTGTTCCACGGCTTGGACCACCAGTACGGGCTTGTCCCGTGCAAGTGTAATATCTAGAGATGCGAGCTGGGATCACCGCCGAAAGAAAAGTCACCAGAGGACGGGTCATCGGGGCCCTTCCAAGAAACGATGCGCTCTACGATGCGGCCCTTGGAGCTCAGCAAGAACAGCATGTTGGGGAGGATGGTGTCAGTCGGGTGATTGAAGCTCTGCCACAAGGTGGTGCCGTTCAGTGGCGATTGGAGAACCAAGTTCCCCGAGTTGAGCAGCACAGCGGCAGCTCCGATGCCTCCAGTGGTGAGTGGTGACTTTGTTTGTTGTCGTCCAAAGAGTGCGGTCTTTGGTGTCGGACAACGCGAGGTCGGACGTGTTGGTCACAACCAGCTTCACCTTTGAAAGTGTGGTGATTGGGTTGTCGCAGCTGGCGACCCACATGACGGTGCGCTTGGGGATGTTGTGGTACCAAATTCCAACGTATAAGCTCCTGGTAGAGTTGGTCGGGGACGACGTGGAGAAGAAACTGAGAGCAAAGACCCCGCCCTTGGAGACGAGCATGTCGCCAGGGGAGAGTGACTTTGCCTGTGTCAGCTTGTCATCGCATTTGCAGAAGGAAAACAAGAGCAAGAGGATGTAAACGGGAAGGAAGGCCATATCCATCCGGCCTTTTTTCTCGTTTGGCCGTGACAAAAATAGCTATCGTAGTTAAAAAAGATTAAACAGTAGAGAAGAGGACCCCTGGTGTCTGCAAGGTATCCGGAAGGTCCTCAAGGATGAGGGGACTGATTGCCAGGAAGTAAATGAGTTTATTTTGGAAAAAAATGTCTCTCTTGTACATGTACAAATAGGGGCTATTTATAGCCTTTCTACTGAGGTACATATGATTACAAGTCTGCCATCTACAGGAGCCTATACTAGTAGGGGCTGCAGGGGCTTTTCCTGCCTCTAGATGTAGCTTCTAGCTCACGGGGGACCCTCCTGGTCCAAGTCCATCAAGCCGGTGCGCTTGGCTCACCAGCACTGTTGGCCCTCCGAGAAAGGGAGTACAGAGCACCCATCCCCGAGCGCCTTTAGGGACCCTTTGAGATCTCGGACCCCTCGGGCGGCCTTCGACACCTTCGGACGGCCTTCGGGACCCTTCGCCCACGTGGCCCCTCCGGACGCTAGGGATGTCCGGCGGGTTGAGCGCGCTCCTGTTCGCCAGGTTGTAGGGCCAGTGGGCCGCCCCTGCGACAAGCCCCTCGCGGTCGAGATCTTGCTTCGTCATGGCTGAAACCGCCTCAAGATGTAGTGCATGTACACCGCCCCTTGGCTCGGGCGAACTTTTTGTTTTAACACACAGCGTCTTGAGCGGGCGGCCGGTGGTGGCGTTGGGTAGCGTGTGTCAGCATTGGGTCCCGTGCATCATAAATTGTTGTGGCGTCAGGGGCGCTTTGGTTCCCGTTCGGTACGGTT
Source organism: Phyllostachys edulis (assembly GCA_036346405.1). Classification (NCBI taxonomy): domain Eukaryota; kingdom Viridiplantae; phylum Streptophyta; class Magnoliopsida; order Poales; family Poaceae; genus Phyllostachys; species Phyllostachys edulis. The sequence goes on along the minus strand of CM070551.1, from coordinate 9,805,303 downwards.
TGGCGGCGGCTGTTTGAACGCCGTTTTGTTCCGTAACGGCCACTCGCGACGTTTCGTTGTTTTTGTGCCACATGTCGCGCGCTGTTTGGGCCGCAACTCCTCGGTTCCCGAGTTCTATCCTGGTGCGCCCCCGGTGGCCTATAAATATGGGGCCCTAGCCTTGGCCCTCCATTCTGTGTGTCCCCCTTTTTTCCCTAGTGCTTATTGTCCACCAGCCTAGCGTATTCTTGTGCGCAACGTCTTCCAGCGTTGAGATGTCGAGGTGGGTTAGGGACGGAGGGGGCAATGTGGCGTACACCGACGAGCTGGGTCATTCCAGTGTGACACCGGCCATCTTGCGAGCCCTCCATAGGGAGGGGAAGCTGGGAAATGTCGATGATGCTCGTGCCCCCGGGTTGGAGGTCATGCCGATGCCGGAGGAGGACGAGACAATCATGTTCGTGGCCTTCCTGGATGCGGGCCTTCGTCTGCCATGTGCGACGTTGGTGACCAAGGTCCTTCAGTTGTATGGGGTCGACTTGGCCTAGTTGACACCCAATTCCATCGTCAAGCTTGGCGTGTTTGAGTGGGTACTCCGCTCTGCGGGTGCGAGCGACGGGGAAGGGTGGCTCTTCGCGTACCTCCATGATGGCCGGTGCTAGCCGAAGAAGAAGAAGGAGACCGGAGAGACTTTGAACTTCGGGAGCGTGAACTTTCAGACGAAGAGTCGGCTCCTCCAGTACCTGCCCGCTCCGGCCGCCCGCAACAGGTGGGAGACCGATTGGACCCGCCGGTGGTTTTACCACAAGTGCGCCGCCGACGCTGGTCTTCGGTCTCACGGGGGGCTGATCCATCTCATCCTGTCTCCGGCTATTGACCTCACGGCCAGGGAGGACACGCTGCTGGGAGTATTGCTCAAAGCGGTGCAAAGGATGTCGACTCGGGATTTTGTGGAAGAGTTCTGCGCGCTACGGCTGTGGCCGCTGGCGCAGGGCTGGAGCATTGGGCTCGGCGAGGCGCAAGGGGGGATTCCCCGCTTGAGCTTTGGAGACCGTACAGATGCTTACTTCAGTTCGTTTCTTTAGCCCTTTGCTTTGCCTGTAGCGTTAACTAACACTTTCTTCAGTGTTGCCCATTGGGGAGGCCGAGTGTGCCGCGGAGCAACTTCTGGGCCCCTACACGGCGGATGAGCATTCAAAGCGGAGGTTGGTGGTGCGCGAGGCCCGTTTGAACCACGTGTACTTGGACCCCACTGTTCAGTTGGCGGAGCGTGCGGATCCGGACGCCGGGAAAAGGAAACGGGTCCGAGGTCCGGAAGAGTTGGAATCGGGTGGGCCCGTTAAGCCTGTATCTGCACGCTGTCGGCCGGGTGGCCCGGCGAGTGGTGTTAGGTGGCAGGAGGGTGCGTGGGCCCCGAGCCTGAGGGTAAGCAGGTGGGTTGGTCGCGCAGACCTAAGACACTCTTGGCGTGGTCGAGTGGAGCTCGCTGTTCGTGCCACTACTATTCAGAGGCTTGGGACACCTTTATTCGGCACCGATGTCGAGGAGGCTGCTTGCACACTACTATTAAGTGAGGCCGCTCCTTATTCTGATTTTTGCCGCTGATTTGGTTTGTCGCTTGAGGGTGCGTCGAGGGCCAGTGAGGACGAGGGTGTCTCGTTGGACTTCGAAGCGAGCTGACGGCGGCGCGGCGGGCTCTCGAAAGTGTGGTGATCGCTGGCGCGCTTCTCCTGGCAAAGCGCGTGACGACGGGCCTTCAGGCACCAAGGACTTCAAAATCAGCCCTGCTGTGGCTTTCGATTACACGGAGGTGGGCGGTTTTGCCGCCTCGCCCTGTCTGTCGCAGCTGTTCGAGCGGATGCCGGTGGACCGGATGTTCCGGATCATCGAGGCGAATGCCATGAGGATGAGCGTAGAAGACTGCTTTACGACTGAAGTGTTCAGTCGATGCTACTAACATTTTTTTTATAATAATTTACTCTAGGCTTTGATGGTGTCGCGCGTGCTTGAGGGGGACATTCGAAGTGGCTACGTGGAGATCCAGGATCGGGTAGATGCCGAGGTTGCACGGAACACTTCGCTTCTGAAGGACTGCTTGGCTCTTATCGAAAAGGTGAAGGTGCTGGAGGCGAGGGTCGCAGAGGTGGAAGAGCAGCGACGCGCTTCGCAGTCGGAGGTGGAGTCGTTGCGCAGCACCAACTCCGTGCTTGAAGCAGAGGTTGCTGCGGAACGGTCGCTTTCAGCCATCGTGTCGCAAGCTACTTGGAAGGTGATGGAATGCATGAAGGGTTCCATAGCGGAGCTTGGCGGCGTGCCTCCTCCCCGGAGTCACACCGTCGATCAGCTGGATGCCACTCTAGGGCATCTCCATCGTGCTGGGGAAGTGTTTCTCCCGGCCACCCACGCGTACGGCAACCATTGCACGAAGGTGGGTTGGACGGCGGCCCTTGTCTCCTGCAGCGTCTTTGGGTGCCCGTGACGCGGACTCGGTCCTGCGGTCGTCCGGCATTGCTTCCTGGCCGCGGAGGTTCTTTGCGAGCCACCACGTCGCGCGGCACGTGAACGATGCGCTTGCCCGGGACTTTTGGGTCCCGTCCGGTCGGAGCACGACGATGGAGTCGCTCCGTGTAGCCCTTGCTCAAAAGAAGAAGGGGAAGGGTCCGGTGGACGGTGCTGGCGCGGCCGAGCGGGGGGACACCACCAGAGCCCAGGTGTGAGCCTCCGCTTCTCTCCGTCAAGCGGTTCTTTTGTTTAGACCATAGGGCTTTTGTCTATGATGTCCACCCCGATGTTGCCTCGCAGGGCTAGGCGGGGTAGGAAAGCTTGTAAAGAAACATTTTGTGCAATGGGAAGGCGCGAGTGCTCGTTAATGCTGCTGTGTGTGTTTTATGCTTGTTTATTTTGCTCAGGGGGGCGAGGTTGTTTCGTCGTACCGCTGGGCGAGGCCCCTGTCTAAGGAGGTGGCGAACGAAAACATCCGCCCCTTCCCGTGGTCCGAAGGATGAACGAATGGTTGTCTCGATTTGGCCTCTGAAAGTGTGCTACCGGGGCCTGGTGTGCCACGGCGCTAAGTGGCAACGTTGGAAGAAGGCGAAACCCGAAGGGTCCATGAAGAGATTTTTTCGCCTTCGGGAACAAAGGGCGCTCAAGGCGCAGGAAGAGATACGAGCTTTTTGGGAGGGCCGGGGGGTTGCGAGTGCACCCGCGGGTCCGTTACCTCCCCCTGTTATGCCCGTTGTTCCGTCGAGCTCCTCCGAACCAGATTCCTGCGCCACGGAGAGGGAGTACCTTAAATTTATGGCTACGGGGCCCTCCGACGAGGAGTTGCTTGAGTGGGTTTTGCGGGAGCAACGGGAGCGAGAAGCAGACTATTTTGCGCTTGCATGCGGCTGATGTTGTGGCGGGGCCCCTACCGTGCAGGGTTGATGATTTGTACCGTATGTACTACGTTGGCCACGCTGTTTGGCCGGATTGAATAATGTGCTGGTCGCTGTCGCTCATGTGACTGGCCTCTTCTACTCACGCGGTCTCCTACTCTTTCGGATAGGGCTCAGAAGAGCCCTACTTTTACCTTATACTTGCCCGTCCGTGACTTTAGGTTCAGCCGGGTTAGCCTCTTCGTTTATCTGATCACGCTGCTTGGTGCGATGTCTTTGTTTATACACTCATGCCCGCGGAGGGCATCGGTGTGTACCGGGGCCGAAGGCCACACGCGATGTCTTTGTTTATACACTCATGCCCGCGGGGGGCATCGTTGTGCACCGGGGCCGAAGGCCATGCGCGATGTCTTTGTTTATACACTCATGCCCGCGGGGGGCATCGGTGTGCACCGGGGCCGAAGGCCATGCACGATGTCTTTGTTTATACACTCGCTTGCTAACAGCGTTCTATAAACAGGGGCAAAATGCCGCGGGGTACACATTGGTTTTTACATGCTCTCGCCGACCGATGGTGACGGAGCGTTAGTCCGGGCGCAGCCGGTTTGTTGCAGGGAGGTACTAGTGGTAGAACTTCCAGAGGCTTTTCATGTTCCAAGTGTGGCCTAGCTGGTCTCCCTTTGGCGTGGTGATGCAGAAGGTACCAGCCCTGGTGGTGCCGGTGATAATGTACAGTCCTTCCTATTTGGATTCTAATTTGCCCGTGGCCGCTGGGTTCGCGGCTCGCTTAAGGACCATGTCGTCTGGTGTCAGGGTGCAGATCTTGACTTTCTTGTTATAGGCCCGAGCGACTCCTTCGGTGTACCGTGCCATGGTAGATACGGCTTGCATGCGCTGTTCTTCAAGGAGGTCGAGGGAGACCTCCCGGTCTGCCCGGTCCGCCTGGGCTGTTGTCCTATGGGATTTGGCAGCGAGCTCGGCTGGTGTCATGGCTTCGTCGCCGAAGAGGAGCTTGAACGGAGAGAAGCCTGTAGCCCTTGTTGGTGACGTTCGGAGTGCCCACATAGCTTTCTGGAGTTCTTCAGGCCACATCCCCTTGGGAAGGCCTACTAGATGTTTTTTCAATCCATCCAAGAGGTTGCCGTTTGCTCGCTCGACGGCCCTGTTGGACTCGGGATGTCCGACAGACGCGAAGCATATTGTTATGCCGAGGTCCTTGTAGAAAGCTCGGAAGGCCTCAGAGTCGAATTGTGTTCCGTTGTCGGTGGCAATGTTGCGTGGCACCCCATATCGGCATATTATGTTTTTCCACGCGAACCGTTGCGGTGATCTTGGCCACCGGCTCCACTTCGACCCACTTGGAGAAGTATTCGATGGCGACGAAGGTGAACCGAAGGTTGCTCCTGGCCGCTGGGTATGAGCCGATGATGTCCAAATTTCCCCACGCGAGGGCCATATGGGAGCGGCATGGCGGGGCGCTGGTGCCTTAGAAGTGCGGCCGCCCATTAGCACCCTTGGCAACACTGGACGAGTTCTTGTGCGTCTCGGAGCGCTGTCGGTCAGTAGAACCCTTGGCGAAATGTTCTTGCGACGAGGCCGTGTGGTGCCTGGTGCGCTCCGCACAGGCCCTCGTGGACATCCTTGAGGAGGGACTAACCTTCCTGGCGTGATATGCACCGGAGGAGAGGGGCGCAGACATCGCCTTTGTAAAGCTCTCCGGCGACCGTATAGTAATTTTGCGCCTAGCAACGAAGGCGCTTGGCCTGAGCCGCGTCCTCTGGCTCTTCGCTGGCGAGGTACTTGATGATAATATCTCACCAATCGGTGGCATTGGCCGCACCCGCTGGTGCCACCGGAAGCACATGTTGTGTTCGGGGCGTAGCCCCTTGTGCTTCGGGCGGAGCCCCTTGTGCTTTGGGCTCAGCCCCTTATGCTTCGGGCGTAGCCCCTTGTGCTTGGGGCGCAGCAGACGGTTTTCTGATTGTCTCGTAGAAGACCTCCGGCGGAGGCTGTTCATCGGCGCTTGCCATCTTATGAGTCTGTCCATTTGCCTCGTTCTCGCCTCTGAGGATTACGGGCGGTGATCTGGGAAGTGCTTGGAAGCCTTTCGTACCATGGCTTGGTAGCGGGACATTTCGGGGCATCTTGCCACGAATAATTTGTAAAAGTGACCCGCCATGAGGCGAGAATCACTCTTGATGATGACGCGCTTCGCTCCCAGCGCCTTTGCTTTGCGGAGGCCGAGGAGTAATGCCTCGTATTCTGAGGCGTTATTTGTCGTCGGGAAGTCGAGGCGAGCGGCGTGCGACACGCTTCGTCCATCCGGGGAGACCAAGATGGCCGCGGCCCCAGCTCCGGCGGTGCACCATGATTCGTCCGTGTACATTATCCACGACACTTCCCTTGCATCCGAGGGGTTGTCTTCTGCTTGCGGGGTCCACTCGGCTACGAAGTCTGTGAGGACCTGAGACTTGATGGCGGTTCTTGCGGCGAAGATGATGTCTGTAACATCCCAATTGTTTAATCAGGGTTTGTTTCAAATGTAATTAAATGTGTAGAAATTAAAACTTTTTCTCACATCTTGAAAACCCCTAACTCACATGTTTTTATGGTCCAAGAGTTGTGTAATCCAAAAAAACATAAAGCTCTTGTGACCTAAAGTCAAACTCATGTTCCATTTGTCACAAATCTTGTGCCAAACTTTTTGGACATAATCTTCCTTGGTCCTAGAAATGTTGTGGAGCCTCTCTGAAAAATATCATAAGTTATAAAACTTGTTTGATAATTTTTGGAGGTAAAACAAACCTTTGAACAGCCTTAATGAATTTCCTGAGAAAAATGCAGTGCATAAAAACCTCTGAAAATTTTATGTAAGGTTAATCATCATGTCAGCAAGCTCCAGTTAAAATTTTATGAAATTTGGAGTTCTTTTGCTTCTCTAATATTTCTGCAAAGTCTCAGCTGTTAAAAATTAAACTTAAAACATGGCATTGTTCCTTGGGCTAGCCGCTTTGCAAGGCTGGTCCAGCCCAACCATTTCTGTACCTCAACAGACCTCCCTTTTGCGCTCACTTGAGGTCGTAGCCGTTGGATTCATCAAATCTCACGGCCCTTACCTCCCCTTCGTTGTCAAGCGCCCAAGTCCTCCACCCATCGAGGTCCTGTGCCGTTGGATCAAAAATCCATGGCCCTGACCTCCCCGATCGCTCAAACCACCTTGACCTCCATTTTGTACTCACTTGAGGTCGTAGCCGTTGGATTCAATCCAAAGGCCACGACCTCCTCTGCAAACCTTCTCTGCGAGGTCCTCCCCACCTTGTTGAGGTCATCGCCCTTGGATCAAAAATCCATGGCCATGACCTCCCCTCACTGTTAAAGTAAGCAAACCTCCCTGTGCTCTGTGCGCACCAGACCTCCCCACCCACGCGAGGTCTAGGCCGTTAGATGTGAATCTCACGACCATGACCTCCCCCTCTTTTTCTTTAGGTCGTGTGCGGTTAAGTCCTCCAGGAGGTCCGCACCGTTGGATTTAGATCTAACGCCTTGGACCTCCTGTCCCTTTTTCCACGTGCGCATTCGCGTTATGGAGATCGTAGGGCCACGACCTCCCCTTTCCAAACCGTGTGGCTGGGACCTCCTCCCAGTCACTTAAAGCATAACGGTTCAAAGACATATCCAAGGGCTAGGACCTCCCCATCCTTTTAATCCAGCGGTGGAGAGATTCGCCCTGTTCTTCTCCTAGCTTGGGCTCTCGTGCCCGAGCCATGGCAGTGGGCAAGGTCAGAGCCTTGTCACCTCCAACGGCTCTGCCCTACAAGCATTAAATGCGTGTCAGCCCCTTTCCGCCCCTAGCCCATGTTCTGACCACCTACTCTGTCCTCTCCATCATGTCAACTCCATGGACCTCCCGTGGACCTCCCGTGGGCTAAGCTCACCCTGAGCTCAACCCGTGGTCTAGGACCTCTTTTTGCCCTAGCTATAAAACCCCCCACTGTTTCTTTGGCTTCCTTTACACACCATTGTTCCCTTGCTTGCACCCCTGTGTTTGTGAGCTCTAAACCACCGAAGCTCTCCTTGGCCGCCATTGTCGGAGCTTGGAGCTCCTCGGTGGACAAGGGTCCCTGGAGTTTTCCTCTCTTTCTCTGTGCTTCTATTTGTGCCATGTCCTCTGTGATCATGTCTTAACTTGTTTAGTTTGGGCATTTTTCAGAGGTGGCCAAAGTGGATCTTGAAGCTGGAGCTTTGGCCGTGGAGCACCTTTCTTCCCCGGCACCGGTCCTTCCTCCCTCGACCTCCTCAGCCCCTCTGGACCTCTAGGTAATCCATCCTGGTAGTCCCTAGGCTTGGCACACGCTTGTATGAATGCTGCGGAGCTCAATTTAGCTGATGTCATTTTTGCCGTGTGGTGCTATCGTGCTCCTCTCCGGCTCGTCGGCGTTCAAGGCCATCGCCGCCGTTGAGAGGAGGACCATAGTGTGTGCAACCCTATTGCGCACACGTTGGTGTCCTTGGTTGACGCCGGTGAGGTCCTCACCGCCGGCGACAAGCTTTGGAGCCGCTTGGAATTTTTGTCGGACGACAATGGCAGCTCTGTTGTCATTTTAGGACAAAGATCCTTCCCCTTAAATACCTCAATCATTGCTAATCATTGGTTGTGCCTTAAATGTCTTTAATCCGCCCCTTGTTGCGCATTTAAGACCTTGCGCGCGGACCTCCTTGTGTCCCGCGCGCATTAACTTCGTGTCGATAGGCGGCGTCTTGTGCAAGAAGCGCGATGGCGCTGATCTGGGCCGCAAAATCAAGACCTCCTCAGGAGATCTTGAGCGTCCAGACCTCCCCAAGCATAATCGTGGCCGTCTGGACCTCCCGGAGGTGCAGTGGCGATAAGACCTCCGCGTAGGACCTCCTCGAGGTCATCTCACCATTGAGGACCTCCCTCGCTCGATCTGGTCCGTTCCGGACCTCCTCCCATCGTTGTGATTCGTTGGATGCACCATCAACGGCCACTACCTCCCCTCTGCTCGCGTGTGCGCGTTGCTGGGAGGACATGGACCGTTGGATCCAAGATCCACGGCCCATGTCCTCTGGACCTTCGCTGTGCGCGTGTGCATTGTTCTCCTGGGAGGTCTTGAGCCGTTAGATCTAAGATCTGTGGCTCACGTCCTCCTATGTCTTTATGGTTTTTAGAAATTCCAGTGAACTGTTATTTTAAGAACTGAAAAAGGTATGAACTTTAAAATTGCATAACTAATTCAATTTAAATCCAAATAGGGTGATTCAAATTGTGTTAGCTCTGGCTTGACCTGGGCTCCAATCTAAAAATGGTTATGAGCCCAGTTCAGCTCCAGGACATGGTTTTACAAATAGATTTCAAAACTAGCTTTAAATGTTATACTAGAAATTCCTTTAACTTGTAAAATGCATAAGTAATGATCTGTAGATTGTTTTTGAGTGAATCCAACTTTGTTGGCTTCCTCTGTTAATGCTCTAAATGTTATAATAGGATTTAGGCATGTCACTGTTTTCAGAAAGCTTACTTGTGCATTATTATTTTGTTCAAGTTCTTGTTTTTGAAAAATTATAGAAAGTGCAATATAGCTCCAAATGAGATGAACTCAATTGTGTTATTCATCTCATGAGGTGCTGGTATTACTGTAAAAATCTCAGTATCACCACCATTCTAGAAAATGTTGCCTCATAATTAAATTAGTGAATAGTGGTATTTTGGTATTTTTAGGGCTGAGCAGATTTGTTTTGCTCATATCTTTTGCATTGAGAATCCAAATCAATTGGTTCTTGTTGCTAAATTCTCTAAAAATCATCCTCTTGCTGCTGTAGAAATTTCAGAGCATTTGGAGTTTGTTTGCTGTGCTGTCCTTGTGGTTTTCTTCGTTCTTATCGATTCTTTTCGCCTTTTCGATTAGGTGCCGACGAGTACTTTGAACCCGTGAGTGATCCTCAGCAATATATTGAGCAAAACCAGCAAGGCAATTAGTTTGATCATATCCATTTATTGTCCCATTACTTTAAAGCTTAATACTTTGTTTCACTTATATGTATGCATGCTACTTTGTGTTAAAATGTCGCTAGTAATCCTATAGATGCATATTCTGTAGGTAAATATTCATTCTCTACTACTAAGTCTAGGATTATCTTGCTGCGATTTAGAGTTCGCTGGATGGACTCTTATCGCTTAGTAGTTTACGTTGATAATGCTTAGAAATGCTTAGATAACGGTAGAAATGGGCGGTTGTCGACATTATATCGATGACCTTGATCACACTAAAATCTTTATTCCTTTTTGTCCATCTTGTGTTTTGTTACTGTGTAAACAAATAAAACCAAAATGAAAACAAAACTGTTATTGACTTGGGCACAATGGATGTTAGTGTGATATTTTGGGTGTGAACGGAATGGTGCCTAGGTCCCCAAGGACCGAGTTACTTGTGTCACTAAGCCAAGCGCTCTTGCGTGCTAACCACACGAGGGGGATATGGGACCTCTCTTGACTAAGTACTTTGGGAGGTGTTAATTATGAGCTGGTCGGTGGGTGTGTTTTAAATGTGTATGTGTGGTGTGGGAGGGGATGCATTAGCAGACCGGTTAGGCTGCCTAGTGTGTCCTTATCCCCGTGGGTTGCGGCTCTTAATTAGCATCATCCATTGGAAATGTCTCGTAGGACTTAGCCGTGCCGGCATACCAAAGGAAGTGTGCTAAATCATGTGGCAAAAGGCGATCGGCGTGTGGGTACATTGGTACACCCTGCGAGGTTAAAACTATTGAATAGCCTCGTCCTAGGTTATGGACATGCTTGGTAAGGTCGTGCAAGAACTAGACTACAACATTTAAATTAAAACTTGATGGGTTGGTATGAATGGATGTTCATGCTATTGTGGTGGCTAATGGGTTAGCCACTTCCAGGATTGCTGTTGTTATCTATCAATTTGTTACTTGTCTCGTTGTTTCTTGCAAATAAAAAAAAATGAATTGCAACATTGCTTTGGAATCTATTTAAATATTGCAAATGAAAACTTGCTTTATGCTAAAATAAGTCCAAAGCCTCATCCACTTAAATGAAGCTTGCATGTAGTTAAACTATAGTTCTGTTATATTACACGTCAGTCTTGCGAGTACATTTTTGTACTCATTTGCTTTGCTTAATAACTTTGTTGCAGAGGAGGTAGGGTCCTAAGGGCTCTACTTTTGCGAGATGTGCATGGGTTGGGAAAGCGACTAGCTTGGCGGTCCGGTCAGTTGCCTTGTGGGTGAAGGCACACTGGTTGGCTTGTGTTATGGCCATCTTTATGGCACTTTTGCTTCCGCTGTGTTATCCTTTTATTGTTGTATTTGGCCGGTTGGCCCCTTTTGTAATAACTCTATATATTGTATGTCTTTTTTTCTAGTCGTGCTTTGGTTCTATGTTGTGTATGGAATTGATGCATGATTTTGTAAATGGGTGTGTATACTGCATTCTGGGAAGTATACATATCTCGAAGACACGGATTATTATGTTCGTAATGCTAGGGTCAATGGATGACTAAGTATTACAAGCTTAATAAACCGGGGTCCTCACAATGTCGAAGGGCGCCAGCTCGACAGCCCACTTGCCTATCCGGCCCGAGGCGTCCTTGTTTCGGAGCATCAATACTAGCGGGTAGGATGTCTGGACGATAACAGAGTGTGCCAGGAAGTAGTGCCGGAGCTTCCGCGAGGCCATTAGTAGTGCATACGCTAGCTTTTTGAGCTCCGTGTATCGGACTTTGGCCCCCCCTGAAGGGCCTCCGAGACATAGTATATCGGGCGCTGGCTATTGCGCTCTTGGACCAATACCGCGCTCACCGCCGAGGGAGATGCCACGATATACAGGAGAAGCTCCACGCCTTGCTCCGGGCTAGCCAAGCTTGGTAACTGAGTAAGGTATCACTTAAGTTCTTCGAATGCTCTCTGGCAGTCATCGGTCCAGCGGAACGGCTCCGTTCCGCAGAGGGTTTTGAAGAATGACAGGGCCCTCTCTGCCGATCGGGACAAGAAACGGCTAAGGGCGGAGATGCGGCCTGTGAGCTTTTGCACCTCGCGAGCGCTTTGAGGGGGCTTCATGTCCTGGACGGCCCTGATTTTCTCGGGGTTGACCTCGATGCCCCTTTCGGAGACAAGGAAGCCTAGGAGCTTGCTCGCTTTTACGCCGAAGGCGCATTTCTCCGGGTTCAGCTTGATTCCCTCTGCCCGGAGGTTATCGAAGGTTTCTTGCAGGTCTTTCACGTGCGTGGTTGCGAGCTTGCTTTTGATAACTATGTTGTCCACGTATGCCTCGACATTGCGGCCCAACTGGTCCGCTAAAACCTTCGTGATGAGGTGGGCGAAGGTCGCCCCTGCATTCTTCAGGCCGAAGGGCATGCGGTTGTAGCAATAGGTTCCCATGGGCGTGATGAACGCGGTCTTTGGTTCATCTTCCCTGGCCATGTGCACCTGATGGTACCCGGAGTAAGCGTCCAAGAAGCTCATGAGCTCGCAGCCGGAGGTGGCGTCCACCAATTGATCGATGTGGGGAAGAGGGAAGTCATCTTTGGGGCATGCTTTGTTGAGGTCGGTGAAGTCGACGCACATACGCCATGTTCCCGTCTCCTTCTTTTTCACCAGAACGGGGTTGGCAAGCCACTCCGAATATTTGATCTCGTGGATGACTCCTCCTTTCAGTAGCTTCACGATTTCCTTCTTTGCTGCCTGTAGGCGGTCTGCTGACATGCGCCGCAGCTTATGTTTCTTGGGCGTGGTGTTGCCTCGGAGGGATAGGTGGTGCTCTATTATTTCCCGTGCTATGCCGGGAGGTCTTCCGGCGTCCAGGCGAAGATATCTGCACTACTACGGAGCACGCCGAGGATGGCCTCGCGTGCCTCCGTCCCCAGCTCCAAGCCGAGTGCCACCGTTCTCTCAGGGGAAGTGTCCCTGAGGGGCATTCTTTGAAGCTGGCCCTGGGGTTTGGGCTTCGGCGCCCACTTCGCTGAGGGCGGTGCCACTTGGTCCTAGTCCGGTCCGACGGTGTGGACGTGTCGGGCCAGGGAGAGCGTCTCCAGCTCGATGTGCCTTGCGAGGTCTTGGTCTCCTCGCACCGTAACGATGCCCTCCGGCGCGGGGATCTTCATGCATAGGTAATTGTGGTGGGCTATGGTGCCGAAGGTGTTGAGTGTGGCCTGGACCACATCAACCGTGACGACCTTGGTCCGGGACGTGTGGTCGTCGCTGAACGTGACCGCAAGGTTGATCTGGCCTAGGGCCGTCACAGGTTTCCCTTCGAAGCCTATCAGCGGTACGCCCGGGGGAGTGAGGCAATCCCGGGGAATCATCATTTTGTCGAAGGCCTCGACAAAGAGGAGGTCCGTGGAGCTTCCTCCATCAATGAGGACGTGCCTCACCTCGAAGTCCGCGATGTCGACGGATATGACGAGGGGGTCTTGGTGCGGAAAGTACACCCTGCGAGCATCTTCGGGTCCAAAGGATATGGGGATCTCGGCGTAGCAAGGCGGGCTGGACAATGGGTACATTGCGAGGTGGTGGATTTGTCGAGCGTAGGCTCGCCGCTGTCTCTTGGACGGCATGCCAAGCGAGGATCCTCCGGAGATCATGTTGATGATCCTGTATTGGCGCTCCCCCTGGGTTGCTCCCCCCGGGTTGCTTCGATGCGGAGAACATGTGGTGGGGCAGGTAGTTGGTTGCTCGTCGCGCCCTCACCGCGCGCGGCAGGCTGCTGGTGTCCATGTAATCGCACATGGCCACTAGGGTGCGGCACTGTTGTGTGGTGTGCGTCCCTGCCCCGTGCAGGTCGTAGAATGGTGGGGGAGAGGCCCGTGGCCGGCTAGGGTGCAGCACTGTTGTGTGGTGTGTGTCCCTGCTCCGTGCAGGTCACAGAATGGCGGGGGAGACCCGGGGCCGGCTCGAGTGTCTGATTGGCGCCCTCCGCCTCGGATACGTCCCCAGCTGCGTCCGCGGCTGCCGCGTCCGCGGCGCTTTCCCCCATCAGCGGGGGAGTTGCCGTCAACGTGGTACACGTTGCGGCCCTTTTGTCTGTACTCGTTCCGTGCTTTGGCAGGCGGTTCCGCTGCGGCGACAGATGCCGGGGCCGTGGGGGTAGTGGCTCTGCGAGCGCTGTCCTCCTCTGCTCTGGTATACTGCTCCATCTTGTCGAAGAGCTTCGCCACCGTGTGGACAGGCTTACAAGCCAGCCTTTCCACCAGAGGGTCTCGCTGGAGCCCACATGTTGCCACGTTGATGACAGTTGCTTCGTTGATGTTCTTCACCTGGCACTTCACCTCCGCGAATTTTTTGAAGAAGCCTTGGAGAGATTCGCCGGGGGCCTGTTTTACCGCGAACAGGTCCCCCGGGCCCTTTGGTTCGGTATAGTTTCCCTGGAAATTATTGCAGAGCAAGTCCCGAAGCTGCTCCCACGTGTACACGGAGCGTGGTGGGATGATGAAGAACCATGTCAGCGCCACGCCTTTCAGGGCGAGGGTGATGCATTTCGCCTTTGTTGTGTCGTCCCCTCCAGCCACCTCAACCGCAGTTTTGTACACCCGGAGGAATTCCGAGGGATCCATGCACCCTTTGAAGGGCATGACGTTCGGCATCTTGAAGCCTGTTGGCCAACAGGCTGTGTCCAGTCCGACGCTCAGCAAGGAGTTCAGATCGCCCCGGAGCACCGGGGCCGGCGGTGGTGGGGTGGGTTCTGCTCCGGACTGCTGTGATTGTCTAAGCGGAGCCGCGAGGGCTATCTCCGGTGGCTGCCGGAGGTCCGCCAGTTCTCTTCGGAGGGTCGCCACCTCCTACTAGAGGGTTTCTGTAACAGCCTCAGCCTTAATAAACAGTAATAAGATGCTATTCATAGCATCACTGTTCCTTTTGGCAAATTGGGCAATATGTTACAATCTAATCTCCCCAATTTCTAACCAAAAACTCCAACTTGATCGAAGCTTCAAAAGAAAATACCACTTAATGTTGGTATTAAGACCGGGAAGTATTTTATTTCAAAGCTAGATGAATTATTTTGGCCAAAAATAATTTTTGTTGAATTTTTAGAAATTATTTCGATCTTGAGAAAAATATTTGTCTTTAAATAAACCTATTTGGTTTAAATGAATTATTTATGTATTTTCACAAGAGAAATAGTGGTTTTAAAAATTTATTTGGGGAGTATATCATCCCAGTAGCAATCCTGCAAAATTTCATAATTTTACAAATTTATTTGCTATTTTTATAAGGCCGGTCAAACTTTTGAAAGTTTAAATTGGTTGGGTCAACCCTTCCGGCCTAAACTCAGCCCTCGACACTGTAGTGACTCGACCTCAACACGTTTGAGTCCAAACCAGTGTGTCGGGTCCGGCTCTGTCACGTTCACGCGCACGCCCCTAACTCCAAGTGAACGCGAGCCGTGGATCTCCTCGTGGACGGTTGTGATTCGCAGCACTGTGCAGGCCATCCTAGCACACGATGCGATCTCCACCGTTGGATTCCCATCCTACCGCATCCAGCCTCCGCCTTTGAAACCCTAGCGCGTCTCCAAATCTCAGCCATTAGATCTCAACGAACGGACCTGATGCTTTGGGCCATTCGGACCACTCCAATCAGCCATCTCATATTGACCGTAGGATCTAAATCATGCGGTGCGTCATTTTCAGTATATACCATTTTAAATGGGAAAAGCTGAAAAGCACGCGAGCCCTTGGATCCTCGACCAATGGACCAAATCTTGTGGGCTGTTCGGACCATCCGGACGCACCACGTAATCTCCACCGTTGGTTTCCTATCAGACGGGCCACATCCATTGTGCCGTTCGGACCACCTCATCGTCCCTTCAATCTCGGCCATTAATATCAGATCCAACGGTGTCTTCCTTTTTGGGTTTGAAACTCGCAGGCGCGCATTAAGTTTTGGCCGTTGGATTTAAATCCTACGGTACCGCCTCAACCATGTGCGTTTAAGGTCAGAACCTTATCTGACCGTTGGATTTAAATCCTACGGTGCTCCTACTTTCTTTTGAGTTTATTACTAGCTCATGAGCCGCCCTTGGATCAAGATCGCACGGTCCTTGTGGGTTGTGACCTTCGGACCTCCCGATCCTCTTAGTTAATCTCTGTCGTTCTTTTACAATCGGACGGCCCTTATGCAATAGTGGTTAGAACTTCACTCCCAACGTTCTGTTAAATCCCAACCGCCCATTCCTGATCAGACGGCTATTGTTCTTTTGATCTTGCGGGGGTGTGTGTGTGTTGTGGCTGACAGTGGAGCCCACCCATCAGTGACGCATATCTTTTCTCCATCTCACCTGAGCGCCGTCGCCGACACCCTCACCGGAGCAGTGGTATTGCACAGGGGATATGCGAATATTCCTTTGATATTTAGCCTTAGTTGCCACCTCATTAGCTCTAGAGGTTTCTCGCTTGCTCTAGGGATCAAGCTCTATATAAACCCTACTGTCTAAAGCTTCTGCCATTATTGACCAAGAAGAGCTCCTCTAGTTGGCCTTCCTTTTCCAGTGAAGCTTCCTTGCTCTTACCCTTGTTCAGCTATGAGCATGCCTAAATCTCATATTGATGTGTATTTTGGGCATCTCTTGTAGGGCTGGACCAAGGTTGACTCTCTGTCAACTTAAGTCAGTTGGAGCACCACCTCGGTGAATTCTCATCCTGGTGAGTTAGACTCCATTCCTTCCTATCAAGAACATATATGATGGTCTTTAGAGCTTAAGTTCCTACCATTTTCGTTTTGGTCAGTTCAGTAAAGAGGACCTTGGATCCTTACTGTTTTGGCCAAGGACTTGACTTCATATACTTTCTTCTCCAGTTGGTAAGCTTAGACCTTGATTCCTGTCATCTTAAGCTCCCTAAGGACATCATTAGCTCACATGAATCACTCATATGTTCATGTGATGCTCCAATCTTGTTTTGACTGAAAAGTTCTTTTTATAACTTTTCGGTCTTTCATATCGTTTTCAAGACCTAGGGTTTCTCTTATTAGTATATTAGCCTATTTAGGTCTTAGTTAAACCCTAATATCATGAGTAGTCTTTCTTTTAATCCTTAATGTCACCAATCTATTTATTGTTACATATTCCTTCTCTGTTGGTGGTTGTCGGGTAAAGCTATCGAGAGCTGTAGCTTTTCCTGTTTCCATTAATCTTGCTGATTATGATTAACAAGAATTGATCTAGGGTATTATCTTTCTTAAAGATTAAGTTTAACTCCAGCAAGAATCTTGTGTTTAAATATGTTAACAAATAAGCAAGAATTTTCAATATTTGTCCTTCCTATCTGTTGTCGGTTAAGTCTACGATATGTACAGCAGAGTTTTCAATTTCTCAAGATTCTGTCAAATAGTGATTAAAAGGATAAGTAAAGTTGCTGTCCTAGTTTAAATGTTCTTAATTTCAACAAGGTAAATCAATTGTAAGATGTTTAGATCAAACACTCATTCTTTTGTAATGTGTCCTGTTTCAATTTTCAAAATCTGAAACTGTAGTTCTAAACTGAACCTTAAATTTTTGATAATTAGTATTATCAGATATTAAATAGGGGGTATTATCCTTATTGAGTTAAATGTAGTTAAGCATGCTACTAATCATGCACTAAAGTCTTGATCATACATTCTCTTTCTATCTTATGCTCTCTGCCATTTTCTTGCTATTTATGGGATTTCATTTGGATTTTAGATTCTGGTTCTTCTGAAGTATCTGATTCCATCCCTGAGCAACAAGAACCTGAATAAGAGGTTATCTATTATTATCAAGGCAAGCATCCTCTCTGCACCATGTTGATCCCAATCCTTTGAACTGTAGATTTACAAAACACAGTGATACTGTTGCATGCAATTTTCTAAAAATTAATTGTGATGTGTCCTTAGGTAGTTACAACCTAAACTTGTGGATTACCTTAAATCTGATCATACACTCAACTTAAGATGGTGTTTGTATTATAGCATTTAGCTTAAAAATATGCTTAGCCATGTAGTCCATAGAACGGTAGAGTTTGACAAGCTTATCTTGTCAAACAAGGGAACAACAAATGAATTTCATTTATTTTGATTCTTTGTTCAGTTGATTTAAGTCAGAAATGAATTTAAATCTTGTTTAATAAACTGAATTCTAAATCTGGACAAGTGGATGCTAGTGATGGTGCCTTTGTGCACGAGAATTGGGAAATGTGGTTGTCTTGTCTGGGTTGATTAAGGACTGAACTCTGACGGCCCAATTCAAGCCCCAACGTACTTCCACACGCGGTGTATGGGCGCTGTTTGGTTAAGTAAAGGGTTGGTGTTATTGAGTTGAAAAACAAGTGGATAAGTGCATATGTGTAGGATTTCATATCCGTATCATATGTTCTTAGGGGCGAGAGCATTTGCAAAGGTTGCAGGTTCATAGAGCCCGATTTCAATCCTATATGTACGGGTGAGTACAATTTTATTTTGTTATGGTTGAATCGGTGTTCTCGGCGTAACATGTGTGTCCCCGGTTAGCAAGCTCTATCAGAAGTTTGTTTTAAGCGGGATCAGGTGCACATGGGTAATTCAACTCAATAGGACCAACTTGTTGAAAAATACCAAATCTTAGTTTACCCGGCCGGCATACCAAAGGCAGTGTGCTATTATTCCGGAGGCTTACGGGCTAACTAAGTCGTGTGGGTAAAGATGTACACCCCTGCAGGGTTAAAACTATTCGAATAGTCGTGTCCACGGTTACGGACAACGCTTGAGTTGATGTCACTTGTATAGACTTTGCTCTAAATCCGGTTTTGGGAATTATTTCGGCATGATGGGTTTTCATGCAATGTTTGCTGGTAATCTGTCACTTTATTATTGTTACTGTTTATGATTATGCTCTCATTTACTTACTGTTTTAGTCCAAATTGATTTATAAAATCGCCTTGTCAAAACTTAGCAATTGTAGGTTAAGTATGGCTTTATGCAAAATTGAACCACTAAAGCCTTCCTGTTGTTAACCTTATGCATGTAAAATTTATATTCCTTTGTGTAGGTTCTATTAAACACTTCTTTTATTAGTTTGTGTAAGTCTTGCTGAGTACCTTCCGTACTCAGGGGTTATGACCTCTTGTTGCAGGTGAGGATGGTTATCTGTATGAGATGCCCGTTAGCGCCGATCCGGGTGACGCTAACGAGTGAAGCTAGTTCTAGTCTCCACGCAATAGCCTGCGGGTGGTGGGGCCATTGGTGGCTTTTGTTGTTTAGTTTTGCTTCCGCTGTTGAACTTTTGTGATGACCAAAGTCATCTGCTACTGTAGCACCGAACTAAATTGTAACCTTCTGTATAATTATGTGAATGTATGTCTTGTATGTGTATGATGCAATGTTGTTTAAGGATATATGCGCAATGGTCACTAATCCTGGGAACCATTGCATGACATATATCCGGGAACCTGAATATTGGAATTGTTACTTGTTATTATTATGCTTCTAGTATGATTTTTAATGAGGGAATTGCACTGTTCCTTAATTAAGAATTATGCTACCAGTATAATTTTAATTCGGCACATTCCAATATTTGAGGGTCTGACAGTTTCGTACGTTCCTTGGATTGCGCCCCCATGAGCTGAGTTGTTCGCTTCCTCCTCCGAAGTCTGCACGGGGGGTTCTGCTGCGGCTGCAACTCTGCTCCGCTTGGCTCTCGGGGTTTTGTCAAATTGCCGCGTTCTTGAGGTTTGATCACCGCCCTTGTCTTCAGGGCCATGACTAGGGTTAGGCTTTGTAACTTTCCTGTCAGTCCCCACGGACGGCGCCAACTGTCGTAGTTAAAAAGACTAAACAGTAGAGAAGGGGGACCCCTGGTGTCCGCAAGGTATCCTGTAACACCCTAATTTTTCAAAACCTTTTCGAATTTGTAAAACAAAATAAAACCATTTGGTTTTGATGATAATTCAAAAGCTTGGTTCATCCAGAGAGGTTTGAGTTTGATGATACCTCCTCTCTGGTATGCTTGCCAGATCTTCCTTTAGCCTACCTCTTTTAGGATAAAGGTTTAGACCTTCTCTGTGGTCTAGATCTCCTCAGTAATCTCTGAAGATCAGGACCTCCCTTGAGATTCAGACCTTCTTCTTTCTTGGGCGTGCCTTTATGTCCAGGCCTCTCTTTGAGTTTGACCTCTTTGGATCTCTCCCCTTGTTCATTTAGACCTCCTATGTTCACCTGAACCTTTCTTTGCGTTTCATTCGGACCTCTCTATGTCCATTTGAACCCCCTTGGCACTTTCCCTTGGCTGCCAGGACTTCCCTCGGGTTCATCCTGGTCGTCAAGACCTCCCTCGATTTCCCCTTGGCCGCTAGGACCTCCTTTTGGTTCATCCTGACAGCCAAGACCTTTGATTTCATCTTAGCTGTCAAAATCTCTTTTGAGTCATCTGGACCATTGCGATCTCTTTTGGACCACCTCTTGTGGATCTCCTCCACCGGATCCCTCTTCCTTTGAAACCCCTCCGCTTGGACCTCTCCTTTGTCTGGATCTAATGGTCCAGACCTCTCTTCATTTTGGATCTTAGGTCAAGACCTCCCTCTGTCTGGATCCGACCGTCCAGACCTCCCCGTGCATCACTCCCTCTGCGGACCTCACCTTCATGCTTGATCTTGACCGTTGGACCTCCCTTTCGGAGATCCATCCATCCGGACCTCTCCTTGCTCTTGATCCCGACCGCAGGACCTCCTTGTAGCTTTCTGGACCTCCTGTCCAGGACCTCTCTATGGTCTTTTAGACCTATCCTTGGACCTCCTCACCCATTAGATCCCCTTGCCCGTGGGCCTAGGAGCTCCTGATCTCCAGGACCTCCTTCCTAACCTTCAGGACCTCCCCTTTGTTGATTTAGTCCTTAGGACCTCCTGTTCTTTGGACCTTCATATCTTTTAGACCTCCTATTCTCCAGAACCTTCCCTTGGTGACCCTGGTTGTCAGGACCTCCTAAGTCTTTCAGACCTCCTCTGCGGGTCAAGACCTCCCTCTTTGACCTGACTGTTTCTAAGTTGACTGGTCCCACTTGCCAGACTTGGTCATTCTCATTTTTCTCCGCCACGTTAGTACTTTGTGCATTTAATGCATGTCATGTCGCATTAAATGCAGCATCATACGTGGTTCCTACATTGAATGGAGTCACTTAGTGGCACCCTATCATCTTTCCTTGTTCCTTTCCGTAACAACATACATTGTCCTTTCCTCCCGTCCTTCACCAAATTGATGATGACACTTGCCTGGTCACTCACCTACTTTTTTGACTTGTTTTTCACATCTACCTTGACACGTATGCTTCTAGTGTTTTCTTTCCCCATTTTGGCTATAATAAGCCTAGGTAGCCTTTCTTCCTTACCTTTTTCGCACTTAGCTTCCTTGGCTCTTGCTCAGTGGCTCTGTGGGGAAACCTTGTTGCCAAGAGGTCTACCAGGGACCTTCTTTGTTGTGTTCCCACTGTCAAGGGCTCCACAGGAGCTTTGGCGCCGGTCTCAACTGCCAAGTTTGCCTTCGACCTCTCCTTCACCCATCGTTTCCTTCTTGACCCTGGTAAGTCTCTGTGTGTATTGATCCATTCTTGTTCTTACCGCCACCATAAGTGGTTGTGCCCTTCCAGAACCTCCTCTCCTGGATCTCCTTGGGACCTCTATGGCTTTTATGTGAAAAGCATCTCGCTGGTCTTTTGCCAAACCAACCCCGTTGGACCTCTTTCCAGTAAGTTGGGAAAACCTCTCCCAGAGAACCTATTTTTAGTATGAAATTCTGCTGTTGCTTGAGTTTTGAGGTTCTTTTGGAACTCTTTTTGATTCTTTATTTGAGTCTTATTTGAATTGGTTCTTTTTACCCGTGTAGATTACGAAGACTCCAAGGAGTTTGAACGTACTGAAAAGGAAGACTCCCAAGTTAGTGAGCAAGGCAAGTCACACTCTTGATCATGTTGCACCCAATATGTTAACTTATTTATGTTCTGTTTCAAGGTATAATGCATGCTTATTTCTATCAAGATATTTCAATACCTATTTTTAAATCCATAGTTATGCCTATCTCTTTCATATGACCAACATTGATGTTGAACCAAACTTCTTGTTGCCCTAGACAAAATCTGGTTGATGCATTAGTGTGAACCAGGAGCAATTGTGAAACTTTATGCTTAGTCTTGCTTAGACCAAAAACACTTGATTTGGGGAAATCTTTACCATCATGACTAACTGTTATTTAAATATTTCAATCCATGGCATTGGGTTGTCATGGTGTTTTGCAAATGCTTTTGGAAAAGCAAAGGATAGGAAAATGGGTTTGACTAGGGCGAACTGGTTGCTTGGTGGGTGCATGTCCATGCATGGGACCGTGCCATTTCTATGGCCGGTGCCCAGGGTTTGGTGGGAGTCGCCCTAGTCATTTGAGTACCGGCCTTTGAGCGATCAATTGCTAGGCCTATAATAGGCTATGCCTTACCGTACAACCACATGTCTCTAGAATGGGGCGTGGGACCTGGCTGAATAATTTACAGAGTTCTACCATAGTTGTTCTATTTTGATGTGTGGGAGGTCTTTCATGGCCAATGGTCTTTTATAACCTATGTTTCCCACTGGCGCAAGAGGGGGCTTTTCCGGCGGGTTTCTACCCAATGGAAACGAAACCTTAGCGAGGAGGGGCTGTGGTGGAATAATGCATTGTAAAGGCCTTGTCATGAACTCTAGACCTCTTACCTTTGGCAGTGAGAGGTGGCATTGATGAATGCCGGATAAACTAGAGGAATCATGTCGTGTGGGTAAAGTGTACAACCTCTGCAGAGTGAAAACTATTCAAATAGCCGTGTCCACGGTCATGGACGTGCTGGCAAAAGACTACTCAAAGTTAGACTCGGTTTTGTTTTCAAAAGGTTTAATGAAATGATTTTGGGATTTCTATCCCATGGTGGTGGGCGGGGAGCCTTGTGACGGGAGGGTATCTTTCACCATCTTGATGATGAATGTATCCAACTGAAAATTGAGCTTTAGAAAATGAATTTTATCTATTGTATATCTGCTTTGGAAACTTAGTACTTGTAATTGCAAGAAATTTAGCTTTATGCAAATCAACCATATTATACCACCCATTGAAATATCCATGTATGCATGTCATCCTGTTACTCCACAGGTGTGACTTGCGAGCACGGTTGTTGTGCTCACTTTTGCTCAATATAATCTTTGGCAGGAGAAGATCTTGACAGTGAAGAAGACCCAACTGAGTAGGTTGTGCTCTCCAGTCAGTTGCCTGTGGCGTGCTGATGGACCACCGCTTCTTTTTGTTCTCCTGTAATCTATGTTCGGCCCAAGGCCGCTTTTGTAAGAAACTGTGTTGACTATGTTGTTAATAAAACTCACATTGTTGCATTGTTGCCACTATTGTTGCTGTGAAGAGCTGGCCATGATCCTTGGGACTAGCTCATTTTCACAGAAGGCTTAGTGTGATCCCTTGTCTTATGACCTCCCTTGGGTTTGGTCATGGAGTTAAGGTGATCCTAGGCCTTTCAGCCACTCTCAGACCTCCTGGTGGTCTTGTAAGGTGTCCTGGGTGGTTTTGTTGGACCTCCTGGGTGAGCCTGTGTCCTGGTGGTCTTGTTGGACCTCCTGGGTAAAGACCTCTTGGGAGTTCTGGTTGAATGTGTCAAGACCACCTCTCTCGGTTCTTCCAAAGGCCTCTTAAGCCCTTCGAGAGTCCTCAGTGGACCTCTCGGATGGCATTAGTGGCTCCTCTGGAAGTACCTTGGGTTCACCCAGTGGTACCATGGGATTTTTCCGGTAGTACCGTGAGCCCTAGGTAATCCCTGAGAGTTTTTGGTCGCTACATATCTGAAGGTCCTCAAGGATGAGGGGACTGATTGCCAGGAAGTAAATGAGTTTATTTCGGAAAAAAATGTCTCTCTTGTACATGTACAGATGGGGGCTATTTATAGCCTTTCTACTGAGGTACATAAGATTACAAGTCTGCCCTCTACAGGAGCGTATACTAGTAGGGGCTGCAGGGGCTTTTCCTACCTCTAGATGTAGCGTCTGGCTCACGGGGGACCCTCCTGGTCCAGGTCCATCAAACCGGTGCGCCTGGCTCACCAGCACTGTTGGCCCTCCGAGAAAGGGAGTATGGAGCACCCATCCCCGAGCGCCTTCTGGGACCCTTCGAGATCTCGGACCCCTCGGGCGGCCTTCGGCACCTTCGGACAGCCTTCGGGACCCTTCGCCCACATGGCCCCTCCGGATGCTGGGGATGTCCGGCGGGTTAAGCGCGCTCCTGTTCGCAGGTCGTGGGGCCGGTGGACCGCCCCTACGATAATAGCATACCGACATAAATAGTTAACTGAGGTGCCTGGTTCTTCGGAACAGTTTGCCCGCAGGGAGTGGATCTATAGTTGGTTTTTCCCCCGTCCGTCAAATCGAAATTCGACTTTCATCACATCCTTAATGGGAGAAATGGAGGATGGCAGAGTCTGGATTGAGAGTTTGAGACTAGGACAGCAAGCACCTGGATCCAACATTGCTGCACGCGCAAAGAAAAATTGCTAGTACAAATTCAGATTGTACTGTGGAGCGAGAGGACCAGAGCGAAACCTCACGGGCTCACGGCACGTGCGTGTGACTTGTCGCGGGGAGCGCGGGCATTGTGCGTAGCCGTGTTGTGATATGGTATCACACGAGGCCAGTGAGCCTCAAATCGAAGTTCGACTCACATTTGAATAATTGAAGAAATGCACGATAGCTAAGTGGCAAAGCTTGGATTCAAACTATAATAATAACGGATAAAGACAGCAAGGACCTAGACCAAAGCATTGCTGACCTGATGACCGGCAGGAGAGCACTGTTGTCGGACCTGGATTCCGAGAATCCAAATCCTCTGTAAAAATATTGTGTTATTCCCTGAATCAGTAGATAACACTCACAGGCACATTACTGAATCATTTATACATGACGTGAACTTAAAACATTAAATATATTAGAAACATCAGAGCGACATAGACCACGTCGGATTGAGTTTTACAGGAAGGGCCGAACAGGCCAAATTGATTACATTACATGAAAGCAACGTAAGCTAAAGCGAAAGCAAAAAGGGTAGAGCTCATCACTTCACAAGCAAGCGATTGGAGTGACCTGTGTATGATTGATATTAACCAAGAGTTTGGATAATATCAGTTGTACGCAAGTACCAACGAGTCAACTAGACTGAGGCGAGACCTAGACTACAGAACTAGTCTACTCTTCATTGTTTCGTTGTCCGTCGACTTCTGGTTCTTTAAAGTAGACGTAGTCTCCTTGGTCCACATTATCTGAAGGGTTTGGGGGAGAGCGGGAATGAGCATAACTTCCGTGCTCGCGAGCCAACACACAAGATGCAGTAATATACATGCATAACTTAACAAGGATGGCTCGAGTTCTTTTATTTGCTAAAGCAACATTTTTAATTATCATAATTACAAAGTCCTATCACTTAGCATTTTAACAAATTGCATTTTATTAAAGAGAGTAATTGTGTAATATTAAATAACAGCAGAGGTTCCCTCCGTCGGAAACTCTACACTATGCTTCTTTTGATTGGAGCTACCTTCATTATTAATACGACTGAGCTCGACGGTTCAGGCAAAATCTAATCTCAGGGCTAGGTGAGCCCGTCCTGATTTTCATACCACCCACAAAGGTTTTTGAAATAGAACTAATTCAAATAAAGGTCTCATGTCCGCCTTTGATCGTAGGCGCGGCTGTTTAAACAGTTTAGACTCTACAGAGGTTGCACACTGTACCCACAAGAGATAGTCATACTCGTTACCCCCACACGATTCCTTAGTCATGTAGTTGAGCGACCATCACAGTAACATTTCAAACTAACTCGCTCCTTCCGTCATTTCACCCATATGGGGTTACGCCCATACGTTGTGCGGGATGTTCGCCTTGGCAATCTGGAGTAGTTGAACTACCCCACAGCGACTTGCTTACTTCACCCTTTACCGGTGTCCCATTCAAGCTGGAAGCATTGTGCGCTTGCACATTCCCATTATTCATCCAGCGAGATGACATTGAGGGTTTAATAATTTTACTAAGCCAAGTTGCAGTTTGCAGACTTGTGGTTGTACTTGTTTTACACAGGAGGTCGTGACAAGATTAAGTCCTTAGTCCATCCGGGCGGTTTGTACCACATACCAATCACTCGTGCTCCGTTAGCACCCACCACCATTCCATCTGCCCAGATGTGGTAAGAGCAAGTTATTAGGGTTTTGAAGAGTAAAACCAAATTATCACATTCATTTCAGTCATAGACCACCAATGACTGCCCAAAACTATTTCATATTTGAAGAAATGATGATTGGGGTATTTAATACCCCAGTACTTAAGCAAGACTAGCATGTCGCTTAAGTACAACCTATAACTAGTAATTATCACATAGTTACTAGGGTGACATGGAATAATAGATTCAAATAACAATGGATGGCATATTAATTAATTAATCATCAAATGGGTATTTAACTACCCTAAGCTTTAACATACATTTGATTAAGGAATTAAAGCATGCCATTTTGCTAGTTTAAATAAATATAATTTGCATAAAATGTAGGCTCAAAATGATCAAAGTATCGACTCGCCTTGGTTAAAGGCAAGAGAGTCTTGATATTCTTGTGCTTGATCAAGTTGGATGTCTCCCGCGTCTTCAAATCCTATTCGGACGAACGTACCGGAAAAAAGACACAAACAAGCAAAGAGAGCAAATAAATACAAATGGAATAACAAATAAACTCCAATGTAAACAAGGCCTATGCCATTAGCAACATCATGAATTTACAAAATTTTAGGAACAAATTTCATAATTTTTGGAGTTATAACGGAGGTGAACGGAGCTTCCGAAGTTTGAAAAGGAAATAAATCAGATGAGAGAGAGAGAGAGTCTCTGACACGTGGGTCTCTCAGCAAAGTGACACGGTGCACGGGAATAGTATGTGGACCAAGTCCATGCGCACGAGGCACCGGCCCACGGGAATAGTAATGCCGCAGGCCCACCGTCACCAAATGGGGGAGGGTGAACAAGGTGCTTAATTTAATGGTCGCCATTATCGCTCGACGGGCCCAGCAGAGGAGAGCAAACGGCTTTAAGCCGACAGCCATTATTGCTAATCATGGGTTAGGGTTTTAAGATCGTCATTAATGCGGTAATGACGAATGCACAGGGTTGTCCAAACGCGCCAGCATAGGGGAGCTTCACAGGCGCGCGTGCTCGCCGCCGGCGGGGGCAAGCTCGGTGGCGGCCAACAAGGACTGAAACGGGAAGGTCTCGACGAGGAGAAGTCGATGGCGTCGGTGCGGCGGCCGAAGGATGGCCGGTGCGGCGGTGAGGTGGAGTTGAGCGGCGGCGGAGGCACGGTTGTGGCGGCGGAGGAGCTCCGGTGGCGGTTTGAGCCGGGAAAGAGGAGCATGGGGTGGCGCTCGGCGAGGCGGACCTACCGGGTCAACAATGGGGGCCGGAGGGGGACGGTGCCCGGAGAATGGTGGTGAAGAAGGTGGCAGCCGAAGGCGGAGAAGATGACTGAATCCAGGGGCTGCGGTGGTCCAGAGCCGAGGGGGCTTGGGGGGGTGGTTTTGGGCGTCAGTGGCGCACGGTGACGGTGGCGGTGTGCCGAAGGTGGCACCGGAGCGGCTAGTCGGCGGTGGAGGCGGCGGCGGCCGAAAAGGGGAAAACGGGGATTTCTTTGGTGGGCTTACCAGGAACTTCAAGGGGGCGGCGTGGGGAGAACATGGGGCACATGAGCTTCTTTTATAGGCGGCCAAGGGATGAAGAGCCGTTGGGGGGGGGCTCTGGTGGGCGCGCGATCCTGAGGTCGGCACGGCATGGACGAGCTGTGCAAGGAGGAGATAAAGCAAGAGCGGGTGGGAGATGACAAGGGGAACGACGACTTGCACGACCATGCTGACGCGGTGGCGGAGACGGGTGATGCGGGCGCGTGTGCGGTCCTGGTGGCGAGGATGCAAGGCATCATGGGCGTAGGCGTAGTGGAGATGACAAGGCGAGGGCGAGGCGCCGAAGTCGCGAGCGGCAGGAGGGAGTGGGTGCGGCACAGAGGGCAGGCACGCACGAGGTGGCGCAGAGGGAGTGGTGTCACAGCGCAGGCGATCTCGGTTGGCAGAGCGCACGACGGAGAGAGAGAAGAAGGCTCGGGCGTCTCTGGCCGAGTGGAGAAGAAGGCAAAGCGAGGAGGGAGCCGGGCCAAGGAGAAAAGGCCGGGGAGGACTGCTGGCACTACGAAAGTACGAATTCAGATTGGACTTAGGAGCGAGAGAACGAAGACCGAAACCTCACGACACGAGCGTGTGACTTGTCGTGGCGGAGAGCGCGGGCGGCGTATGCCAGATCCCAATGTTTTGCACAGCCCACAAAGGTAAGCCACGCCGGTGGCCTCGTACGTAGCCATGTGGTGATATGGACTCCGCCTCGGGGGCAATTTAGTAACGATTTTGTAACGCCCCCAAATTCCGGGGCCGTTAAACTCTTCACAACCGCCCAGGATGGGCAGTTGCGAAGTAAGCAGTGTTTCATGCAAGCTTTCGATTACAACAAAAGTCAACCTTTTATTACATAAGATAAGGCTTAACAGCCAGTTTTTACACTGACACGGGCATCCAAGCCCAAAGTTAATATAATATAAGACAAAAGAACTTCAAACCACAGGCACGCTTGAGTGCGGTCGAGACCTAATAACAGTAGTCGCTGCCATTTGCGGGTCCACCAAAATCTTGATCAACAAGATCCTCTGCATAATCTTGGGTTTCCTCTGTTGTTTGTTTGCAGATTAAGCAAGAATGAGTACTACTACTATACTCAACAAGCCACATGGAAATGCTAAATAATTACATGCAAGGGGTTCAATGGATGGTTAGGGTTTACCTTAACAGACATATGTGGATGCATTTGAATTTAAAGCAGTTTATGAAACAATAAAACAATAATAAATAATAACATCAGGGGGTTTCTCAACAAAACACAATTACCAACTTAACATATCAAAAACTCTACTTATGCCTCCGTACTGGAATCACCCATTAACACAGCTTCATTAACCGAAAGCACGGCGTATTCGAATACCTTTAGTTATACACTCTGCAGAGTTGCCCAACTTTACCCACAAGATACCTCATGCTCATACTGTCATGCAATATACACGCAACATGTTAGCGTGCGACTGAGTTGAGATAACAAAGCCTTTTCATTGTTCAACCTTTCTAGTCTCTACCCAGTAAGTCTATGGACCATACAGCCCTAGGGAGATCCCACCGGCCCTAGTGGATCTTGCACCCCTATGCTGACGGCACCTACCGTTGTGTAGACCAGCGAGTGTCCTTTACCGGCCCACCCCTGTCTCATTCTTGATACTGTAGGTATTCAATCGGCTGAACAGTGTACTAAGCTAGGGAGTAATGACCACACTTTTGGTTGAGCGGTTTTCTGTGTCTGTTACTGTGGCACAAGGTTCTTGTCCTTACTTGACTCACAGGGAGGCGATGGACCAACACCACCACGTGGTTGCCCATCCTGCAGGCCTCACCCTTACTCCACTTTTTCACAAGTCTATTGGGTTGCTGAGCTTCCTGGACACAACCCTCAACTCTCCATCAAAACTATTGGCGAACCGCCAATACTTTCTTTTGAATGATGAACACATTTGTGTGATAAAGCTAGATATATAGCTAATATTTTATGTGAACTTGTCAAGGTGAATATGGCATACAAGTGCTGGGTGGGTTTGTATGTGGGGTAATAGGAATTATCTAATTATCATGGCATTCAAAAGTATTATTTCAATATTTAAAGTAATTGGCACAAATACAATAATGAAAGTAATAATAAATATATGAAATGTGGGTTCAAAATGTTCAAGGAATGTGACTTGCCTTCTTGCACAAAATCTTCTGGATACTGGTCTTATCCTACGTCTTCTGGAGTCTGGTTGTCAAAGTCGTGACCTAACGAGAAACAAAACAATAAAACAAATCAAATAAAATTCGGCTCGACAAGGAATGAGCTGGGAACAACATGCAAATAAATAAAACTAAAAATAAACTTTAAAGGAGGGTGTCGTGGAGGGTAGGTATTATTTGGTGTTTACTTGGACTGAAAGGAGTTGTGAGATTCCGATCCAAGTACAACAAAAATATTGTAAATAGATAAAGAATCATAAAGGAAGGTGGTGGTGTGGAATGGTGGGAATTTAATTGGTGTTTGATTGGACTGAACGAAGTTGAGATATGGACTCACGGGCTCGAAATGGTCGAAAAGGATATAAGATGTCAAATTAGGGTTTCGGGTGAGAAAGGGTTGAATAATAAATAGTACTATTTTACTATTCATAAATGAAAAGGATTAGGAACAGTGATCTGGGTTCACTGTTTGTGGTTGATGAACAGTGAACAGGCTGAACAGTAAAGGGGTTTGCTGTTTTCGGACCATCAATAGTAAAGCATTTACTGTGCAGATGAATAGTGTTTAGACTGAAAATGGGTGAACAGGATCGGAGTTACTATTCATGGATGAAAACTGGACATGAATAGTAATTAGGATTACTGCTTGCTGGTAAAAATGAACAGTGAGCTGAATGCACAGTAATCACTATGAATAGTAATGACTATGAATAGTGTTTTGATTTTTTGGTGAACAAGAATTAAACTTATCAGGCAATGAATAGTAAACAGCCATATCGGATGAACAATAAATGGTCGGGTTCGTTATCAGAGCGCCACTACCAAACGGCCAGGTATCAACGGCCCAACTCGCCCGGGCCTTAAAGGCCGAGGCGCCGCCGAGCGTCAGGGCGAAAGGCGGCGGAGGAGGCGGAGGCGAGCATGAGAGGAGGGAAGGCGAGAGGTTGGTGGCGCCATGCCATGGTGGCAACCGCACAAAAGGGGTGGCGGCGGGAGCTTGAGGTAAGTCTCTTACCTCAAGGGGTTTTGCGTGGGGGTGTGTTTTTAGGGCTGAGTTGTGATGGCGGCGGGAGCTCAACCGACCGACCGGGGAAGAGGAGGTTGGGAGGGCTCGGTGGGTGGGAAGGAAGAGCTTGGTGCGGATGTTGCAAGCCGCGGGGTAGCTTTATAGCCAGGCGGAGGCGGTGGGAGCGATGAGTGCTGGCTTGGCTGACGCGGCGTATGGAGCGGATTTGGCGCGCGCAGGCGAGGTGAGGTGGGCGCGTGGCGTGGGCGGCGTTGCGGTGGCCTA
The DNA here is from genome assembly GCA_036346405.1 of Phyllostachys edulis. Classification (NCBI taxonomy): domain Eukaryota; kingdom Viridiplantae; phylum Streptophyta; class Magnoliopsida; order Poales; family Poaceae; genus Phyllostachys; species Phyllostachys edulis. The sequence goes on along the minus strand of CM070551.1, from coordinate 9,774,737 downwards.
GCTCTCTCATCGGATCGCATCGAGAGGTGGCACGGCGGGCGATGGGATGGGCGTGGCACTGGGGAAGGAGAGGTGGCGGTATGGGCGAGCGTGGGTGGTGTCGTGGTGGCGGTGGAGGCGCGGGCCGGCTTTGATGGCAAGGCCATGTGGCTCGGGAGGTGGCGGGTGACGAAGGCGGCACTGGCGAGATGACGAAGGGCGGTGACGACCGGGCGATGACGTCCCGAGGAGGACGAAGGTGGAGGTGCCCGGGTGGAAGCCGTTTTCGGCTGGGGAAAACGGGATGGCCCGAAGAGGAAAGTGGTTTTTGGCTTGGACTTTCCAAAAAAGGAAAGAAATTCAAATTCAAACAAAAAGATTCAAAAATTTTAAAATCTTGCATTTTCTGGGTTGTTTCAGATTTTGTCGAGATCTAACGACACGGCCTCACAGGAGCCCTGTGAGCGCGGAACACTGGAACGGCTAACGTGTTCGCGTGGCAGGAAAGCCGGCGGCCAGACATGTAGCGGGAACGTGGGAGCAGACATGGAACTATAGAAGGAACGTCCCGAGTTCGGGAGCCAGCAAGATGGCCTGGATAGCTGGGCCGTTAGCCTTAATCGCTGCCTCTATGGGCTTTATGACCTGTTTGGTATCACAGACGATGGAAAAGCTGGGCTGTCAGCGCCTGGCCTATTGGACGTGGGAGCCATTCTGGGGAGGCCCAACTGAGGGGAGACGACCGTCGAGTGAAGGCCGGCGACGGGCGACCTGGAGGAGCGGAGGGCGGCTCGGCTCGCCGCTGCGTCCGGCGTCCGCCACTGCCAACGCGGCGCCGTGGAGGAGGCGTAGCGGCCGGCTGAGGCGGTGGGGGCGAAGCGGCGGAGGCTGAGGGAGAGGAGTTGTAGTTGCGCAGCCTTCATCCGGTCGTGCTCCGGCTTCACGGGCACCTGACGCCAAGTCCCCGCGGCAATTCGACTCCAGGCTCGCCATGAACCCCGTCTGGGGCCAGGTATTACTACTTTCGGTTTCTATTCCAACATTAATCATTGGCAGTGTCTGTTTGTTTGCTTGTGGTGACATGGGATCGAAGAATAAGTATACCTACCTGTGTATCATTGCCTTTTTACTGTACATAAATTTAGAGAAATCGATGTCGTTCTACATATTTACAAGAATTGATGTTCAAAGGATTTTTGCAATGTTTTCAAAAACATAAAATCTCGGGAGAACTAGATGAGAACTGTACCGCCTTTGAGCGATCTTGTTTTCATTGGGACAATTTTTGTCAGTTCCTACTCTTCTAAGTTATTGTACAATTGACCAACTGCTGAAATTTTTGCTGGGCTGCCAACTGCTGAATTTTAGATGCAGTTGATGTTGAAGTTAAACTTCTAGCGTCCCTGTAGTGTTGTAAGACTTATGTCATTACAGACGTTTCCACGTCCTCTCTTGCTCCTTCGGTTGCATAATTCCTTTGCGCAGAATATGTAGGTTGCTTAGGTGTTGGAAGTGTTGTGGCTTCGTTCTCAAACATGGCCACAACTGATGACATGAGTGGCCTAGCACTTGGGTCGTCCTGAACACACGAAAGCCCTATATGGATACATAGCAAAACCTCACTTAGTGGATAGCTCTCCAAAAGAAATGAGTCAACCACCTATCATGGTTATTAAGACGTCGCCTGAGCGACGCCTAAGCGTCACCTAAGCTGTAAGGCGCCGTCGGGGGGCAAGGCGTCGCCCCTTCCTTAGGCTTTGGCAGGCCGCCGCAGAGAGAAGAGGAGGTGCCTCCCCAAGACCGAGGGAGGAGGCGACACGGTCGAAGGAGCGCAGAGGGAGAGGGAGGAGGCGGCGTGGCCCGGCGGTACTGAGGGAGGACCGGAGGAGGCGACGTGGCCCGGCGGTGCTGAGGGAGGAGGAGACTGAGGAGGCAACGCTGAGGGAGGAGGAGACTGAGGAGGCGACGTGATGGCGTGGCGTTGAGGGAGGAGGAGACCGAGGAGGAGGCGCGGTGGGCGTGGCGTGCGAATGTACGAGGCCGATGGATTCATGGCGGGTGGAGGAAAAGAGGCAAAGGTGGGCGGGCACGGGTAGGGCGGTGGGCAAGGCAGGCGGGCAGAGGGGCAGGGCACCAGCAGGTAAAGGGGCAGCCGGATTTTCTGTGGGATTCCAATCTTCCCACGTCCGCCAGATTTTCTCGCACTTTTCGACCTCACCGTCTTCGCTTCTAACTTCTTTGCCGCCGCTCAGAGTGTCGCCTTAGGATGTGTAAGGCGTCGCCTCGCCTCACGCCTTACCGCTTAAAAGGTGTGAGGGGAGTGGATCGCCTTGCCTCGCTTTACCGCCTTAATAACCATGCCACCTATGCAGAAATTCACATTCTAAAAGGGAAAAAAATCACAAGTATACATTTACCTATACTGAAATTCGCATACACTAAAAGTTGAACTTAAAAATCTAGCGTCCCGCTAGTGCTGTGATACTCATTGTATTCACAGATTTTTCCTTGTTTTCCCTTGTTTCATCAGTTCCGCGATTACTTGGAGTAAAATATACTGGTTGCTTTGGTGCTAGAAGCAATGTATTTTCGTTCTCTAACATAAACACAACTGATGACATAAGTGGCCTATCATCCGGATGGTCTTGAGCACACAATAGTCCTACATGAATACATCGTAGAACTTCATGAAGTGGACAACTCTTGACAACCAAAGAGTCCACCAATTCTGTTGCTTTTCCATCTTTCCATAATCTCCATGCCTGAGCCAATAGAATCAAGTTCTGATCAACTTATATATTTTATTTGGGCTATTGAAATTTGGAGCATTCCACGATACTTACATAAGCTGTAAGACTGGGAAAGTTCTTTATGAGTTGTGGTGAGCTGATCTTCAAGCCACTTACAATCTCCAAGAGAAGAACACCAAAGCTATAGGTGTCCGTTTTGACAGAGAAGGTTCCTCCCATCACATATTCAGGCGACATGTAACCACTGTTTAAATCATTTCAACCACAAGGAATGCACAATTTAAATTTACCTAGATCATAAAAATTAGAGTGTTAAAGGTTGTCTAGTGCATTAAAATTACTTACTATGTCCCAACAACCCGAGTAGTGTTTGCTTGTTGCTGGTTTCCATCAAAGATCCTTGCCATACCAAAATCTGATATTTTGGGAGTCATTTCTCTATCCAACAAGATGTTGCTTGCTTTGAGATCTCTATGAATTATTGTTAATCTTGAATCTTGGTGGAGATAAAGAAGCCTTCTTGCTACACCTTTAATTATTTTGAACCGTGTAAACCAATCAAGCACATATTTTCTTGTAGCATCTTCCAAGATCAATGTGAAACAAAACTCGTTAGTCATCATGAACATCATTCTAAATTCAAGAACTTTTTGCGATATGTGATCAGAAGTCAGAACATAACAAAAAGGAAGGCATCCAAACTTTTGTTAGGTAAGTATTCGTAGATCAGCAACTTCTCATCTTCATGAATGCAGGAGCCATAAAGTTTAACTAAGTTTCTGTGCTGCAATTTGGCTATTAGAACTACTTCATTTCTGAACTCCTCTATACCTTGTCCAGCACCCTTAATAAGCCTTTTGACAGCAACTTTCTTTCCACCTTCCAATATTCCCTAGATGATTGCACCATTCAGAATTGGCACACGATGAAAGATTGCACCATTCAGAATTGGCACACGATGAAAGGCACAATTTTTCCGTTACTATAATTATGCTTTTAAAAAACAATTTCCATTGTAATTTTCCGTGTAAAACGTTTTGTTACCTTATAAACTTTGCCAAAACCTCCCCTTCCAAGCAGGTTGGAATCAGAAAAAAAATCTGTCGCGGCAAGAATGTCTTGGAAGCTAACAAATGGAAATTCAACATTTTCGCCTTCGAGTCCATTGGAAGCGCTCAAGTATCCCAGCATCAATCTCTTCTGGATTTGCTTCTTTCGATGTTTGCCTAATGGTAGGGACATCAATACTTTTTTTCTAAACAATTACACAATAACTCTGCATTTCGAAAACATGGGCTCGGAACTTCTACCTCTGTATTTGCATATCCAGATAAGGGTTATGCATGTGAGCAGTAGCAGGCATGCTGTAATCGGGGTTACAATCTTTACTAAATTGCTCTTCTTTTGAACTGCAGAAATGTAACCCATCAGAATTCACTGCATCAATCGCTTGCGCGACCAAGTTCGTAGTTTCTTGATTTTCTAACTTAATAGAAAAGGCAGAGCTCCTGCCACGTTCCTCAAAAAAGAAAAAAAAATCACTGCATCAAGCATTAGTTGCAATAGTATGGATTCACTTGCAACAATACCATGACTGATTGACTGATCTGTGAACCTAAGCACCTAACTACTAGTAACCCCTACAGCAGTGGTAAATCGAGGGTTTGATGTTGCAATATGCTCGTGTAGAATACTTGCTTTTTTCTGATACTACAAACTTCAAAGTAATTGGCCATTGTCAATGCAAAAAAGGAGTAATTGGCTAAGATAAGTAGCTGTTTACTAGAAGAATATTATATTGATAAGTTCATACTAATTACTATGTCCACAAGTCCCGTGTATAATTTATTGGTGTTAATTCGACGCACATAGGCGATTGACCTGAAAAACTCCATTAAGACTAGTGACACGGTACACTAAGAACACTAATATCAGTATGTCACTGTGGCGCACTAAGAACACTAATGTCAGTATGTCACTGTGAAAACGGTGCATACCGGGAGTATCGGCAAGCCGGAGGTATAGGTTCTCGCCGTTGTCGATGCCCTTTCTCGTGTCGACAAGCTCCCCTGTCCAAACCAAACACCTTGACGGGTCGGCCACAGTGCCAGCACTGCTCATGTTGGCATAAGCCTATGCCGTACACGAGCAATTGCGTCTGCACTCGGCCGCGCACTGGTCGAAGCTTCTGTTCCTGACATGCAAGAACTTGTCGGGAACCATCGACACAGGCAAGGACACGAAATGATTTTCATTTCCGCATTTCAAAACTTCCTTTCTTCGACATCCTCTCGAAGAGTTAAGACCATCAGGCTCGAACCCGTCGAGGCACTGGCATGTCGGTACGGCCCCCGTGAAGTCGCAGTAGCTGAACTTGCCACAGGAGGCGTAGAGCTCGCAACCAGTGGGGCGCTTAGCGATGACTTTCCACGACGACGAGTAGCTGTTCCAAGTCAGGAGCCTCATCGTGCCCGTGTAGTCAAATGTCATGCGCGTGTACGGTGAGCCGTCGGAGACTGTGTACATAACGTAGAACTCGCCCCCTGTGTTGACAGTCGTTTGGTACATGACGAAGGTAGTTTTGCTCCGGTATGTGCCGCCGTACACCGACACACCATTAAACACCAAGAGGCGGCAGTATGGCCTGGTCCCGTGCCAAATGACGACCTGAAGGTTCGAACTGGGGTCGCCGCTGCAGGAGAAGTCCCCGGAGGATGGGTCATCAGGGCCCTTCCAAGCAACAAGGCGTCTGATGACCTGGGCCTTGTAGCTCACCAAAATCCTCATGGTTGGAAGCATGGTGTCGGTCGGGTGATCGAAGCTCTGCCATATGTCTGTGCCGTTCGGCAATCGGACAACCAAGTTCCCCGAATCGAGTAGCACTGCAGCAACTTCGGTGCCTGCGGCGGTGATGTTGTTCTTCGTCATCCAAGGAATGCGCTCTTGGGAGTCTGACAACACCAAGTCAGAACCGTTGCTGATGACGAGCTTCGTGGATGAAGGGGTGATAATTGGGTTATCGCGGTTGGCGATCCACACAACGGTGCGTTCCGGGATGCTATTGTACCATATGCCAAGGTATAAACTCCTGTTAGAGCTGGTCGGAGAGAAGAAGCCGAGAGCAAAGACACCGCCCTTGGAGACGAGCATGTTGCCAGGGGAGAGGGGCTTTGCGTGTGTCAGCTGGTCATCGGATTTGCAGAAAGAAACCAAGAGCAAGAGGATGAAAACGGAACGGTAGGCCATATCCATTAGGCCTTATGCTTCGTTTGCGTGCGACAAGTGAAGAAAGCATAATAAAGACATAGTAGATAGCTGAGTTGCATGTTTTTCGTAATAGTTGGGCTGCAGGGAGTGGACGTATGATTGGGTCTTTTCTGTCCCTCAAATCGAAGCCCGATTCACACTTGAATAATTGAAGAAATGCAGGATGGAAAAGTGGCAAAGCTTGGATTCAAACTATAATAGTAATGGATAAAGACAGCAAGGACATAGACCAAAGCATTGCTGACCTGATGACCAACAGGAGAGCACTGTCCAAGTCTCCAACAGTGCACGCGCAAAGAAAAAACTGTTACTACGAATTCAGATTGGACTTTGGAGCCAGAGGGCGAGAGCGAAACCTCACGTCACGAGCGTGTGGCTTGTCGTGGCGGAGAGCGCGGGCGGCGTACGCCAGATCCCGATGTCTTGCACAGCCACAGAGAAAGGTAAGCCACGGCAGTGGCCTCGTACGTAGCCGTGCGGTGATACGTACTCCGCATCGGGGGGCGATTTGGTAACGACTTTGTCGATGTTACTGAGGTAAGATTGGTCATGTTTAGCTAGGCTATAGCTTAGGTTGTCGATGTTACTGATGTAAGATTCATCTAATGACACGGCCTCACCCTGTGAGCGCAGAACACTGGAATGGCGCAGAACACTGGAATGGCTAACCGCTAACGTGTTCGCGTGGTAGGGCAACCGGCGGCGAGACATGTAGCGGGAACGTGGGACTGTGGGAGTGGACATGTAACTATGGAAGGAGCGTGGCGGAAAGCCTTGACGGCGTACACCAAATCCTAGATGTCTTGCACTGCCACAGAGAAACGTAAGCCACGCCAGTGCCCGTGTACGTAACCGTGTGGTCATATGGCCTCCGCCTTCGGATGATTTGGGAACGATTTTGTCCAGATCTCACGACATGGCCTCACGATTACAGCTGTCGTACCTACAAACTACACAGTAGATGTCACGACCGGGCCTGGAATCCCCTGAGAGGTCCTTTAGGACCACCCGGAGATCTTTCAGGACCATCCGAAGGTCCTACAAGACCACCCGAGAGGTCCCTCAAGACCACCCGAGAGGTCCGAGAGTGATCGTGAGGCTCGGGATTTCCCTAAGTATCACAACCCGACTCGGGGGTGGTCGTGAGACCAGACCCGAGGTGGTCGTGAGACCTGGGATGTTCTCAAGACCTCTGTGCAAACCGAGCTAGTCCTAAGATTAGCTGCTAGCTCACACAGTAAACAAGAGTGGTAACATTCATCAACGTGAACTTTATTAATAAACAACGGAGTTGATTACAAGAGTGGCTTATGAGCCTACAAAACTTTACACAGCGGAAGACCAAAAGCAGCAGACCACCCGATTCGCCACAGGCAATCGGCTGAAGGTCGCAGCCTAGATGTCCTGAACCTTATCCTTCTCGAAGACATCCTCACCTGCTCAAACATTGAATCAAGCAAGAGTAGGCATAACAATTGTGCTCGCAAGTTACACCCGTCAAATAACAGAATGACATGCATACATGGATATCTCAAAGGGAGGCTTATATGGTTGATTTGCGTAAAGCCAAGTTTCTTTCAAATACTTGTACTAAGTTCTAAGGCAATTACACAATAGCTAAAATTCATTTTCTAAATCTTAATTTTACAGTTGGATAACATTCATCACAAGTGGTGAAGGATACCCTTCTGTCACAAGGCTCCATGCCCAAACCCATTTGGATAGACATCCAAAACAGTTTATCAAAATCTTTTGAAAACAAAACCGAATTCTAACTTGGAGTGGCTTTGCTAGCATGTCCATGACCGTGGACACGGCTATTCGAATAGTTTTATACTCTGCAGAGGTGTACAGCTTTACCCACATGAGATAATCAACTTGTACTGTCCACCCACACACTTCCGAAGGTGTGTGACTAAGAGATTATCACAAGGCCTTTACAATGCGTCATTCCATCGCAGTCCCCCCTCGCTAAGGTTTCGCCCCCTTTGGATAGAAACCCGCAGAGTTCAAGCCCCCTCTTGCTGTTGGAGATATGCCCTAGAGGCAATCATGGAGATGATGATATCACGTCTATGTTTATGTGTTATTGAATAAATGTTATTATGTTCCTTGAATGAATCATTTGTTATAAGATTAATGAGTATGTGACTTGTTGGTGAAGCTCTTTTAACTTATATGATGTCATTCTAAAAGTATCCCTGGTCGAATGTCACTGGTCGGAACACCAGTGACTCTACGACCAAGACATGTATTGATTGATGACCATGTTTCACCAGTCATGGATATAAGAATATCGAATCAATAATGTGAACACATGTTAGAGAACATGGGGTTGGATTGACCCACCTTGAGACACTGTTGAGATTGTTATGATTCTATGTGTCGTCAGTTGGTCTCAAGCAATGATGATGTATAATCCTTAGACTTGAGATCAGCATAGTTTCCTAAATGCGTAAGAGTACACTTTGGGGTTGCCAAACGCTACTCCGTAACTGGGTAGTTACAAAGGTAGTTTTCAGGTATACTATGAAACATGCGGAGGAATGTGACTGGTCGGATATGGGATTTGTTCCTCCTAACATAACAGGAGAGATATCTCTGGGCCCCTCGAGGTGATCGGATAAGAAAAGTGCATGGCCATGCCACTAGTGGTCGAAGTGTTTGACCACATGAGGTTATCCGACACTCGATCGAGAAAGTATTGAACAGTCCATAGATGACACAATATCTCACCTAGAGTTCAACCAGATATCGTGAGGCAAAGGGAGAATACACGAGTAGGTCGCTTAGTTCGATCAGTTACTGACTAGTCGTATGGAAATACGAGCTGGTCGTATACTGGTCGAACGTAATCACAGAGTGGTCGTAACCTGGTCGTAAGGAGTTACGAACTGGTCATGACCAAATGTGAACTGGTCATATAGAGATAGGACCTAGTCGTATGTGATGATGACCTGATCATAAATCATATTGCATTAAGGTTCGTCCAATATAATTCGTGTGTATTCGGAAATCGTTATGTTCTGCTAGGAACCGCTACGACTCGTGGTCGGAAAGGGTTTCCGAGTCACAACCGAACTACACATGAACCTAACGGGTCACACACTTAACGGGATGGAACAAACCAGTACGAATACAATTCATAAAGCGTGTTGGGATAGGATCCGTCACGGGCACTATATAAGGAGATGCATGAGGCGGTAGATGAGTTGACGTGAGTTGCTCTACCGAAACCCTAGCCGCCATCTTCCTAAGAGCCCTACCGTGCGACTTGGTGCTAGCACACCGGCGTTCGGTTGTTCCTTCCTTGGACGTGTGGATACCGTAGAGGCGCTACTGCGATTGCTGTTGCGCTTGAGGACGATCCGCGATCTTCACAAGGAACATTGGAGGTTACTGGAGGAGACGATCGACTATGAGGACGTTGGACGATCGTCTACGACCACTACATCGACGCGCTCTACATTGGACCAGGCTGCTCCAACTCTTCTTCTGCTGCACTGTGCGTCTGGTGGTAACGATCTGTGATCATCTACTTGCTTGGCATCCTGGTTTGCGTGGTAGAAATTTTGATTTATTGCTATCGTAGCCTACCCGTATCCCTTCACTTGCGCCAGGTAGGACTAACGTAGGTCATAAAAGACTACCCACCGCATCCAAATGGAGCGACCGTGATGGAACATTGCAAATTAGTCGGCCAGGTCCCCTCCCCATTCTCAGGACATATGGTTGTACGGTGGGGCATAGCAAAGGAACGCTCGAAGAACGGTCTTTAACTGACTTGGGCGACTCATCCACAAAACCCTGGGCATCAGTCATAGAAATGACACGATCCCGTGCATAGACATGCACCACCCAAACAACTAATTCGCCCAAGTCCAAACCATTTTTCCTTTTTCTTTGCTTTCCAAACACATTTACAAATCTCCACGACAACCCAATGTCATGGTTAAAATATTTTAGACAACATTGGTCTTTTGGCATAAAAACTTCCTAAACCAAGATTTTGGTCTAAGCACGACTAAGCATCAAGTTTTGCAACACAAGTCAGTTCACACTAATGTACCAGCTAGCTTTTACTATGGTGACAAGGGGTGATCGAAGCAATAATCAAGTTTGGATGTACAAAGGAATTAGGAATAACTACAAAGTTAAAACAGGGATTTGAATTACTTGAATTTAAATAAGCATACATTAATAATTTAAAATAGAATTTAGATAATTTGAAATACTGGGTCCAATATGATCAAGGGTGCAACTTGCCTTGCTTGAAAGCTTGAGGAACTGCTTCTCAAAGAGCTCGGGCTCCCCGGAGACGTCGAAATCTACACGAGAGAACGAAGCAAATCAAATAAAGACCAAACAAGATCCAAATGAACTCCAAACAAACTGAACTAGAAACAATAGCAAAGAACAGAGAAAGGCAACTGGGAACGGGCTCTCAGGGGGAGGTCCAACGGGTCGGGGGAGGTCCAACAAAGAGGGTGGTCTTTGCAAAAAGACCAGCAAAGACCAAGAGGGTGGTCTTTGCCAAGGGAGGTCCTGAGGAGATCCTGAGGAGGAGGTCATGAGGAAGTTACGACTACTCAACATGGTCGCAAAAAGGAATACAACCACGTAACGTAGGCGTAGGGAGAATACGATCACGCAATGTGGTTTTGTGAACAAGGGAAAAGAACATGGCACGAAGAAACTTACCAAGGCTGAGAGAGAGAGAGAGAGAGAGAGAGAGAGAGAGACGGAGGAAGGAGGGGAGGTCGATGGATGGCAGTGGTGGTTGAGGACGGTGTGGGTGCTCCGGTGAAACCTTCGATGGCGAGAAGTCGGCGATGCAGGCTTCAGCGGACTTCTTGACGACGAGGCATCGGCGCAGGCTCTAGTAGACTCCTTGGTGAAACTTCCAGCACGGAGAAACTTGGGCGAGAGCAAAGAGAGTTGGGTGTGGAAAAAGGTGATGAAAAAGGGCTAGTCAGGCTATTTATAGCCAGAGTTGCTGAGAGTCTCGGAGGCACACACGTTCAAGGGTTGGTGATGGAGGAGAAAGGGGCAGGTAGGGTAGGTGACAAAAGAAGGAAACGAGTACTGCAGAAAAGACAGTATTAAATGGGACACAACCGGCATTTAATACGCGAAGACTTTTACTGCAGTAGCCATACGGCGGGAGGAAGAATAAAGTGAGCAAGACTGACAGGTGGGGCCAGTCAAAACTCGGGAGGGAGGTCCAATCAATGAGGTGGTCGCGGCCAAAGGGGAGGTCGTGACCAACGTGGGTGGTCTTGACCACAAGGTTGGTCTTTGCAAAAAGACGAAGAGGTCCTGAGGGGAGGAGGTCCAAAGGACAAGAAGGTCCTGAGGAGGAGGAGGTCCAAAAGACAAGGAGGTCCTGAGGAGGTCCCGATGAAATCAAGGGAGGTCCTGATAGTCAAGATGGAATCAAGGGAGGTCTTGACGGTCAAGATGAAATCAAGGGAGATCCTGACAGTCATGATGGAAATCAAGGGAGATCCTGACGGTCAAGATGAAATCAAGGGAGGTTCTGACGGTCAAGATGAAAATCAAGGGAGGTTCTAATGGTCAAGATGAAATCAAGGGAGGTCCTGGCGGTTAAGATGAAAATCAAGGGAGGTCCTGACGGTCAAGATGAAATCAAGGGAGGTCCTGACGGTCAAGATGAAATCAAGGGAGGTCCCGATGGTCAAGATGAAAATCAAGGGAGGTCCTGACGGTCAAGATGGAAATCAAGGATGTTTGAAACACAAACCCGAGCTGCAACATCTCGGGGGTGGTCGTGACCCAAGGGGATGTCAAAACCGAAGAGGGAGGTCTGGACATAAGGGGATGTCCAAACAAGAGAGAGGTCTGAACATAAGGGGATGTCCAAACAAGAGGGAGGTCTGGACATAAGGACATGTCCAAACAAGAGGGAGGTCTGGACATAAGGGTATGTCCAAACAAAAGAGGAGGTCTAAACCAAAGAGGAGGCGGGACCGAGGGGAAAATGGAACGAACAGAGAAGGGGAGAGAAAACACCAGAGCTCAAACAACTCCAAGTAAACCAAACTTTTGGATTAGTTGAAGTTTAATTTAGTCATTTTAAACACTCTAATTCCGAAAATCTCAAGTTAAGCTTTAAAGCTTCAGCAAAACCAAATGGTTCTTTTTATTTTGAAAACTTTCAAAAGGCTAAGAAAAACGGGATGTTACAGTACAGAAACCCCGAAGGTCGTCGGAGAAGGGAAAATAGTATTAAGGTATATTAAATGTGTCTTTATTGCTCAAAAAGTCATCCCTTCACCATATGGGGGGAATAGGTGACGATGATATAATAATCCTCAATTAATTAAATTATTTATCTGTAATATTTCTTATAGATAATAATATCTCTTGCACAACCTTAAAGGGTACCCCTCAATATCGATAATAAGGGAGATTATAAAAAACTAGGTGATTGTAAGTTATTCTACAACCACCCTATATGATCGTAAGCTATTCTACGATCACTTTGTGGTCGTAAGTTCTTCTACGACCATTTATTGATCGTAAGTCCTGCTACGATCACCTCATGGTCATAAGCCTTACTACGACCAAGTCAGTTACGACCAACCTATGGTTGATAAAGCTTACATACATGTGGGCACAATCGACTAGGGATATTTGTACGCTGTGTTTAATACACACAGTAGTTAATATGCGCCGTTATTCCATGAGATAACTGCACATATTAAACCTTTGTCTCTGACATAACTACAAGGCGACGTGGAGGGATATGTCTTTGACAATAACCGCCATTCAAACATTCGCATTGCATTAAACGTTAAGGTATCTTGCCCCCCAACTCCAAGTGAAAATAACTTACTTGGAAAGGAGGTCGTAGAATAGTAGTCGGAAGCAAAGTCTTTTTGACTGGTATTTCATTTGACCAGAAGTAGACTTGGTCAAAAAGGTAATTTCACTTGAGTTGTAAAGACAGCATCACTTTTCCCGATCAGACAAAGTAAAGAATTCCAATCGACTCTCACAGATCTATCTGTTGGAGCTGTTCTCGAAGAGATGGTAACTGTTGAGTTCTCACGATCTCCAACTCAGGCGTGCGGCTATAAAAACCTACCGTGGGCGTAACCCAGGGTTTTTTACTTTCCCCATTTGCTGCGACTGCTTTTCGAGTTCTTGTTCTCTCCACCACCAACCAAATCGCAATCTCTTCCTGAAAATTTCCAAATCCAAATCAAGCCCATTCGAAAAAGATGGCCGAAACTGTCTCTAAGTGGGAGAAATCAGAGATGGATACGGAGAAGATGAAGGATTTGGTTGTAGCCGAGAAGATCCCAAAGCGAGCTTATGTGAAGTGGATCGAAGCTGAAGGATAGCATTGGCTGTCAAGTGAAGGGGGCACCATTCTAGTATTCCAAGCATACTGTGAATGTGGCTTCCGATTGCCCGTTCACCCTTTCTTCATGATCGTACTCCGACACTTTGGGGTGGAATTGGTGAACTTGGTTCCCAATTCCATCATAATGCTGAGCGTATTCGTTTACCTGTGCCTGTGCGAAGCCTAGCTGTGAATCCTTCCAGATTTAGATCTCTTCTGGTACTACTACAGAATGAGCAAGCACAACGGAATCTCAGGTAGATGCGGTCTGAAGCTCCACGACGGAAAGTCGAGGGAGTATATTCAAATGTTCACCTGGTCGTCATGGCCGGGATGGAAAAAGAGGTGGTTCTACTAGAGAGTGTCCAGGGAAGATAGTCTCTTCTTCACGGGGAAGCCCGCAGAGAAGAGTGTATTCCGGGACTCGACTCTGAGCGACTTTGATCGGATCACCCCTACATTCAAGCCATCAAAGACTTGAAATAAGAGGAGCTAACCGGATGGCACATGGCGAGAGACTTCATCACGCGCCGCATTAATCCTCTGAAAGATCGAGTACACCCAATGTGGATGTACTTGGGGACTAATGACCCGACCAGAGACTATGAAGGAGGTAAAGAAATAATCAACTTAAACCCCCTTTATAAATTTTGAGTGTTATTGTTGATTATATCTTTGTACCCGCAGACCTCTCACAGAAAGAAATTGATGCTCGAGTCAAGCTCATCTGTGAGAAGGTTCCCACGCCCCTGTTAGGAGCTCCTCAAATTCTGGCGGTCGTGACCACAGAAGACAGGAGCGAACGCCTGAAGGTAACCAAGAAGTTGATTTCATCTTTAGGGTTTAGCAGTCGTAAGATTCGACCATTGAATAATATTTATTTTCTGACTTTTGTAGAAAGCAGGCATGACAGACCGTCAAGACGACTGAGAGATCGAATTGAGGGTTGTCGAAGAAGGGTCGCCTAGTGAAGGCCACTGATAAGAAGGGTGAGAGCTCAAGCTTCGTCCCTCCTCCGACTAGCCCCTTCAGTAAATTCTTTGCCGATGTGATCGCTGTAGAGAAAAGAGTGGTAGAAGTGTTTAAGCATAAAGTCGCTAAGACCAAGGTATCATTCTACTATGACAATAAGACCTTTTCAGTTTTTGCTTCTCATGGCTTTGTGACGAGGATTAAAACCTCTATGTATCACTTTAATACATAATAAGAGACCATACGTCTTCGTGGTCGTAACCCCTAAGGTTAACGACCTCACTGGTCGTAAGAATTCCAGAGGTTACATATTGGGTACCCTGGTCGGACAAGGTCCTGTACCTAGCCTCCAACCAGATAACCGCTCATAAAGCTATGAACTTATATCTGGGTCTGATTCTAGGTATATCCTTTACCGTGTGATGAATGAAACACGTGCTGTATAATCCATGCCACAAGACGTTACATAGTCCTAAGACACTGACAAACAACCACCATACAATTAATTGTCTTACAGACATTTAAACTGCCCAACAGTTGGTGTTTCATCCAACTGTCGCCTTGCTCCGACTAGTCATGACACTTCGCACAAAGCGTCTTCTCCAGCAACAATCGCCACTTCTTCATAAGCTATTTAAAGATGGAGCATGGGAGGAGAAAAGAGAGATGAAAAAGGTGCAGCAGATCTGAGATGGAACATAGAGAGCCATCAAGCATCATACTTAGTGTAATTAGGATTAATTGTGAGGACCCGGATCATTTGGCTTGTAATACTTAACCATCCATTTGGTCCTAGCATTACAAATCAACTAATCCAAGCCTCGAGATACATGTACTTCCCAAGAACTTGCAATACATATACCCCTTTACAAAATCATGCATCAATTCCATTCAATCATATAGAACCAAAGCACAACAACAAAACCAAAAGACATACATAATAGAGTTATTACAAAAGGGGCCGATCGGCCAAATAACATCTAAATAACAAAATAAACAGCGGAAACAAAAGCCATAAGATGGCAATAAACAAGAGCCAATTAGTGTGCCTTTACCCACAAGGCAACCGACCGGGCCGCCAACCTAGTCGTCAAACCCGCAGCACATCTCACAAAAGTTGATCCCTTGGGGATCAGCTTCCTCCCCTGCAACAAATAGTTAAGCAAAGCAAATGAGTACAAAAATGTACTCCGCAAGACTTATGTGTAGGGTAACAAGCCTATACATATGCTACATGCAAGCTTATTTAAGTGGAGGAGGCTCTAGACTCATTTTCAGTATAAAGCAAGTTTCATTTGCAATAATATAATACATTTAAAGCAATGTTTGCAATCTGTTTTTAATGTTTAAATAACAGCGAATAAACATAGATAAATGACAACAACAACCTAGAAGTGACTAACCCAATAGTCACCACAACAATAGCATGAACTACCCATTCATACCACTCACATCAAGTTTTAATTAAAATGTTATAGTCTAGTTCTTGCACAACCTTACCAAGCATGTCCATAACCTAGGACGAAGCTATTCGAATAGTTTTAACCCTGTAGGGGTGTACCAATGTACCCACACACCAGACCGCCTTTTTGCCTCTGGAATAAGCTTACTACCTTTGGTATACCGGCACGGCTAAGTCCTGCGAGACGTTTCCAATATTGTGTATCAACAACGAGTCGCCCATATGGGAGAAGCCCCATACGTTGATGCGGAGTCATCAAAGATGCTCACCTCCTTATAAAGGATGGTGCTCCTTGCAGTGGATAGCCTCCACTACTGCTCACCCAAAAGCCCACCATGCAACTCGGAGCTAACACACGCCAAAGTACTAAGTCAAGAGAGGTCCCATATCCCCCTCATGTGGTTAGCACGCAATAAGCGCTTGGCTTAGTAACACAAATAACTCGGTCCTTGGGGACTTAGGCACCATTCCATTCACACCCAACAGATCACACCAACATCCATTGTGCTCAAGTCATAAAATAATTTTATTTTCAATTTTTGACTTTACAAATTAATCAAAGAACAAGTGCTGGACATAATAGAATAATAATAAGATTTGTGTGATCAAGGTCATCGACATAAGTCGATAACCGCCCAATTCTACCGGTAGCTAAGCATTTCTAAGCATGACACCGTAAAGACAATAAAAGAGCATAATTCAACCACCGGGCTCTCATTCACCGGCGAGATTAATAACTTATGTTTTGTGGTAGTGGATAACAATTTAAGGGCAACCATGCAATAGGAATAACTACCTCTAATCGGGAAAATTACTTTGACACAAAAGCATGCATGTATATACAATTTGTAAACAAAGTATTAGACTTTAAAAGTAATAGGATTATCATGATCAAACTGCTTGCCTTGCTGAAGTTGCTCGATATGTTGCTGAGGATTATTCTCAAGGTCAACGTGCTCGTCGGAACCTAACGAAAGAGCGAAAAAGAACCGATAAGAACGATGAACACCGAAAAGTCTCAAAAACCAACTTTAGCGAAAAGCTCTGGAATTTTTACAGTAGGTAGAGCATGATTTTTAAGGAATTTAGCAACAAGAACCAATTGATTTGGATTCTCAATGCAAAAGTTATGGCCAAAACAATTCTGCTCAACTTGAAAAAGGCTGAAAAATTCACTTCGGTTACTATTCATCCGAAATTAAATTTTTGGCACAAATTTCCAGAAAGGTGGTGCACTTGAAATTTTTATGGTAAATCAAGCACCTCATAAGATGAACAACCTAATTGGATTCATCTCATTTGGAGCTAGGATGCATCTTTTATGATTTTTCAAAGTCATGAATAAGTGCATAAGTTAAATGCACCCACATTTTCTTTAAAGATAGTGGCATGTGCAAAACCTATTTTACCAGCAAGTTTATTAATAGAGGAAGCCAACCAAGTTGATTTCACTCAAAAAGGAGTTACAGAGAATTACTTATGCATTTTTCAAGTTAAATGAATTTCTAATGCACTAAATAAAGCTAAACAGGAATTAAATCTATTCCCAAATTTTTCTGGGGCAAAACTAAGCTTAAAACCATTTTTAGATTAAAGCTCAGCTCAAATCAGAATTAACAAAATTGGAATCACCCGAAAAGGATTATGAATTAGTTATGAATTTTTAAAGTTTAATACAATTTTTAGTTGGGAAATAAAGCCTACCGAGAATAAAACAGAATTAAACCGGGTGGAAAAACGTGGCTTAACGTGGGCCGCTGATCTGAAACAGACGCCCACGCCGCCGTAATAAAGGCGCTTAATTTCGAAAAAGCAACATACCGTTAAGATCAAAATCAACGGCTGAGATTGATTTACGTGTTCGGACGGTCCGAACGTTCAAATGAACGTGGACCGTCGATCTGGAGATGGACGGCTCACAGTGATTGAGCCGTTTGAGTGGTCCGAACGGCCCACTAAATCTTGACCGTTGATCTAAATCCAACGGTGCACAGAGATCTAAGCCTAAACGCACGCGTACGAAGCGAGGCCGCTTTGCTTATGATGAGAGGCCATCGCGCGGGTTAAAGCGCACAGTGAGGGTTTAAACACGCGGGACCCACGAACCAGTGACTGATTAAGTCGTTTAAGGACACATTAATTACTAAGCAATGATTAAACCATGATTAGTATTTAATGACTGCCTTAATGACAACGCACAGTGAAGGAGGCCCACTGTCAGAGACAGAGGCACCACGTGCGGGGTTTAACTGCGCACTGGGGGGGGTTAATGCGCACGAGCCCGCGCGTCAGTGGCACACAAGAGCCGGTTTAGGACACATTAATTGCTAGCAATGATTAAGAATTTTAATGACGCAATTACTGTGCCCTAACGACAACGCGCGGCGCTGTTTTCATCCGACAAAAACCGAGGGCACCACCATGTGTGCAATAGTATTGCGCACCCACCGGGACCATTCCCAGCGGCGGAGGTGGCCCAGAATGGCGGCGAGCCGGTGATGAGCGGCGGCGACATGCACGGCCGAAACGACAAGGAAGAAAAGCTCCGCAACAGTCCAGGTAAGCGGGTGCCTGAGCATCTAGGGGCTACTTAGGAGGTACCTGAATACGGAGGAGGCTCGGAGGTGGAAGGATGAGCTCCGGCGACGAAAGCCCTTGTCGGCGCCGAAGAAGAAGAAGTGGAGGTGATGGCCTGAGCCAAATGAGCAAGACCGCGTCATCGGGTTAGACTCAACACAGCTCAGAGATGCTCCCAAAGCAAGGAATTGAAGGGAGAAGGTCCTTACCGGACCTGAGGAAGAAGAGGGAGCTTTTCGGCCGAATTTGAACAAACCCCAATTCAAGTGATTCCTGTAAATGTCAAGACCAATTGAGTTAGGGGATTTGCTCCAGACAATTAGAGGCACAAGCTGGCGCGAAAAGAAAGCAATTGAACCACTGAAGCGCCGGGACGACGAAGGAGCTTCCACGGCCGACAATGGCGATTTGGGGGTTTTTGCTGTTTGGAGCTCAAGCAACTGAGGGGAAGCCAAGGCAAGCTAGAGGGGTGCTGGAAAAGAGAATAGAACGAGCTCGGGGGCTTCCTAAATCCAGAGAGCAATGGTGGGGCGAGGACGAGCGTTATTGGCGGAATTGACCGGGAGCTCCGCCAAGGACGAAAGAGAGGACGAGAGCAGGCACGACCACGACTTTGGGGGCGATCTATTGGTGTGCATTTAATGCAAGGAGTCGTTGAGGGAGGCGCGCAAGGGAGGATGACGCACAAAAGCTCTCCCCCATGCCCTGCGCTCTGCAACTCACGCACGCGCGTGCTGACCAGAGGAGGAAGATGACCAGAGAAGGCGGTGGCCCCACTAGTCAGCGACAGAAAGTGGCTCGGGTCGGAAGTGCACGAGCGGGCTGAGTCAGACCATAAGTCACAGACCCAACACACGCACCGTTAGATAGAAAATGGACGCTTGCGATTGAAAACAGCTGGGACGGTTGGATTTAGATCCAAAGGTTGAGAAGAACGCGCGCGGGAAAGAGGGTTAGGCCGAGCTGGGAAAGGGCGCGAGCCGCACGATCGTTATCCAATGACCAAGGAAGCACGCACGTTTGAACGGGGCTGGCTGGGCACTAGGTGGTCCAACCAAGTCCAGTGGCTCGAGCTGACTACTGGTTGAACCCCAACAAAGTCTGTGAGTTAGGGTTTGAATTTGAACTAGAAACTTTGGGGGATTTTTAGAGGTAGCAATTCAACCCCAAAAATTCTGAAATTTTAACTGGAGGTTGCTGACTCTAGGATCAACCTTGTGTAAATTTTCCAGAGGTTTTTATGCACAGCATCTTTCTCCAGAAATTTAACAAAGCTTGTTCTAGGGTTTGACTGGCCTCCAAAAATTATCAAATAATTTCTAAAAATTATGAAATAATTCAGAGGAGCTACCAAGCAGCCCTAGAACCAAGAAAAAAATATTTCCAGAGGTTGGACATAAGATTTTCAACAAGGAGGTTATGACTTTAGTCAATTGGGGGATTTTGGTTTTTGATTTCCCACAATTCCTTTACAAGAATTATAGAAATGTTCAAAAACTTCAAGATGCAAGAAATATTTTAATTTCTACTCATTTTCTTACATTTGAAACACAGACCCATATTTGGGATGTTACATTAATCTTGTGTCTATTCATAGACACTCTCTATAATAGCCAGTTCATAGCAATAAAGAGCAGCCCCATTCTCTTCCAGGAGATACATGTCATTTTTCCTCTATTATATTTCATAAGATCGGCGATTCGATCATCGACAGTTGGCGCCGTCCGTGGGGAAGAAGGCGCAAAATTCCTGAAGAAATCATTTGCTCATCAAATCCTCGCCTGTTCCCCATAACCGCTCATGCGACTATGGCAGAGAGTTGGGACGAGGAGAACTGGTTCTACTTGGAGGACTACTCCATCCTCGACATGGAGGGATGCATCCGCGCCATGCAAGAAAATGGGATGTCATCATCCTCCTCCTCCGCCGGTTCACATGTCGCAGACATCAACGAAATCGACCGGATGGATGAAGATGCACCACTACGACAAGCGGTACTTCCAGAGGAACCAGCCATTCCGACCATTTTGGAATGTCCAAAGACCTCTCCAAGCATGGTCCTTCCGACCGGCGAAAAAGGTGGTGAAATCTCAGCCTCGCAACTCGAGGATAAATGTACTCTCGATACGATCATGGCTGACAAGTATTCGCCAACAGCTTCTGGCAATTCTAGGAGCCTGCTGACATCTAGTAACAGTGTCGATGAAACCCCCACTGGTCGTAAGCCAAGTGGGGACGATTAGACTCATTATACAATCGGCTATTCGCCAGATCAGGCTGGGTCCACCCCAAAGGCCTCCGAAGGTGTTAATTTTCGACCGGTCTCCATCGTGAAAACTTCTGGTAGAAGCACTGGAAGGCTCTCCATTGGTTACAGTGAAAGCTCTTAGGAAGATCGCTATTGGAAGCACGAGGTCAATGCGATCGGAAATACAGATCCGAATGCCGTGTACGGTCTTGCATACACTACCTCGCCACCACGTGTTGATGGAGATGGTACGGGCCGTCAAGCACCAAATGCCAGAGGTAATAGAGCTGATAGATGTCCATCAGTTAATTCGCCTGGTTCTGCCCCACCTGGAGTAAGGGGTCGGACGGAGCCAACCAGAAGGTCGGGGGAAGATTTAGAACTTCGAACACCTACAACTACGAGAATGTGATGGTGGTGACGAGAATGTGATGGCAAACTATTTACCTCCGGTACTAGAAGGATCTGCCCGGTCGTGGTTACTTAACCTATCAGTTGGAGCAATCTACACTTGGGAGCAACTTTGCGACCTCCTAATTGCGAATTTCCAGGGTACGTACGACCGCCCTGGAAAGGAGGACAACCTTCACCGAATCCGGCAAGAACCTACGGAGACTCTTTGTCAGTACATCAAAAGGTTCAGCCAGGTTCGTAATTCAATACCAGAGGTCGCAGAATCTTCTGTTATTCAGGCTTTTAAGGCAGGTCTAAGGAATCGACGCTTTACGGAGGACATTGCTATGAATCATCCACAAACGACCTTTTCGACATGGCTGACAAATACGCAGCCGCTAGCGAGGCGGTTGAGTGGTGCGAAGCCATTGATCGAAAAGATAAAATTCCTCAACCTAGCTTGGAAAAGTCAGAAAAGAGGCACAAGAAGGCTCTCAAGAGGAAGAAGCACCGCAAGCCAGATGATAAGGAGATTCTTGCGGTTCCTGACAAGTTTACCAAGGGTAAAAAGGATTATACCAGTCGGGGCAAAGCAAAGATTCCAACCGATGGATACAAAAAGAACAAAAAGTGGTGTCCACTTCACCAGCAGGCAGGGCATGACTTGCATACCTGCCGAGCCTGGCAAAAGAAGCTGGAGGATTATTATGCAGCTAAAGGCCTACTCCCCTCAATACAGGAACTCGAGGAAACAAGCTCCAAGAAGGACAAAGATGGCAATGAAGAGATGGAATACCGGGAGCCCCAACATACGGTCGACATAATCTTTGGAGGATCATCCTCGTACGACTCGCGATGTCATTTGAAGGCAATGGAGCGGGAGGTCAACCTTGCGGAGTCCCCGATCGCCATCAAGCCATCAAGGTGGTCGGAGACAGTAATCTCTTTCAGCAAAGAAGACTGCCACATCCCGTCAGCTCGACCAGGTAGGTTCCCTATCATAGTTGAACCTACTATCAACAATTGCAAAGTTAATCGTGTCTTAATAGATGGAGGTAGTTCTGTAAATATCTTATTTGCGGGAGCATTGGAAGAAATGCAAGTTCCCATATCTAAGGTAAAGCCAGTGAAGTATGCTTTTCACGGCATAGTGCTTGGTTCTACCGCAAAATCGATAGGACAATTGTCCTTACCGATTACGTTCGGAAGGCCTGACAACTTCCGAACAGAAAAAGTTCCGTTTGATGTGGTTGATTTTGAAACCGCATATAATGGAATCCTTGGGCTTCCGGCTTTAGCAAAATTCCTAATAGGCACGCACTACGGTTATCAGAGTCTCAAAATGCAGGACCAAATGGAGTCATCATGGTACGAGGAGATCGTAAAATGGCCTATGCGTGTGATCTGAAGTCTTTAGAACTGGTTGATGAACTCCCGACCAGAGAAACTGACTCATCTGCCATGCAGGTCAAGCATTCTAGACCAAAGATGACACCAAAACCATCTAACCAGACAAAAGATGTACCACTTGACAGAGGCGCATCTCCAGAAAATGACAAGTCAACACGTGGGTCAGGAAACACTGATATCTCTACCCGAAAGGTGCTAGTCGGAGCAGGGCTCAACCTCAAATAGGAAGAGTCGATCATCTCCTTCCTCCGAGCAAATCAGGACGTATTCGCCTGGCAGGTGTCCGACATGCCCGGAGTCCCCAGGGAAGTGATCAAGCATAGGCTAGCTCTCCAGCCTGACAAGAAACCGGTCAAGCAAAAGCTAAGGCATTTTGCACCTGATCGGAAGGAGGCAATCCAGTCAGAAATTGACAAGCTCCTCAAGGCTGGGTTTATTCGTGAAGTCAATCACCCTCAGTGGCTCGCTAATCCAGTAATGGTTAAAAAGAATAATGGAAAGTGGTGAATGTGTATTGATTTCATAGATCTTAATAAAGCTTGTCCAAAGGATGATTGTCCCCTTCCACGCATTGACCAATTTGTAGACTCTACTTTAGGCTGTGAGTTATTAAGTTTTTTAGATGCGTATTCAGGGTACTACCAGATTAATATGTGTAAAGAAGATGAAGAGAAAACTTCCTTCATCACTCCATATGGTACTTACTGCTATGTTAAGATGCCTTTTGGTCTCAAGAATGCTGGTGTAACATTTCAAAGACTGGTGCAAAAAACCTTTAATCCATAGGTAGGTAGAAACCTAAAAGCCTACGTTGATGACTTGGTCGTAAAGAGTATCAACGCTGGCGATCACATTCCTGACCTACAAGAGACTTTCAATAACTTAAGAAGGCATAACCTTAAGTTAAATCCGGAAAAGTGCGTGTTCGGAGTTTCCGCTGGAAAACTTCTCGGTTTCCTAGTCTCGGCTAGAGGTATTGAAGCAAATCCAGCGAAAATAGCAGCCATCGACCAGATGCGCCCTCCGACCACGAAGAAAGAAGTCCAAAAATTGACCGGTTGTATGGCAGCGCTAAGTCGTTTCATAGCAAGGTTGGGTGAATAAGGATTACCTTTCTTTAAGCTTCTTCAGAAACATGGAAGTTTCGAGTAGACTAAAGAAGCAAACGATGCCTTTGAAAAACTTAAAGAGTACCTTACAAGTACCTCGGTCTTAGTTTCTCCGAGATCGGAAGAAATATTGCTGGTTTACGTGGCTACAACGCCACAAGCGGTTAGCGGTGTACTGGTCGTAGAACGTGAAAACGTCCAACGACCAGTATATTACGTAAGCGAAGTCTTGCATGGACCAAAAGCTGCTCTATGGTCTCCTTATGGCTTCAAGAAAACTGAGGCATTACTTTCAGGCCCACAAAGTGGTCGTACCTACCAAATATCCCCTTGGTCAAGTCCTTGGAAACAGGGAATCATCAGGATGAATAGCAAAATGGGCAGTTGAACTAGGGACGTTCGACCTCCATTTCATCTCACGAACAGCAATAAAGTCTCAGGCAATAGCAGAATTTATTGCCGAATGGACAAACCCTGAACCCACCCAAGAGCCTGAGTACAAGAACCACGATGAGTGGACAATGTATTTTGACGGTTCCTTGATGCTCAAAGGATTAGGGGCTAGAGTCATCTTGATATCCCCTACTGGTGAACACATCAAGTACGCCATTCAGTTCAACTTTCACCACGAACAACGTGGCGAGAATATGAAGTTTCTTGGCGGGACTTGAGCGGCTCGTTCGCTCAGGATTCGCAAATTACTAGTGAAGGGCGATTCTCAACTAGTAGCGAATCAAGTAGGGAAATAGTATCAATGCTCAAGTACCAAGATATCATCTTATCTGGCGAAAGTACAGAAACTCGAAAAGCACTTCTTCGGTTTTCAGATCCAACATATTCCTAGAAAGGAAAACTTTCTAGCAGACCAGTTGGCATGGATGGCCTCCACCAGGTCAATCGTCCCGCCCAGAGTTTTTCTTGAGCAACTCGATTCACCCTCGGTGGTCGAGCATTCCGAGGACATAGATGTTTCACATTAGGTCGTACAAATCGATTATGAGAACATAGATGCTCCACAGATTGGTAACGATCAGGGTAGAGATTGGATGACATCGATCTACAATTATCTTCAACATGACATAATTCCAGAAGATGATGTAGAGACTGATCGTATAGCTCGAAAAGCCAAATCATACACTCTTATTGAACGTACCTTGTATAAACGAGGATCTCACGGAGTGTTGATGAGATGCATATCTCAACCGGATGGCATTAAGTTGCTAACCGAAATTCATGAAGGAGTTTGTGGAGCATATCATTCCTACAGAACACTGGTCGGTAAAGCCTTCAGGCAATGATACTACTGGCCAACTACCCTTCATGATGCAAAAGAGCTCGTGACGAAGTGCGTACAATGTCAGTTTCATAACCGATCGGTACATCAGCAAGCACAAGCTTTGCAAACAATCCCTCTTTCTTGGCCTTTTGCAACCTGAGGACTAGACATTCTAGGACCTTTCCCAAGAGCACCTGGGGGCTTCGAATTCCTTTTCGTCATGATTGACATGTTTACAAAATGGATCGAGGCCGAGCCGGTTGTTAAAACTACAACTGAGGCCACTAAGAGATTTCTCACAAGAAATGTGATCACACGATTTGGTGTACCCAGTCGTATAATCACAGACAACGGTACCCAGTTTTCAAGCGGTAATTTCCAGGAATTCTGCGAAGAACTTGGTATCAAGGTACATTTATACATTGCTCACCCACGAGCAGCGGAGGCGATTAAGCGTGCCAATGGTATCATAATGCAGGAGATCAAACGCCGAGTATTCGACCAGTTAATAAAACGGTTAGGAGCTTGGGTTCAAGAACTTCCTTCTATCCTATGAGCCGTTCGAACCACGACGAGTCGTGCGACCAGTGAAACACCATTCTTCTTGGTTTATGGTGCTGAAGCCATGCTTCCTCCAGAACTAAAACTTGGCTCTGCTCGTATCGATTGTTTCAATGCAAACGATCAAGATGAACGACGACTTGATGATAGCAATCTCCTTGAAGAATGACGAAACCAAGCCTTAATACGATCGGCGGTCTATCAACAAGCCATGAGAAGGTGCCACAGTCGTAAGGTGCAACCTCATGACCTAGTCAGTAGGTGATCCGTTCTCGAAAAATTCAGAACCAAGCAAATCTCAATAAGCTTTCTCCCAAGTGGGAAGGTCCATACACTGTGGTCGAAGTCACATGACCAGGCTCAATACGACTAGCCATGTCTGATGGGAGTGTTTTTTCTAATTCTTGGAACATTGATCAATTGCATAAGTTCTTTGTTTAATTTTCCTTTCAATTCTATAAATTAATAAAGATAAGTCATTTCCTTTATTTTTTACGACGAGTGATGTTGTTTATATATATGTACCTATATTCTGGTCATCTATTGGTTCCTATGTTTAAGACTTCGAAGATTATGTTTATTCATTTCAAAATTCTGTTCTACTCTCGTTTGGCTACTGGTCGGGACACAGAAAGCCTCCTAGTCGAAGTCTCTCCTTCTCCGCACGTGGTCCTGCCCACTAAAAGGAGCTTCCTAGCGGTGGTCCTTTTCCTACGATCCTCACTGCCAGTCGGACTTGAGCATGAGCACGTATTGCGAAATATATTTCAAACCTTCATTTCTTAATAGTCCTTCCGACCAGATTTGGATACTACATATAAATAAAACCACTTATCGTTTGTTGCATATTTTTTTCTTTCTCATCAAAGCAGTTCTTTTTATTCCGACCATATAATGTTTTGTTAGTTATTTTGATTATGAGAAACCAATCTATAACTAGCCGAAACCAGACACTGGTTCCGACCAAGTAGGTTTCCTAGTATTACTACGATCAGTTTTTTCAAGTAATCATTACATACTTTCAAACAATAGTTGAGACTTAAGTTCATATTCTTGGCTAACTGATTATATAGTAAAGTTCTTCTACTATAAAAACAGTCGGGGGCTAGGTAATATATGAATATCTCATAAGTCCACCGGATAAATAAAAGATTTCATTGATGAAAGAAAGGTAAGTCTTATATTTTTATAATTCTTATATTACAAATATCAATTCCTAGAGATCTCCTGGTCAATTACTGCATGACGGAGATCCGACCTCCATTTCTTCTGCAACCTTGTCTCTAAGATGCCTAACTTCCTTGAGAAACTTGGTCGCCTCATCAGGTAAGCAGTTGAAATCTTCTTCAACAACTTGAAGGTTAGTAGAGGGGTCGGAAGCCTTCAGTTTTGCTAGAGCAAAACTAACTCCACTGGCTATTGATTCTTTCATTGATTGGGAATAGCTTTCTCAAGTAGTTTTGAGCAGGCCATTCAAATCCTCCAGAAGTTGGCCTAAATAGTTCATCTTCTCCATTGGATCTCTCAAGGTAGGCAGAATTGATCCTGATCCCATATCGAAGATCATTTTATTAAGTGCAGTAATCTTTTCATCAAAACTTTGCACAAAAACTGCCTCCTTGTCTTGCTCTAGTAAGTGCTTGATTTTGTTCTACATGATCCAAACAAATGTTAAATAAGAATGATTAGAAGAAACAAACTACTAAGTCAAGTTTACGACCAGTTACCTTCAATCTTTTTTTCACAAGTATCCAATACTTCTTTATGCCTGGTCATCACGAATTCGATCGACCGGTCTTTGGCTTGACATTCTTCTTCAAGCTTTGTTATTTTGGCTTCTTTAGCCATTGTCTCTTCTTTTATTTTTTTCCAAATCTATCAAATGCGATAAGGGAGAATAATTAATAGAAGAAAGACAAGATAGCGAAGATGAAAACAAGATAAGTAGAAAGTTCTTACTTTCTAGTTCGGAATGTTTTTGCTCCAGAACCTTTATTCGCTAGGTCAGTCCTCCGACCACAGCATAGTTCTCGACCATATGCTACACAGAGAGCATCCTTCTTTGAGTTTTTGATAAACTTTAAGGAAACTAGGGAAATGGTTGTAGATACTAACTCGAATTGCTACGTCATTATATTCGGCAAAAATTGTATCAGGACTTGTCACGGTCTGATATTTTCCCCCAAGCTTCATCAAGCTCCTTATCCTCGATAAATCGAGGCGAAAAAGGGAATTTGTTAGTTTGAGAGGGATTACTTACAGGTGTTGGAACCTGTTGAGGATCTTTAGGGATTTCTACCTCCGCCGTCGGAGTTATAATCACCATAGGATCCAAAACAAGTTCTGGCACTGATGCCCGCTCGGGGGCTTTCTTGACCACTTTCTCCTCAAGGACTTTAACCTGAGGGAAGTTCTTGTCGGAGACTACCTCAACCACTTGATCTTCCGGTATATTCTGGTCGGAGACAAACGAAACTCCAGAAGATCTGCTTAAAAAGAAGAAAGGAAGTTCAGGAATTCAAAATACACTAAGAATATTTGAGGTATGCACTTGTATGATTTTTTCATTTGTACATACCTAGTCGATATTTTGGTTTTGACCTTGAAACACGCTGGTTTAAAATCAGTAGCGCTCGCCTTCCTCTTCTTTTCAACCAATTTTACCGGTTCTGAACCGACAGGGTTGGTTATACCCTTCACATTCTCCGCCATAGGATCAGAAGTAATATTCTCGACCAGCTGGTCGAGGATAACATTCCTGATCGTCGGGTCGGAGGGTGTAGATTCGTTGGACTCCAAAACAGCTACTTCAACAGCAGCTAGCAAGTCTTGAACGACTTTATGGAACTCC
Organism: Phyllostachys edulis; assembly: GCA_036346405.1. Classification (NCBI taxonomy): domain Eukaryota; kingdom Viridiplantae; phylum Streptophyta; class Magnoliopsida; order Poales; family Poaceae; genus Phyllostachys; species Phyllostachys edulis. The sequence goes on along the minus strand of CM070551.1, from coordinate 9,746,510 downwards.
ACGATTACCATATAGATTAACAAACAAATTTAGTCAGGTGATGAAAACTCTTCATCTTAGAATAGACATTTCTATTCAGTTACCTACCTCTATGAGACCACTATCCTGAGTGATCGTAGGAATGGTCGGATCGTCAATTGGCACACAACTTTTAGTGGCCTCATCGATCCTTAATCCGACTGACTACATATCAAAGAGGATTCCTCGGTAAAACCGATCGGAAAATATTGAAAAGATGAAAAGTAGTTGATATTCTTACCAAAAGTCTCTCAGCCCTCTCTTTTGTGGCAAAAACCGCTAAGATCCGAGGGAAATCGGCCTTCTCGCCGGGCTCTCTGGCGCAGATCATTTTGACCCGGCTTCTAATTTCATCAGAAGATAGAGCTGTAAAGATAAAATGAGAGATTTTAGGATCATAAAAATAATCAACTAGTAAGCAAACTGGTCGGAATCATTTGAAACTTACCATCCCTGGAGTCTCTGGTCACGTTATCACGACCAATGTACCAGAGCATTGAATTTGCTCTAGATTTCAAAGGACCAATCCGGCGTATGGAAAAGTCCTTCACCACATGCCAGGAGGTTAACCCCTTGACATTAAGGAGTTGGATGGCTTCAGCTCATCTCCCTATATGTCCCTCCTTCAGTGTGGAGGAGCACCATACCGGATTCTCGACCGCCTTCTTACCGTTGTAGTAAAGGCTATCAGTATTGGTGACCTTCATGTAGAACCAACTTTTCTTCCAAGACGACCACGAAGATTTTAATTACATCGGAATATACTCATCAGCTTTTCCGTCATAGAGGCGCAGGGTGCACTCACCCGGTGTCCCAGTCGTCTTCTTCGTATTCGCCATTCTGTAGTAGTACTTGAAGAGATCCAGAGTTGCAGGAATCCCCAAGTACGCTTCATAGAGGTAGATGAAGATACTAAGGTTAGCGATAGCATTGGGGGCGAGATTGACCAGTTCGACTCCGTAATGCTCCAGAACTTTGGGAAGGAAGGAGTGAATTGGAAGCCTAAATCCGCATTCGACATATGCGAGGAAAACAAGAATTTCCTCTTCTTCACCACTCGGAGAATGCTCCCTAGTCACGGATCTCCAAGGGATCAGATCCCTATTGGGTAGCAACCCAATCTTCTCCAAGCTCTCGAGCTTCTTCTCACTCAGATCAGAAACCGACCAGTTGGTGATACGATCCGACATGGCGGAGTTTTTTGGATGAAGAGAACACAGGAGGTCGAGAGTGATTCTTTTGGAAGGAGAAAAGGAAAAGCAGGAGGCGTAAAAACCCAAATGCCTAGCGCAAGGGGATTTTATAGCCACTATTCCTTAACCGCATTCGATGGTTAAAATCTTTTTTGACCAACGGACATAAAAACTTTTTCAGTTCCCAAGGCAGGTTCTCAACTTTAAAATGAGTTTAGACCACTTCAAATGTTACGACATTTAATGGGAGTCTGCCCGATACGACTTCATCAGAAGAAGGTGTTCACATGACCAATTCGTTTAAAGTTCGGGGGCTAGCTGACGAGGATTAAAACCTCTATGTATTACTTTAATACATAATAAGAGACCATACATAATAAGAGAACATACGTCTTCGTGGTCGTAACCCCTAAGGTTAACGACCTCACTAGTCGTAAGAATTCCAGAGGTTACATATTGGGTACCCTGGTCGGATAAGGTCCTGTACCTAGCCTCCGACCAGATAACCGCTCGTAAAGCTGTGAACTTATATCTAGGTTTGATTCCAGGTATATCCTTTACCGTGTGATGAATGAAACACGTGCTGTATAATCCATGCCACATGACGTTACACAGTCCTAAGACACTGACAAACAACCACCATACGGTTAATTGTCTCACAGACATTTAAACCGCCCAACAGTTGGTGTTTCATCTAACTGTCACCTTGCTCCGACCAGTCGCGATGCTTCGCACAAGGCGTCTTCTCCAGCAACAACCGCCACTTCTTCAGAAGCTATTTAAAGATGGAGCATGGGAGGAGAAAAGAGAGACGAAAAAGGTGTAGTAGATCTGAGATAGAACACAGAGAGCCATCAAGCATCATACTCAGTGTAATCAGGATTAATCTTGTGTCTATTCATAGACACTCTTTGTAATAGCCAGTTCATAGCAATAAAGAGCAACCCTATTCTCTTCCAGGAGATATGCGTCATTTTTCCTCTATTATATTTCATAAGATCGGCGATTCGATCGTCAACACTTTGTCAAGCAACCAAAAAAAGGAGAACTAGAAAATCTTTATATCTTTTGTGAGGGATACTTCTGTGACAGCAGAGCCTATGGTCGAGGCAAGTGATGTCCCTCAAGTGACCGAAACAAGTTTCAACCATCAAGAGGGGTAGGAAGCTTTGAGAATTGTAGCTCTCGATCAAGACCTACGACCAGACATGATTGTGGAGATCCCAACCCCCCCCCCCACAATAAGACTTTCGACCAGACGTGGTCGAAGAAGCCTCGACCTCTCAAACTTGTGACACTGAAAGCCTTCCAGAGGCTGTAGGTGTCACAGAAACTGAGGTGGTCGAAGAGAAGAAGAAAAATAAATCTTTCTTGGGGAATGATTCTTCTGGATTCAAGATTCACTACAACATGACCAATCTATTCTAACACACACTTTGCAACACATATAGCATGTGTTGCAGGAAAACTCAACTGCAACACATATTGCCATGTTGTTGCGACCCGAGTGTAGAAAGTTCCAAACATACTCAGCCCTAGTATGTTACAACACTTTTTAATATACATTACAACACTTAATAGACGTGTTGCTAGGGTAACCTACAAATTTTATGACCAATTTACACCCTAATGTTATACAACTAATAAAAATAAATTGTAATTACAGTAGTTGAAAAGATATGATACTTCGTTGTTCTAATTCTAATAATCCGCTTATTTGTTATTATTAGAAATGAACATGCATGCCATCATGATGTGGTTGTCGATTATCTCACCATGGCACTTGTATCCAATCTAGAGTGACTATATCCCCTATCTTAAAGGGGAAGGAATCGACAGCCTCTTGGGCTCCCACCTCGCCGGTTTTATGAAAACCCCCTTTGTGTTTTTGAAACTACGATTAGGCTAGTCTATACCAGTGACGACTAGGATTTGTATCCTACCATTTTTTCCAAAACCGCCCTCATTTTGTTCCGTAATTCTGTATAGATTCATGTTTTCTACGGCCATCCGATCTTTTGCCTAGAGGTCGACGCGGCCACCCTTGTGCACCCGTCCCCACGACCTAGCCCCTCCCCAACCGAAGCACTCGGCCCAACTCAAGCCCCATGCCGCCTCCCCCCCTCCTCGCTCCTGCATCCCCGCCTCCTACGCCTCCTCGCCGTCTGTCGCCTCGGCCGGCTCTCCGCTATGAGCCCCATGCCGTCCTCCACCTCTCTCCTCGCGCCCCTTGCCCTCCTCCTCGCTAGCTTCGTCTACTCCCTCAACGGTGCGGTGATTCTCTTCGCTCCCGCGAGTGCCGCCTCCTCTCTGAGGGCGTCGAGTGGTAGCGGTTGCAATGAGCTAGCAGGCCGTGACTGGTCGTGATGTCGCCAGATTTGCCGCTTCTTCTGCCGTCGAGGGCGGCTACTTCTTCACCGTCGCCACCAGGGCCCCTGTCGCTGCGAGTGACCTACAAAAAATCTTTGATCTCGGCATTCAAAGGTACCACCAGATCTACTTTCTCTCTCTCTCTCTCTGGTTCTAGGTGCTCTTAAGAGGAATCGGCATGTTCTTGCCTTTTTTATTAAGAAATATTTGATCTTGGAGGGGAAGAGAGGGTATGAATGGATGAGGTTGGGATGCCTATAGGGTTCGGTGACCAGAAATCCCCATGGCTTCATCATAGGAAATCCACCAGTTAAGAACGTACCATAATCAGATCAATTTGATGGGCGCAATCAGATCAATTCGATGAGCGCAATCCCATGCTAGTAAGTTATTCCATTGGAAGCTCTATTGATTTTTATAATATTACATCCAGAGTAGTTCAAGTATGGAATGCATATAGTAAAGTAAGCTTTAGCCTTTGAGTATCTGTAGTTACATCTTAGTCTGTTATCCATCACTTTTTTTGTCTATTGGAGTTCTTGCCATTGAGTATTTGTAGTTTGATTGCAATGTAGTTAGAAAAGCTGCACCTTACTGTACAATTTCATAAACTATTGTATTTGTTTAGATTCTGGGTTGTACACTGCTAATTGTAGAGGATTTTTATCGAATTTATACAATAATTATATTTTGCAGCAATGGAGCTTAATTGTGAGAGGATAAAGGGAAGCTTGAGACACCTTAAAGGGGAATGAACATGAAGATGAAAAGTCTGGAATGTAGATTGGGTCCAAAAATAAGTTTAAAGAGTTTTGTGAAAGCAACATGTCTAATGTTTAATTGTAGTCCACATTTTGAGTTAGCTCAATATTATGCAAAGTAATTAGTTCAGTCCATGATTTCTCAAAATAGACGTACAACTAATGTGTTGTACCATATCTCAGCTTTTTTCAGTCATATGCTACTTAAATATGCCCTTTTTATATCAAAAAGATCTCACCAAATACCTGTTTTACATTTCATTCACCTTTTTGTTCCTTTGTGCTATCTAGGAGCTGTATCATATTGACTGCTTTGAGCAGATATTTTGTTTTTGGCCATATCATGATTTTGTTGCTATTAATTTGCTAATTTGGTAACATTTGTCTCTATATTGACTAACCTATCTGAATTCGAGGGACCAGAGAAAATTGTTATCCGGCGCTATAGCGATTTTGAGTGGTTGCAATGATGTGCAATGCCGCAGGGAGTGCTGCCTATAGCGGAGACTAAAGCGTTTTGCTGGGGGAAGGACAATGGTGATTGCGATGGTGATTGGGAATGACCAGTAGTAGTCCCCTTATTTCATTGATAGGTATGCCACAAATTTACCCTTCTACTAAGGATTTTGTTATTTTTGATGATACGTTCTTTGCTATTGTGATGCCCCGTGTCATTACCACATGGGTAATCATACTTAGGCATACGGATTACTATTCGCTTGCTCAGTAGAACACTGCTCCAATGAATAGTAAACCTTTACCAGAGTTACGCAGCAGAGCAATAAGATAGAAACTGTACTTTTTATTTCAGTTAGCCATGCAAGGCTATGGTTCTTTACAAATAGTAATTTACAACCGCAAAAAGAAATAGGACCAAGTCCCTTCTCTTGCCTTCCTTGCTCCATCAATTTTCTACTCGTCCCATTCGTTAAATAAATTTGTCCATCTCACCCTGGTCCTCGTAGTCAACGCCCTTGCCTCCTGCAGCCTCTTCGGTACCTGCATGTCCTTCGTCCCACTCGGGATAATTCCCGACCGGACTAGGATCTACAAAGGAGAATACTAACAAGGTTGAGTACAAAAGTACTCAGCAAGCATTAATAGAAAAAGATGCATTGTATGACTTATCTCTGTTCATTATCACATTTTGTATATCGTCTCTTTTCTGAAAATAACTCATTAAAACATTAGGTGACAGATTTTAATACTGAAAACACTACTTGTCACTCGGAGAAAAGATAGACCCCTAGTGGTTCCCGTAGGCTCCAATCCAGGAGACTGGCATGAATTCATGATTTTGTTTAGCGCTACGTAGGCTTGTACCACTTTACCCATAGCTACTCTGAACTCTCTTTGAACTGGGTCCACCGCATTTCCTTTGATGCGACTTCGAGTCCAGAATACAGAACGTTTTCCAGATTACATGATTAAGTTCTCCACCCATTACTTTTCGTCGGTGCTGACCTTGTCACGGTGCTGATCTAGTCATCCATCGAGTTTCAGTAATGTTGGTTGAGGCAGCTTCTATCCTGCACCCAACACTCCACCTTAGCGCTACAGCGCATTGGATCCCCCACTTCTGGTCTCTCCTCACGGTTCTGGGTTCCTCCATTCACCTCACACATATTACTTACCCGGTGTGGAGAGCAAAATCACGTAACAAGGTAGCATTTTACGCATTGAAGCAGGAAAATGGTTCATCTTGAATTCTGACCTCGGCCAAGTAAGAGTTTTGTTGGTCCTTATATTTTAATTATATGTAAAGGGGTCCCACTTCTTACCTCATCATCATCGTCACGTTCCCCTGCCTAGGCCCCCTTTACCAGCCATAATATTAACTCTTTCCTCACCTCATTCTCATTTCTTATCTTCCTATTTTCATTTATTTGATTTGATTTTGAGAAATAGTTTAGATGCAATAAACATATAATACAACAATATACAGTTTACATTTAATATAACTATATTTATGTTCAAGAGAATAGCTTGTCTTCGGGATTGTAGAAATGATGGTCGTCGACGGATAATAGATCAGATGATCCTGCCTGCGTTGGTTCGTCTGCTGCAAATTATACGACGGTGCGAATAATAAATAATTAGGTAAATACTTAGTGACATTTGGGTGCTATTAGAGTACATTAGTTATATGATTCTTTTTGTTAGCGGATTTTATTTTAATAACATTTTTCCGATTCCCCGATAGGTTAGTACTTCCCAACTGCGGTTAAATTAACATATCGGTTCTAGGATCGGGATGGTCAAAATTCACATTTTACCACACAAAAAGAAGTACTACACGTGCTCGCATGTAACTATGCTTATTTGGTTCTATTCGGGTGTGAAAGCATTTACTTACTTTTCTAAATAAACTGGAGGTTGAATAATTTCCTCATTCTAATACGATTAATTATTTCTAAAGTAACATGTTATTTTCAGTAATTTAGTGATTTTTGTCTACGATTAATTTCGATAAATGTTTCCAGAGTAATTTTACGTGTTCTTTCCTCTTTATTTTCTACCGGTAAAACTACTGATATTTGTATGGGGTTTAAACAATTTCGTTTGGTCTTAAAACTATACGGCACTGACACTTAATTAAAATTGGGGTTCACTCCTATGACTGAAATTATTGCTACAAACATTTACTAAAAGTACCTTCCTTAATGTAATTGTTGGTTTATGCTAAACTCTTCTCCATAGACTTTTACCCTAATCCCCCCCTCTCGCCTAACCTCCCTTCCCTTATCCTTTCTCCCCACTACCCCTTCCAGCCGAAAAAAATCTCCTGGCTATTCCTCTTCCTCCCCAACTACTCTCTTCACTCTCCCATGGCGCCACCTCCCTATGGCGGCGCCGCCGGCCTAGCGCCCGGCCCCGCATGCTCTCTCTCCCGACTCGGTCCCGGCGCCTCCGGCCGCCGTCCCCTGGCTTGATGGTGGCCCTGTGTCGCCTCTCCGCCCTGGCTCGGCCTGCCATGGCACCTGCTCGGCCCCGACTCCGGCTGCTCCTCCAGGCGCCGCTTCCCTCCGGTTCCACCCCTCGCGCGCGCCCACGCCCGTGCACCGTCCCCCTTCTGCTCGGGCCCGCAATGCGCCGGCCTAGTGCCGCCCTTTTGTGCTAACCCGGCTCGGTTGGCTCACTAGGTCGCCGGCCTTGGGGTTGAGACTAGGATTGGATTCCCCTTTATTACTTTTGTTTTAAAGCTTGAGTTTGATTTCTATTTTTTTTAATGGTTGCTCATATATTGAGTTCATGCATGGAGGATGGTAAGGGGATGGATGTTGCTCCACTGATGATCATGCATGGGGATGCACTGGATGGAGCTACTACCAAGGTTACCACTTCGCCCTGAGGTAAAATACTCCCCACTGTTCTCTACCCTGCTCCCTCCCCTTTGCTCTGTGATGAAGAACTGAGAGCTTAATGTTGTATACGTCATGTGTGGATGATATTGTTGCACTGGTTTATGAGTGCACTCTCTGTGCAAGGTTAGTTTAGTTCTTGAGCAATACTAAAATGGGGGAGATGAATAGGTGGGTTACCTTGTTGGGTTCGGTTTGGAAATGGCAAGGTAAGGAGTTGATGGCGATGGTTTGGTTGGTTCTCCCCTTTGTGCTGATGGTCCCCTGCTGGATGGAGGTGCCGTGGATGTCTTCCTTTCTCCCCTTTCTCCTTCCCTACTTCCTTGCTCCCCTCCACCAGTGGTTGCTCTGGTGGTCTTGGCTTCGGTTGGCTTCTTGCGAAGAAAAAAAGGGAAGACCTCGGCTAGCCAGTGAAGAAATGGGGGTGAGGTGCTGAGGAGATGAATCTGAGGCTTGGCCGAGATGGCTTTTGAGTGGTAGCGAGTTGGCCTCCTGTGCTTGACATTTTTGGATGGCTTGGTGAATGTGTTTGACTGGGGGAATGAACCTATGCGGGCTGGCTCTTATCCCTCTTTGCTCTGTGCGCTACTGCTGATTTGGGTAAAGCTGATGGACCTCTAGTCCAAGGATGCTTCTACTATTGTGGCTTAAGGACCTTTGGTCCAAAGGTGGGCTTTAGGTCGGTTTTCGAATATTTGGCTGAGGTAGGTCAGTAAAATGTGGGCATCGGTTCTAATATTGTTGGGTGATGAGGCCCACAGAAGGCGTAATGGTGCCACTACCCTAGGGTGGTCAGGAAGCCTCAACGATCTTCGCAAAGAATCTGATGGCAATCTTCTCCTTCTCCCAATCCTTAATTTAACAATATCCTGTTTGCTCCTATCTAATGGTACTGGTGGAGAGTGGTATGCTTGCAGGTTTCGGATGACTAAGACGACACAAGGGTTCGATGGGCTGGCGGTCAATGGACAAGGATGCAAGGAGGGCTTGGCGATATGCAATGCACAACATTTATTATTGTTTTGCAAACTACTCTGGGTTGTAATAGATATTTTTTTAATTGATGTAATTAATTCTTGTACTAAATTTGAGTTTGTATTAATGTTTCTAATTTGGCTTGGATGGAATTCATATTGTAATTCGAGATGTACTTTGGTGATAAACATTCAAGTGTAACTTATGTTATGAATTTAGATATGTAAGTTTCTAATGTGATTCATGATGATGGTGTTTGATGTATAATTTTTTTTATGTTCATTACGACGATTAAATCTTGTTTTTGATTATTCGCATTTTAGTTACTGCTAATTACTAATTAACGATGCTAAATCTAGGTTTAGGTTTTCTGGCTTCTCACAGCTATCAGCAGCTACAATGAGCTTCTTCCCTAATTCCAATTCATATATTTGCAGGTTCAAATTTTCTTCACCTGAATTTTTATAGCTAGATTAATTTCTATAGCTAGATTAATTTCTCTTTTGTTTCGCCTGTAAATTGGAAAACATGGCTCAGATAATGAGGACTTTGTGAGGACTATTTAACTATAGATTTCACTCATTCTGAAGCAATAGTTGTAGAGGCCCATACAAAATACAATTATTGATTAGTAAGTCTGTATTGATTTCTATCATATACTTTTCTATCTGTTTATGTCCAGTTACATACCATTGTTTTTTTAACAGTTATTGGATAAGTTCTTTTGTACAGTTTTGGTAGTTGATCAGCTTAAGCACCAATATTTTGTACTCTTAGCCTCATTTTTCTATTTTATGCTTTGTGAATGTATGTCATCTAACACAAATTTTATATTAATAAGTTAATTAACAGCACCTCAACTCTGCAGGCTAGCGTAATGTGCTCACGAGCTTCATATAGGACACAAGCTGCTACAGATAATCCTTGAGATGTTACCATTCTATGGTTTTAATGGCTTAATATGCTCTGTATGCTTTTTGAGATGGTGCAGATTGAAAGTATCGGTTGATGATTGTTGATATTTTTATACTAGAGAGATGCAGAAGAAAAACCTATAAATGATAGATAGACAAAGCCAGTTAAGATTTTACATTTTTAGACTAAACTATGCAATTTCTTCAAACAACATGATGTATTCAACATATATGGTTATGGTTATATACGAAGATGTAAAGAATATACTTGAGAGCATTTGCTTTGTGCAATGAGAAATTGTCTTTGTGGCGTGTTTATTCTTCTGTGATGTGTTATAGGATGAATATACGAAAATACATATGTATATTTTAAATATTTTGCAATAGGGCTAAAAATAGTGATGCTAGGAACCATAGACTATATCTCCTAGCAAATGATAGGTGTTGTTGTTGCTAAGAAAAGGTGTTGAGGGTTGCTACGTTGCAACCCTTAATTTTTTATATATAACAACACATATTATATGTTGCAGTAAACCAACCATAGCAACACCAAATATAACAACACTTATCAATTGTGTTGCTACGAGTCATAGCAACATGTTTTTTAAGATACAACAACACATACATGTGTACCTATAGCTCGTTCCTGTTGTAGTGATTGTCTCTAGAAAGCCAATATATGTAAAATCAAAAGCATAAAAATATCATTTACCTTTTGTTTCTACAATTTGACATGTTTTCTTTTCTCCTTATGGTTTTAGTCATGCTTCTCCAGCCTTCAGGGATGCTTCTGTCGAGAGGCCCGTAATTGCCTTACCTACGACTGTGGAGGCAATAACTTCTCCCACGGTTGTGGAGACGGTAACGAAGGTGGTCGAGGAATTGACTCCTATCCTTGTGGTGGCAATGGAGGCAGTTGCTGCCGCTGAAGCAACTACGATCACTGAGGTGGTTGTAAAAATAGAGGAAAAAAAGGTGGAAGATCCGGTTGCTATGGTAATCAAGCTGATTATTGAGGATATCAATAATCGGACAAGGGACTTAGTTCTACGATCGCTAGAAGCATCCGATCAAGATGGAGGAGGAACCATAAGCCATTTGTCTTGGGAAAAGGAAGTCCTGAGAGGGCGTCCTCCTACTCCTTAAGGAGGAGTTGCCTTGGCCGCTGACAACAACAAATAAAAAGAAGAAGATGAATACTTCTTCGATCTCTTCCCCGAGTTTTTTGGTCCACCAATCATCGGCTCTTTTTCATTCAGGTCTCGTGACCGAGTCCCACACCGTAAGGACATTTCAAATAGGGGTCATATCTTTGATAACGAGCGTCTTTAAAAAATATGGTGGGATCAAATCGAGGGACTTAATGAGCTTCAAGATTCCGAGAAGGTGTATGCCAATTTTGCTCGGTCAACCATCACTGTATGTACTCAATGCCAAACATTTCCATATTTGGATTCCCCCCCCCCCTTTTCTCACTGTTTTTGTTTGTTCATAGAGCTCTTGAACAAGTTGGCACCGTTGGTGAATACCATAGGCAATTTGTGTTTAAGAAGAAGCGGTAATTTGAGCTCTGCTTGGCGGTGAGATTATAAGTATTGATATGAGCGATCTTTTTTCGACCATTCATTCAATACTCATGTCTACTTTAACCTCTGGAGGTCTAGAGATGATGAAAGGACCTTGATTTACGCCCTCAACTATGTAAAAAGAAATGGCTGAAATAGGGATGAAAAAAGAAGACTATTTGAAGAACCTTCAAGGGGGCAAATTCTGCAGCTTGTGAGTTGCAGAATAAAATAAATAGTAAGTTTTGTACTTAATGTTGTTTACTTTAATGACTTTGTTTTCTTTTCTAACTCTTTTTCTTTGTTTAGAGAAACAGGTCGATATGAGTAAGCTCAAAACCGAGGTCGAATGAAATGCCTTGGTGGTCAACGAGCTCACCCATATCCACGAAGAACAAGAGAAGAGAATAAAGGCATTGGAGGAGCAGTGCACAAAGGATGCTGCTTCCCATGATAACGAGGTTAAGAAGCTTGATTCTCATTTAGTAGGTAAGAATTCATTTACCTACGACCAGTTTTATTTACTAGTCTTTATGTGAGCACCCGGATTTATTAAGCTCATAATACCTAGTCATCAATTGACCTAGTATTATCAACCAAATAAACCGGTCTCTCGAGATGTATACTCCCGAATCGATTATACATACCTCACAACAAAAGAATGCATCAATTCCATACAACACATAGTACAAGCAACAAACGAGAGGTTAACGATAATATGGAATAGATATTACAAAAGAGACCCTTAGGCCAAATAACAATAATTACAAAAGATAACAGTGGAAGCAAAAGTGCCATAAGATGGCCATAACAAAAGCCAATTAGTGTGCCTTTACCCACAAGGCAACTACAGGACCACCAAGCTAGTCATCAAACCGAAGCACATCTACATAAGAGTGAAGCCCTTAGGGCTCACCTCCTTCCTCTGCAACAAAAGCCACAAAAATGCCACAACCACGGGCGGATGAGTACATAAAGTACTCCATAAGACTTCGTGTGAGATAACGAGAACTATAGATAGCTACATGCAAGCTTTATTTAAGTGGATGAGGCTTTGGACTCATTTTAGCATAAAAGCAAGTTTCATTTGCAATAATATAATAGATTGAAGGCAATTTGGCAAAGCATTTTTAAATGTTGAAGTAACAACGAGATAATAACATAGTAACAACAACAAGATCAACCTGGAAGTGACTAACCCAAGTCACCACAACAATAGCATGAACTCCCCGTTCATACCAACCATGTCGAGTTTTAATTAAAGGTTGTAGTCTAATTCTTACGGGAAATAACCAAGCGTGTCCATAACCTAGGACGAGGCTATTCGAATAGTTTTATCCCTGTAGGGGTGTACCAATGTACCCACACGTCGGACCGCCTTTCCTTTAAGCACACTACCTTAGGTGTCTTTGGCAGCTAAATCCTCTGAGACATTTCCAATAGACAATGCTAATTCAAGTCGCACAACCCACGGGGAAAGAGACATCACACAACCTTCAGGAAGCTAATGCTCCTCCCACATCACACACACATTATATTTTTAAAACACACCAAAAGCGACCCCAATTAACACCGCCCAAAGTACTTAGTCAAGAGGGTTCCATATGCCCCTCGTGTGGTTATACATAAAATTGCTTGGATCAATGGCGCAAGAATTAGGTCCTTGTTGACTCGGGCATACCACCACATCCAAAAACCACGCCATCCATCCAATATGCCCAAGTCTAAATCAATCTTTTATTTTCAGTTTTGATTTTACAAATTAATCAAAGCACAAGTCTTTGGACATATAGGAGTAATAATCGGTTTGAGTGATCAAGACCATCGACTAAGTCGATGATAGCCCATACTACCGTTATCTAAGCATTGCTAAGCATGACACCGTAAAAACAATAAAAGAGCATACTTAAATCACGGGCTCTAATTCACCAGCGATATTAGTAACTTATGGTTTGTGGCGGGGGTAACAATTTAGGGGCAACTATGCAATAGGAATAGCTACCTCTAAGCGATAAAATACTTTGACACAAAAGCATGCATACATACAAGTTAAACAAAATATTAGACTTTAAAGTAATGGGACAATGATGGAAATGATCAAACTGCTTGCCTTTACTGTTGCTGGACAAATTGTTGCTGAGGATCGCTCACGGGATCAATACACTTTCGTCGGCACCTAATCGAAAAGGCGAAAAAGATTCGATAAAACAGCGAAAACAACAAGGACAACACAGCAAACAAACTCCAAACACTCTGAATTTTCTACAGCAGCAAGAGGGTGATTTTTAGGAATTTAGCAACAAGAACCAATGGATTTGGATTCTCAATGCAAAAGATATGAGCAAAACAATTCTGCTCAGCCTAAAAATACCAAACTGCACTATTCACTAATTTAATTATGAGGCAACATTTTCTAGAAAAGTGGTGACACTGAAATTTTACAGCAAAACCAGCACCTCATGAGATGAATAACACAATTGAGTTCATCTCATTTGGAGCTAGATTGCACTTTCTACCATTTTCAAAAACAAGAACTTGAACAAAATTGTAATGCACAAGTCCTCATTTTTATAATAACAACGAGCTCAAAACTACTTTTCGCAGTAAGTTCATTAATAGAAACCAACAAAGTTGGATTCACTCAAAAATAATCTCTGAGCATTAGTTATGTATTTTACAAGTTAGACATTATTTTGAGTGTATATTTAAAGTGAGTTTTAAAATCTAATGGCAAAACTGTGCTCTGGAGCTGAACTCAACTTACAATCATTTTTGGATTAAAGTCAAGTTCAAGACAGAGCTAACACAATTAAATGACTTCATTTGGATTTAGAATGAATTAGTTATGATATTTTGAAGTTCATACCTTTTTAGGTTTATAAATAAGTGCTTCTTGGAATTTCTAAAACCAAAAGAGAGGGAGGACGTGAGCAGTTGATCTAAATCAAGCGGTCCAAGACCTCGAGAGGAAGCAGCGCCTGCAGCGCTCTTGAGTCCAGAGAACACGGGGCGTTGATCGTGGATCAACGGTCCATGTCCTCCTGCCACTTGCAGCTAGCAGCCTTAGACAGAGAGGTCGTGGCCGTTGATCGCATCAACGAACCACAACACAAGAAGGAGGACCGGGACGGTCCAGATCAAACGAGGAGGTCTGGGCGGTGAGATCTTCCAAGGAAGATCTAAACTATCAAGATCTCCCCAAGGAAGATCTACAGTCGAGACCTCTCGAGGGAGGTCTGGGCCAGTCAGATTTTCTAAGGGAGGACCTTAATGGCTTAGATTGTCCTAGGGAAGACCTTAGCGGTCAAGACAACAACAAAGAGGTCTGGCGGTTCGAGATCCACTTGGGGTGGTCTGAGCGGCCAAGATCTAACAAAGGGAGGTCCTAAGCGGCTCGATTTCCTTTGGGAGGTGCAGGCGGCTAAGATTACAGGAGGTCCACAAGGTTAAGAGGACCTCGGGGAGGTCCTACGGTGGAGATCAACACGGGGAGGACCTCAGCTAAGATCTCCCACAAGGAGGTCCTAGCGGTCAAGATCGTGAGGAGGAGGTCCTAGGGGTTGTCCTTACAAAAGACCGGGGTGGTCTTTTGCAAAGAGGACCCAGGGAGGTCAAGATAGCTAAGATGGCCAGGAGGTCTGGCCGTGAGACCTAAGATGGGCTGGCACAAGACCTGCATACGTGACACTAAGGACACATTAAAAGCTACAATGATTGGAGGTGATTAGCCAAAAATGGGGAGGTCTTTGTCTTAACGACAAAGGCACGGTGCCATGGTCGTCAAACAAAATTCGAGAGGCTACCAAGGCTCGGCCGCGGCGATGAGGACCTCGCCGGCGCCATCAAGGCACCAGCGTGTGCGCAATAGTGTTCTTGCCTGCGCCGGAGACCATTCAGCTGCGGGGGTGGCCTGACCGTGACAGCCGAAGATTGGCCTTGAAACACACGGCCAAAACACAAGCAGCGATAATGAGCTCCGGCGTACATCAGCGTGTGCCCAAGAAAAGCTCATAGCGACATACAGCGGTGCCGGCATCTGAGACTACCGGGAGGGTTACGGAGGTCGTGGAGAGTCTTTGAGAGGATGAGGGCGTGGAGGACCCGAGTTGGGGAAGAAGGGTTGCTCCACGGCCAACTCCAAGCTCTAAGCTCCAAGTTAGGCCTCATCTGAAAATGTCAACCCAAATGGGGTTAGGGTTAACTCCGGGAGGTGCAGGGAGCACAAAGTGAACAAGAGGTTGAAGAGGAGCCACGCGAGCCTTGCCATAGGAGCTCCAAGGACTTCAACAATGGCGGCCAAGCAGGGTAGGTCGGTGGAGGAGATGCTCGGCCAGTAGTGAGCAAGGCCAAGCTCAATGGTGTGTAAAAAGAAGCCAAAGAACAGCAGTGGGGGGGTTTTATAGCTAGGGCAAAAGAGGTCTTGGACCACGGGTTAAGCTCATGGTGAGCTTAGCCCAAGGGAGAATCCACGGCTTGGGCGGGGCGTGGAGGTGGCGAGGCGAGCTGCACTGCAAGCGACTTTGGGGTAAGCAGCGACCCGCATTAAATCGCCTGACAGGCAAAAGCCGTTGGGACAAAGACAGATCTTGCCTCCTCCTTTGCCATGGCGTCTGCGTCTTGCGCGAGCTAGGAGAAAACAGAGTTGCCCACCACCGTCCGATTAGAAATGAGGGAGGTCGTGACCCTCGGATCTAAATCGAAGCAGTAAGTTTTAAAAGGAGAAGGAGGAGATCACAGCCATTGGATGCTGGTTTGGGAGGTCGTGACCCTCCGATTTCCATAATCTTGAATCTTGCGTGGAAAAAAGACGGGGGAGGTCCAAGGCGTTGGATTTCAATCAGCGGTGCGGACCTCTGTGAGGTCTTAACCGCATTACGAACTTAAGAACAAGAGGGAGGTCATGGCCTTTGGATTTAAATCCAAGGCGCACAACCAAAGGAGGTCTTAGCACTACGCGTAGCGCACAAGAGTTATGGCCATCAGTTAAGATCTAATGGTGATGAGAGGCGAGGAGGTGCGAGGCGTTGCTTGAGAAGGCAAGGGAGGTCGGGACCTTTGGATTTTTGATCAGCAGTTACGATCAAAAAGGGGAGGTCTGAGCTTGCGCAGCGCACGGGGAGATCATGGCCTTTAGATTTAAATCTAAGACTCGACCTCACGTCTTGTGAGGAGGTCTAATGCGCACAAGACAAGGAGGAGGTCGTGGTAGTGGATTTTAAATCAGCGGTGCACAACATGAGATGGGGGAGGTTGTGTATTTGGATATTTTGAGGGAGGTCGGGTGGTGTTGGATCGATCCAGCAGCTCGACCTCAACAAAATGGGAGGTTTGCTTAGTTCAGCGGTGAGGGAGGTCATGGCCATGGATTTTTGATCCAAGGCGATGACCTCAACAAGTGGGAAATCTCTGTGGCGATGGTTTCTGAGAGGAGGTCGTGGCCTTTGGATTGGATCCATGACTCGACCTCAAGTGAGTCAAAAGGGAGGTTTGAGTAGTTTGGAGCGAGGAGGTCATGGCCATGGATTTTGATCCAGTGGCTAAGACCTCATGTGAGTGGGGAGGACTTCATTGCGTTAGGCGAGGAGGAGGTCGTGGCGGTTGGATGTTAATCCAGCAGCTACATTTGATCAAATGGAGAGGAGATCGACGAGGCGGGAAGTGGGTTGGGTTGGACCCGACTTTGCAAAGTGGCTAGCCAAGGAGCGAGTACTAGTTTTTGAATTGATTTTTAACGGTGAAACTTAGCGAGAATTATTTGGGATAGCAATTGAGCTCCAAAATTTATGAAATTTTAACAGGAACTTGCTGACCATGAGATTAACCTTGCATAAAATTTCCAGAGGTTATTATGCAATGCATTTTTCTCAGGAAATTCATGAAGGTTGTTCAAGGATTTGTTTTACCTCTAAAATTTATCAAACAAGTTTTACAACTTGTGATATTTTTCAGAAGGGCCCCACATCAGTTTTAGGACCAAGGAAAAATATTTTCCAAATGTTTGGCACAAGATTTAAGATAAGCGGAGAATGAGTTTGACTTTTGGTCAACAAGAGCTTTGTGTTTTGGATTACACAACTCTTGGACTAGAATTACATGAGAGATTAGGGGTTTTCAAGGCGTGAGAAAAAGTTTTAATTTCTACACATATAATTATACTTGAACAAACCCTAATTATACATTTGGGATGTTACAAAATCTCCCCCCCTTACAAAAATCTCGTCCGAGATTTTGGCTCAGGCGGGGAAGGAAGATGGGTAGTCTTTCCGTTTCCAAGCAACTTCATCCACGAGAATGATTTGGCCATTGAACTTTTAGGATCTTGAGGACCACGATTCCTTGATCTTCGTTTAGCTTCTTCAAAGATCTGAACCTTTCTTTAAGACTCTTATCCATTTATAATATTTTTGTTGTACTGGGACCTAATTCTCGAACTATGTTCAGTCCAACCAACACTTTATTTAGTTACATATTGTTCCTAGCTTGTTTCTTGTTGAGTCGGATCTTATTTGATTTGTTTTATTGCATTGCTTCTCGTTAGGTCACAATTAGCCCAACTTCTTGCCCAACAAAATTTCCAGCGAACTTCCTCGGTTGGAACACGGAGGCACTCCTTAAGCTGGGACACATGGAAAACATCATGTACCCCCTCAAGGGCAGCAGGTAATTTCAATCTTATAGGCGATAGCCCCTTTCTTTCGATAATGCGTAAGGATCCACGTGTCGAGAGCTAACTTCGCCCATAACGACGAAATGTTGATGGCCCTTTCGGTCGACCATCGGTTTGATGAGGTAAGTGATCTGAAAGAAACTCGAGTTTAGTAGCCCTTATAGGCTATGCCAAAATTGAGGCGTGAGCGGAGAAGCACGATCGGCACGATCGTCTTGATTACCGTGCAAATTCACGATCACGGAATATGTAGAGATCCTTTGGAAAACCTACAAGAAGGTTATTTTTGATGGTGAGAGCTTGTTCTTGATTCGATGGTTGGTGGTGCACGGCCGTTGTTAGTTGGTGGAATGATTTATGCAGTTAATTAGGAACAACTTGCAGTTAATTCGGAGCGATTTATTTGGTTAATTCCACTAACAACGGGATCTCACTTTGCTAACTAGCTTTACGGAGTCATCCTCATGACTAGCTATCTTAGAGGACTAAGGTCGCTCTTAGTTGGTGGAGCAATTTGTGCAGTTACTCCACTAACAAGCGAGACCTTGGTTGGTTAACTAGCTATCTGAGTCATCCCTCATGACTAGTCTCTTACAAAGGATTATGGCCATTTAGGCCATGGAGTTGGAGAAATAATGATTATGTGATGCCCTTAGATGTATAGGGAAGGAATGGTGCCACTTCGTCACACGGTTGATGACAACCAGATGACATCGTTATTTTCTTGGGGTTCGATGTAGACTAGTAGACCTTTTTTTTTGAAATCGAGGCGATGCGGGTACCATCTTGATGGCCTTTTCGAGTTCTCGAGCAGGAGGCATCTCCGGAAGATCTTGAGGAAAGACATCGGCGAAGTCACCTTCTTTGGAACTTCACGAATATCGAGCGGCTTTGCTTTAAGAGTGAAAAGATGTGGACCTTGCGGCTCGTGAGCAATGAACACTGCTCACCGAAGGGACTTGTGAGGTAGATAAGCTTCTGGTGCAATCGATTTATCCCATACGTGGAGACAACCAACCCATTTCAATGGTTTGCACAGGTTTAGAGGTAATTTTGGCATGGATTCCACTTCCTCAATCTCAACGAGGACATTAGACACTCGGACTCGGCTCTCAACTCCAAAGCGGGAGAGTGAATGAGCAACGAAACCAATCAAAGGAGCGAAAAGGAGACCACCGAGCAATGACAAAAAGGCGAGGTACAAAAGATGAGATGCTCTGAATCGAATAAAATAATATCCGAGCAAGAGTTAGCGAAGCGTACCTAACACGACGTCGGTGCCTCGAGCTTTCTCGGCTAAGATGGAGTCATTGGATTACAAAGCGATCTTGTCTTTGCTTTAAAGGGCAATTGTTGGTGTAGTTCCTTTCTTGCTACAAAAGAAACAAGTGATCCGGCATCTAATTTGCGGGGACCACCTTCTTGACTTCGCGAGTGTGCGTGATGGAGGCCACGGCTGCGAGCGACGAGGGGTTCTTTGCAAGCTTCTTAGGACAATTATTAGCATAATGGCCCTTGAGATTGCGGAAGAAACAAGTGACACCGGCGACCTTCTTTGGAGTCACCACGAGTCCTCTCTTGACACTGCTGACGATCCTCGACTTTCTCTTTACGCCCATAGCAACAACAGGATTTTTGACCACAAGGTGAAAGTCGGGAAGGCATGGGTGGTAATTTGTCCATAACTCCTCGGACAAATCACCCAAGAACTTCTCGATTTGGAGGCATTGGCGATTGCGATGCTTGCAGATGACCGAAGAAGCGATCATTGTAGTTCAATGACTTGGCAATCACGAGTTCATGCTACACTCCTTGGGATAGAGATCGCTTCCGCAAAGGAAACAAGTAACTTTGGCGATTGGACAATCTTGGGTAAATGGTCTTCATCACAGTTTGGACAAGCGAAGTACTGCGATTCTTTGTAGTGTCCTTCCTCGCCACAGCGCCGACAGACCTTGATTCTTCCTAGTTCGCAATCATCGGTGAAATGCCCTTCTTCGCCACGGCTAAGGCAAAAGGAGGATTTTCATCCCAACCGACTTGCGACCTAGTCATTATTTGATGCCTTGCACATCATCTGCTACGAAGAGATGGGTTAACACGAAACCCAAGGACTAGAAGTTGAAGAAAGCGAAAAGGATGCCAGCGACTAGGGGCGGAACATCACCTAACAGAAGGCCAACAAAATAGATAGTACAAATCCCTACCGAGTTAATAGCGGATTAGATGATAGTAAATGTAAACTAATGAAACAAGCGAGAATAAAAAGAAGTTATAGGGAGCATAATAAAGGAGAAGCAAAAAGCAATGAGGAAATGCCCTTTAAAAGCTCCCAAAATGACTCCAAAACAGCAAGGAAGACATAAGATTAAAGGCCAACTTCCCAACACAACTAACTTGTATTGAATGAACGAGTAATTGGTTGAGAAGATTAAAAATCAGATTGTAGGATGAGATCTAAACTATTAGAGAGCAAGGTTAGTGCAGCGAAATAAGTGTTAGATACTTAGCTAACTAGTATCACATCTTACCCTTTTATTCCCACAAATTTTTGTTGATTTAACCTCTCATTTTCTACCCTATTTAGAACCTTTGAGCTTGCTGTCCGGAAATTGACGCTTGCTGTCCAGATTTTGCATCCAAGCTTCCAATCGAAATTGTCCATTCCAGAAGCTTCAAAACCTTGTAAATGGGCAGCTAACACTTCAATTTGCCAAACTCATTGATTCCCCAAACCCCATTAATCGATAACAACTATTTTGTAGAAGGAAGAGAGGAAAACAACTTTTAAAACTTAAATTAGAGTGAGATGAGAAGAAAGCTCGAGATAGATGAGGAGTAAAATCGAGAATTTTCTTAAGCTTCCAAAACTCATTTGACACTTTGAAATTAGGTTTTCAAAATATCCTAAAAGCGACCAAGCTTGCGTTACTACGGTCGAGCGGCTCGATACCAACTTTTGTGAGCACGGATTTATTAAGCTCATAATACCTAGTCATCCAATTGACCTAGTATTATCAACCAAATAAACCCGGTCTCTCGAGATGTATACTCCCGAATGCGATATACATACCTCACAACAAAAGAATGCATCAATTCCATACAACACATAGTACAAGCAACCAACCAGAGGTTAACGATAATATGGAATAGATATTACAAAAGAGAGACCCTTAGGCCAAATAACAATAATTACAAAAAGATAACAGTGAAGCAAAAAGTGCCATAAGATGGCCATAACAAAAGCCAATTAGTGTGCCTTTACCCACAAGGCAACTAACAGGACCGCCAAGCTAGTCGTCAAACCCGAAGCACATCTACTTAAGAGTGAAGCCCTTGGGGCTCACCTCCTTCCTCTGCAACAAAAGCCACAAAAATGCCACAACCACGGCGGATGAGTACATAAAGTACTCCATAAGACTTCGTGTGAGATAACGAGAACTATAGATAGCTACATGCAAGCTTTATTTAAGTGGATGAGGCTTTGGACTCATTTTAGCATAAAGCAAGTTTCATTTGCAATAATATAATAGATTGAAGGCAATTTGGCAAAGCATTTTTAAATGTTGAAGTAACAACGAGATAATAACATAGTAACAACAACAAGATCAACACGAAGTGACTAACCCAAGTCACCACAACAATAGCATGAACTCCCGTTCATACCAACCATGTCGAGTTTTAATTAAAGGTTGTAGTCTAATTCTTACGAAATAACCAAGCGTGTCCATAACCTAGGGCGAGGCTATTGAATAGTTTTATCCCTGCAGGGTGTACCAATGTACCCACACGTCGGACCGCCTTTCCTTTAAGCACACTACCTTAGGTGTCTTTGTGCAGCTAAGTCCTCTGAGACATTTCCAATGGACAATGCTAATTACGAGTCGCACAACCCACGGGAGAAAGAGACATCACACAACCTTCAGGAAGCTAATGCTCCTCCCACATCACACACACATTTTATTTTAAAAACACACCAACGGCGACCCCAATTAACACCGCCCAAAGTACTTAGTCAAGAGGGTTCCATATGCCCCTCGTGTGGTTATACATAAAATTGCTTGGATCAATGGCGCAAGAATTAGGTCCTTGTTGACTCGAGCATACCACCACATCCAAAAACCACGCCATCCATCCAATATGCCCAAGTCTAAATCAATCTTTTATTTTCAGTTTTGATTTTACAAATTAATCAAAGCACAAGTCTTTGGACATATAGGAGTAATAATCAGTTTTGAGTGATCAAGACCATCGACTAAGTCGATGATCGCCCATACTACCGTTATCTAAGCATTGCTAAGCATGACACCGTAAAAGCAATAAAAGAGCATACTTAAATCACGGGCTCTAATTCACCAGCGATATTAGTAACTTATGGTTTGTGGCAGGGGTAACAATTTAGGGCAACTATGCAATAGGAATAGCTACCTCTAAGCGATAAAATACTTTGACACAAAAGCATGCATACATACAAGTTAAACAAAATATTAGACTTTAAAGTAATGGGACAATGATGGAAATGATCAAACTGCTTGCCTTTACTGTTGCTGGACAAATTGTTGCTGAGGATCACTCACGGGATCAATACACACAAATCGGCACCTAATCGAAAAGGCGAAAAGATTCGATAAAACAGCGAAAACAACAAGGACAACACAGCAAACAAACTCCAAACACTCTGAATTTTCTACAGAAGCAAGAGGGTGATTTTTAGGGAATTTAGCAACAAGAACCAATGGATTTGGATTCTCAATGCAAAAGATATGAGCAAAACAATTCTGCTCAGCCCTAAAAATACCAAACTGCACTATTCACTAATTTAATTATGAGGCAACATTTTCTAGAAAAGTGGTGACACTGAAATTTTACAGCAAAACCAGCACCTCATGAGATGAATAACACAATTGAGTTCATCTCATTTGGAGCTAGATTGCACTTTCTACCATTTTTCAAAAACAAGAACTTGAACAAAATTGTAATGCACAAGTCCTCATTTTTATAACAGCAACGAGCTCAAAACTAATTTTCGCAGTAAGTTCATTAATAGAGAAACCAACAAAGTTGGATTCACTCAAAAATAATCTACAGAGCATTAGTTATGTATTTTACAAGTTAGACATTATTTTGAGTGTATATTTAAAGTGAGTTTTAAAATCTAATGGCAAAACTGTGCTCTGGAGCTGAACTCAACTTACAATCATTTTTGGATTAAAGTCAAGTTCAAGACAGAGCTAACACAATTTAAATGACTTCATTTGGATTTAGAATGAATTAGTTATGATATTTTGAAGTTCATACCTTTTTGGTTTATAAATAAGTGCTTCTTGGAATTTCTAAAACCAAAAGAGGGGAGGGCGTGAACCGTTGATCTAAATCAAGCGGTCCAAGACCTCGAGAAAAGCAGCGCCAGCGCTTGAGAGTCCAGAGAACACGGGCCGTTGATCGTGGATCAACGGTCCATGTCCTCCCGCCACGCCTGCAGAATGCAGAGGAGGTCGTGGCCGTTGATACCGCATCAACGAACCACAACACAAGAAGGAGGACCGGGGCGGTCCAGATCAAACGAGGGAGGTCTGGGCGGTCGAGATCAAGCGAGGGAGGTCTGGGCGGGTGAGATCTTCCAAGGAAGATCTAAACTATCAAGATCTCCCCAAGGAAGATCTACAGTCGAGACCTCTCGAGGAGGTCTGGGCGGTCAGATTTTCCAAGGAGGACCTTAATGGCCTAGATTGTCCTAGGGAGGACCTTAGCGGTCAAGACAACAACAAAGAGGTCTGGGCGGTTCAGATCCACTTGGGGTGGTCTGAGCGGCCAAGATCTAACAAAGGGAGGTCCTAAGCGGCTCGATTTCCACTAGGAGGTGCAGGCGGCTAAGATTACAGGAGGTCCGCAAGGTTAAGAGGACCTCGGGGAGGTCCTACGGTGGAGATCAACACGGGGAGGACCTCAGCGGCTAAGATCTCCCACAAGGAGGTCCTAGCGGTCAAGATCGTGAGGAGGGAGGTCCTAGGGGTTGTCCTTACAAAAGACCGGGGTGGTCTTTGCAAAGAGGACCAGGGGAGGTCCAAGATGGCTAAGATGGCCCAGGAGGTCTGGCCGTGAGACCTAAGATGGGCGGCACAAGACCTCGCACGCTTGACACTAAGGACACATTAAAAGCTACAATGATTGGAGGTGATTAGCCAAAATGGGGAGGTCTTTGTCTTAACGACAAAGGCGCGGTGCCATGGTCGTCCGACAAAATCCCGAGAGGCTACCAAGGCTCGGCGCCGCGATGAGGACCTCGCCGGCGCCATCCAAAGGCACCAGCGTGTGCGCAATAGTGTTGCGACACGCCAAAACCATTCATTTGCGGGGTGGTACTGAGCAGCGACGAGCGAAGATTGGCGCCTTGAAACACACGGCCAAAACACAAACAGCGATAATGAGCTCCGGCGTACATCAAGCGTGTGCCCAAGAAAAGCTCCGCACCGACATACACGCTGGTGCCAGCATCTGGGACTACCGGGAGGGTTACGGAGGTCGCGGAGGTCTTTGAGGAGGTTGAGGGCGTGGAGGACCCGAGTTGGGGAAGAAGGGTTGCTCCACGGCCAACTCCAAGCTCAAGCTCCAAGTTAGGCCTCATCTGAAAATGTCAACCCAAATGGGGTTAGGGTTAACTCGGGAGGTGCAGGGAGCACAAAGTGAACAAGAGGTTGAAGAGGGAGCCACGGAAGCACCGCCACCGAGGAGCTCCAAGGACTTCAACAATGGCGGCCAAGCAGGGGTAGGTCGGTGGAGGAGATGCTCGGCCAGTATGAGCAAGGCCAAGCTCAATGGTGTGTAAAAGAAGCCAAGAACAGCGATGGGGGGTTTATAGCTAGGGCAAAAGAGGTCTGGACCACGGGTTAAGCTCATGGTGAGCTTAGCCCAAGGAGATCCACGGCTTGGACGGGGCGTGGAGGTGACAGAGCGAGGCTGCACACAGCGACTTTGGGCTAAAAGCAGCTTGACCGCATTAAATGCGCACAGCAAAAAGCCGTTGGGACAAGACAGATCCTTGCCTCCTCCTTTGCCATGGCGTCTGCGCGCAAGAGCTAGGAGAAGAACAGAGAGTTGCCACCACCGTCCGATTAGAAATGAGGGGAGGTCGTGACCCTCGAGATCTAAATCGAAGCAGTAAGTTTTAAAAGGAGAAGGAGGAGATCACGACCATTGGATCTGGCCGGGAGGTCGTGACCCTCCGATTTCCATAATCTTGAATCTTGCGTGGAAAAAAGGGACAGAGGTCCAAGGCGTTGGATTTCAATCAGCGGTGCGGACCTCTGTGAGGTCTTAACCGCTTTACGAACTTAAGAACAAGAGGGGAGGTCATGGCCTTTGGATTTAAATCCAAGGCGCACAACCAAAGGGAGGTCTTAGCACTACTGGCGTAGCACAAGAGGTTATGGCCATCAGTTAAGATCTAATGGTGATGAGAGGCGAGGAGGTGCGAGGCGTTGCTTGAGAAGGCAAGGGAGGTCGGGACCTTTGGATTTTTGATCAGCAGTTACGATCAAAAGAGGGGAGGTCTGAGCTTGCTAACGCACCAAGGAGATCATGGCCTTTAGATTTAAATCTAAGACTACGACCTCACGTCTTGTGAGGAAGGTCTAATGCGCACAAGACAAGGAGGAGGTCGTGACCATGGATTTTAAATCAGCGGTGCACAACATGAGATGGGGGAGGTTGTGAGCCTTTGGATATTTTGAGGGAGGTCGTGGGGTGTTGGATCGATCCAGCGGCACGACCTCAACAAAATGGGAGGTTTGCTTAGTTCAGCGGTGAGGGAGGTCATGGCCATGGATTTTTTGATCCAAGGCGATGACCTCAACAAGGTGGGAGATCTCGTGACGATGGTTTCTGAGAGGAGGTCGTGGCCTTTGGATTGGATCCAACGGCCTCGACCTCAAGTGAGTCAAAAGGGAGGTCTGAGTAGTTTGGCGAGGGAGGTCATGGCCATGGATTTTTGATCCGGTGGCTAAGACCTCATGTGAGTGGGGAGGACTCATTGCGTTAGGCGAGGAGGAGGTCGTGGCGGTTGGATGTTAATCCAACGGCTACGACCTGATCAAGGTGGAGAGGAGATCTGACGAGCCAGGAAGTGGGTTGGGTTGGACCAGCTTTGCAAAGTGGCTAGCCCAAGGAACAGTACTAGTTTTTGAATTCAGTTTTTAACAAATTGAAACTTAGCGAGAATTATTTGGGATAGCAATTGAGCTCCAAAATTTATGAAATTTTAACAGGAACTTGCTGACCATGAGATTAACCTTGCATAAAATTTCCAGAGGTTATTATGCAATGCATTTTTCTCAGGAAATTCATGAAGGTTGTTCAAGGATTTGTTTTACCTCCAAAATTTATCAAACAAGTTTTACAACTTGTGATATTTTTCAGAGGGGCCCCACATCAGTTTTAGGACCAAGGAAAAATATTTTCCAAATGTTTGGCACAAGATTTAAGATAAACGGAGAATGAGTTTGACTTTTGGTCAACAAGAGCTTTGTGTTTTTGGATTACACAACTCTTGGACTAGAATTACATGAGAGATTAGGGGTTTTCAAGACGTGAGAAAAAGTTTTAATTTCTACACATATAATTATACTTGAACAAACCCTAATTATACATTTGGGATGTTACACTTTAGGAATTATTTTTCTGACTGGTCGTACTCTATTTTCAGAGTAAGCAGTCAAAATAAAACGACTCCAAGGAGCTTCGACTTGTAGTCCGGGAGGAAATGAAGGCAACGAAGATTAACCTTCAAGACAACATTTTGCTCCTTAACAATGTGTTCGGTGGACTTGGTGCTAAGGAGGTCACTCCTCTTGAAGACACTGTGATCGCCCATACGAGTACCATTGGACAATAAGTCATAACTCTAGAGGAGTTGATAGCGACTCTGAAGACCAACTAAGCCAACTCGATAAGAGAGACGGTCGAAAGTGCAGTAAGTTATGCATTGGCAAAGCTTAAAGCACATGACCGTAATCTTAGCCTTCAACCAGTTGAAGCCGATTTCAACTGTCCTAAAGCAGAGGCAGCACGACTGATTGAAGAAGTGTAGCTGGTCGGGAAGAAGGTTGCGGAAGAGATGCAAATTGGATCTCCTTCGTCAGAGTAGTTTGTAATAGGGAATATTATTGTAAAGACAATCTCTTGTTTATGAACATAAACCTTCATTTTTCGGCAAATCATCTCATTGAGTAGTTAGTAACTCATAAGACAATAAATAGAAAAGAAAATTGAACCTTGAAGACTAAGAATTGAAGTCATATTTATAACTTTATCCTAGCCCCCGACTATTTGCTTAGTTTATTTATATAAACTAAGTAAATAGTGATAAAAGTATGTACTTTAAAAAGTTGTTCAATTTTTATTGTCGATCTCGATTGTCATGTACTGGTCGCAAAAGTTAGGAACAGGTCAAAACTAGGAAGTTCCTTCTAGTGGGTAGGACCACGTGCAGATAGAAAAAACATCGACTAGTTGATGTTCCGTTCTCTGACCAGGTTAACGAAATTGTAAAGATCAACAAACTAGACTCAATTGTCATGTACTGGTAGCAGGAATTAGAGACAGCATGACACTAGGAAGTTTCTTCTAGTGGGTAGGACCACGTGTGGGTAGGACCACGTGCAAAGAGGAAAGACTTCGACTAGGTGGTGTACTTCCTCTGACCAGGTGAATCGAATCGAGCATTATAGAGTAGTCGAACAAACTATAATTTGAAAAGAGCTTGCTGTAAACTATTTAAACTATTTCGACCACATTTTGTTGAACCTAGTTTCTTTGTTTTGGTAGCAAAAGTTAGGAACAAGTTGACGCTAGGAAGTTCCTTCTAGTGGGTAAGACCACGTGCGGAAAGGAATGGCTTCGTCTAAGTGATGTTACCCTCCTTCAACCAGTGTAAAGAAAACCAAGTGTTTAAAAAGGTGACTGGAAATCGAAGAGCTGCTCAATGAAAATTTTAAGATAATAAAGATTGAAGATAGCATAAACTTTATTGAAAAGAGACATAGTTACACATAAAATTTGCGTAGTTAGTCGATATTCCATGAGTTGGAAAGGATTCTACTATCTTCCAATACTAGTCGTACCGAGTCTGGTCGCGTAACTTCGACCACTGTGTAAGGACTTGCCCACTTGGGGGAAAGTTTGTTTCAATTAGACTGTGATTGAATCTTTTTTAATACCAAGTCACCTATAGTAAGGCTACGAGGTTGGACCTTACGATCGTAGTATTTGCGCAGGGATTGTTGGTAGACTATTGAACGGATTAAGGCTTGATTCCTCTTCTCTTCGAGTAGGTTGATGTCATCTACTAGAAGTTGTTCCTGGCCAGAGGCGTTGTAATTTTTGACCAGTGTCGACCGAATCTTTAGTTCTGGTGGAAGCATAGCTTCAACCCAAAAAAACTAAGAAAAAGTGTGTTTCACCTGTAGCCCGACTAGCAGTCGTACGAATTGCCCATAATATTGAGGGTAATTCTTTTACCCAAGCCTCGTGCGCTTTATAAGCTGGTCGAAGACTCGAGTTATAATTCCCTGCCTAATTTGGCCATTCGCTTTTTCGACTGTCCCATTGCTTTAGGGGTGAGTGGCAGAAGCGTAACACAGTTTGGTACCCAATTCTTCGCAAAATTCTTGAAATTTTGTGCTCGAAAATTGTGTACCATTATCTGTAATTATTCGATTGCGAACGCCAAATCGAGTAATCACACTTTTTATCATAAACCTCTTGGCTGGTTCCATGGTTATCCCAGTCATAGGTTCGGCTTCAATTCATTTTATGAACATAATAGCCATAAAAAGAAATTCGAAGCCTCCTAGTGCTTTTGGGAACGATCTTAGGATATCAAGACCCTAGGTTGCAAAAAGCAAAGAGAGATGTATGGTTTGCATTGCCTGAGTTGGTTGATGTATTTGCCTGCTGTGAAACAGATATTGTACACACTTTGTAACCAACTCTTTAGCATCATGGACGGTTGTTAGCCAGTAGAAACCTTGTCGAAAGGCTTTTTCGACCAGCGTTCTGTAAGAAACATGAGTTCTACAGATGCCTTCATGTATTTCGTGAAGTAGGTTTAGTCCTTCTCTTTGCGAAATGTATCTCATGAGAACCCCTTGAGTACCTCGTTTGTAGAGGACCCCTTCGACCAAAGTATACATTTTGGCCTTGCGGGATAAACAACTTCTGGAGCTGTTACAAGAAGACCCCTTTTGGTACTTGCGATCGGGAAGAAGCCATTCGAGCTAACTGGTCAGCGAGGAAATTATCTTTTCGAGGGATGTATTGTACATCGAAACCAAAAAAATGTTTTCAAGCTTCCTGACTTCCGATAAGTACTGAGACATTATTGGATTAGAGCACTGGTACTCTTTTCCGACCTAATTCACGACTAGTGGAGAGTCTCCTCTTATGAGTAGTCGTCGAATCCAGAGCACTTTCGCAGCTCGTATGCCAGCCAATAAACCTTTGTATTCTGTCACGTTGTTAGTGGCAGAAAAGTTTAATTGAATAGCATACTTTAAGGTCTCTCTTGTAGGAGATTCTAGGACCACCCTAGCCCCCGAGCCACTTAGTGTAAGTGACCCATCAAAGTACATTGTCCACTGATCGTGGGATTCGTACTAGGGATCCTAAAGAGGTTTAGGATTTGTCCATTCGACGACAAAGTCTGCCAAGATCTGGGATTTAATGGCCGTTCAGGACACAAAATGGAGGTCGAACTCCCCAAGTTCGACCGACCATTTTGCTATGCGTCCCGCTGCTTCCCTGTTCTAAAGGACCACTCCTAATGAAAACTCAGAAGGCACAATTATCTTTTGCGCTTGAAAATAATGCATCAGTTTCCTCAAAGACATGAGGAGGGCATATAAAAGTTTTTGGATCCGAGGGTATCGCTCCTTAGGCCCGTGTAAAACTTCACTTACGTAGTAAATTGGCCGTTGAATGTTTTCACATTCGGCTACCATTACTGCGCTCACTGCCTGTGGCGTGGAAGCGAGATTTATTAAGAGCGTCTCTTTTGGTTTCTGAGAAACTAGAACAGGAACACTCATAAGATATTTCTTGACATCTTCGAAGGCAGTGTTTGTCTCCTCTGACCATTCGAAACCCTCGTGTTTTCTCAGAAGTTTGAAGAAAGGAAGTCATTTCTCTCCTAGTCGTGCAATGAAATGACTCAAAGTAGCCATGCATTCTGTGAGTTTTGGAATCTTTCTTTGTACTCGGAGGGCGCATTTGTACAATGGGCTTTATCTTTTCAGGATTTATTTCGATTTCTCGTGCAGAAATAAGGAATCCAAGCAATTTTTCTAAAGAGACTCCGAACACACACTTCTCAGGATTTAGTTTTAAATGGTGTTTTCTGATGTTGTCAAACGTTTCCTGTAGATCTGAAATATGATTAAGGCACTTTATGTTTTTTACGACCAGATCGTCCACGTAGGCTTTCAGATTTTGGCATATTTGAACAGAGAAGGTCGTTTGCATCAAGCGTTGAAAATAAGCGTCAGTATTTTTTAGACCAAATGACATTTGACATAGCAAAATATTTCAAATGGTATAATGAATGCGGTTTTTCTTCATCATCTAAACACATAATGATATGATGATAACCAGAATATGTATCTAGGAAACTTAATATTTCAAAACCAGCAGTAAAATCAACCAACTGATCAATACGAGGAAGAGAAAAATCATCTTTTGGACAAGCTTTATTGATATCAGTAAAGTCTACACATATACGCCACTTACCATTAGACTTTCAAACCATCAAAGGATTAGTCAACCACTCTGGGTGGTTAACTTCTCTTATAACGCCTGCTTTAAGTAGCTTGTCCAATTCTGATCTAATAGCATCTCGTTGATCATGTGCAAATCTCCATAATTTTTATTTTCTGATTTTTGCGGTAGTAGAGCTAGCATGTGCTCGATCACCCTTTGAAGATGAGCATGTCGCCGGGGGTGAGGGGAGGCGGCTTTGCATGTGTCAACTGGTCATTGGATTTGCAGAAAGAAACCCAGAGCAAGAGGATGAAAACGGAACTGTAGGCCATATCCATTAGGCCTTATGCTTTGTTTGCATGCGACAAGTGAAGAAAGCATAATAAAGATATAGTAGATAGCTGAGTTGAGTGGCCAAATAGGCGGTATTGACCAAAGACGCAAGACGTGGCGTGGCGACGTTCCTACTGCTACTATTCATGTCGTCTTGGGACCATTTACGGGCGGGGTGATGGCCGAGCATGGCTAAATAAGCCCTTCGTCTTGCAGAAGATGCAAGACTGTTTAACCCTATCGGCCAAATGTGGCCTATTTGGCCCGATAGAAATGAAAAATTCAAAAAAAATCCAAAAAAATTTCAAAAAAAATAGAAAAATGTGTAGAATTCAAAAGTAGACACGAAAATTGAAAAAAAAAAGAGACACCCATATTAAAAATGTAATAGAATTTTATTAATGTTCAAATAGCTAGCTAGTTAAAACATTTGTCATTTAACTCATAAGATATGAAAAATTAAAAACAATCCTAGAAAAAATATATATTTAAAAAACCAAAATAAATTTATATATACTTATAAAATGAACTATATAAAATTTAAAAACTACAAAATAAAACCATATAAGTATTAAAAATGAAAAGAAAATCATATAAATATTAATAAATAAAAATAAAATTATATATGTATATTAAAAGCGATTGTCATGCCTAACGGTCGTGCGTCTTAAAATTTGGGTCAGCACTATTCGTCAAATCTTGTTGAAGCCCATCGTCTTAAGTGCCGGCCCAAGCACGATCCGAGCTATCGTGCTGTGTCAACTCGGCCTGTAAATAGTGTCATTCTGTGCCGGCCCAGATCAAACTAACAGTGTCGTGTCTCGTATCGGCCCAATAAACACGGTCCACTTGGTCAGCTCTAGCTGAGTTGCATGTTTTTTCGTACTAGTTGGGCAGGGCTGCAGGGAGTAGACGTATAATTGGGTCTTTTCTGTCCCTCAAATCGAAGCTCGACTCACAATGAATAATTGAAGAAATGCAGGATGGCGAAGTGGCAAAGCTTGTACTCAAACTATAATAATAATGGATAAAGACAGCAAGGACACAGACCGAAGCATTGTTGACTTGATGAACGGCAGGAGAGCACTCTCCAAGTCTCCAACAGTGCGTGCGCAAAGAAAAAACTGTTACTACGAATTCAGAATGGACTTTGGAGCGAGAGGACGAGAGCGAAACCTCACGTCACGAGCTTGTGGCTTGTTGTGGTGGAGAAAGGTAAGCCACGCCGGTGGCCGCGTACGTACCCGTGTGGTGATACGGTCTCCGCCACCGGACGATTTGGGAACGATTTTGTCGAGATCTCACGACATGGCCTCACGATTACATTACAGTTGTCGTTGCTACAAGCTACACAGCAGAGAAAGAGGATCCCGGGCTCCCTACAATACAAAGAGAAAAACCCTAAGGGTCCTTGGAGTTGGAAAAATAGTACTCCCTCCATTTTTAAATACATGACGTTTGACCAAGTATACAATTAAACTTATATAACTTTAACCATTACTTTTCATATGATTTTGTTAGTAAAAAATTACAAAATTATTATATCCTGAAAATATTTATCATGACAAATCTAATGATACTATTCACTCATTGTAACATCCCAAATGTATAAGTGGGTGTGTGTTTCAAATGTAAGAAAAGGTGTAGAAAATAAAACTTTTTCTCACATCTTGAAACTCTTGAACTCACCTAAAATTCTTGTCCAAAAGTTGTGGAGTTCAAAAACCTAAACCTCCTGTGGACTAAAGTCCAACCCTTATTCAACTTATCACAAATCTTATGCCAAACTTGGGAAAATATTTTCCCTCGGTTCTAGAGTTGATGTGGGACTCCTCTGAAAAGTATCATAAGTTGTAAAACTTGTTTGATAATTTTTGGAGGTGAATCAAACCCTAGAACAGCCTTTAGGAATTTCAGGAGAAAAATGCTGTGCACAAAAACCTCTGGAAATTTTATGAAAGGTTAATCCTAAAGTCAGCAAGCTCCAGTTAAAATTTCATAAATTTTGGAGTTGTTTTGCTATCTCGTTTAATTCCCCAAATTCTCAGCTGTTAAATTCAAATTCATATGGACTGCACTGTTACTTGGGCTTGAGCCACTTTCCAAAATGGGTTGAACCCAACCGCATCTCTGGCTCAGCCTAGACCTCCTTTCCCACCTGCGCGAGGTCGTAGCCGTTGGATCAAATCCAACAGCCACGACCTCCTCCTCAAACAGCTCAGCCTTGACCTCCCACCTCATCGAGGTCGTAGCCGTTAGATGGAGATCTAACAGCCATGACCTCCCTCCTCGTCTCGTAGCCGTTGGATAAAGATCCAACCGCTACGACCTCCCCTGGCCTTTTCTGGGTTGTGCCTAACTGCCCAAACCTCCCGCACCTGAGTTCGTAGCCGTTAGATCCAGATCTAATGGCCACGACCTCCACTACCTTTTCGTTGCCGTCAGATCAACATCTCACGGCCACGACCTCCTCAGTGTCGTGATTAACGTCCACGACCTCCCCTAATTGTTATGCGCCCTTGGATGTAAATCCAATGGCCATGACCTCCTCTAGATGTTGTGTGCCGTTGGATTAAAATCCAACTGCCACGACCTCCCATCACGCAATGCGCAATGGCTAAGACCTCCCTCATTTGATCAGCACCATTGGATGTAAATCCAACGGTCCTGACCTCCCCATATGTTGTGTGCCCTTGGATTGAAATCCAAAGGCCACGACCTCCTCGCTCTGTTGCACGCCTTTGGATCTAGATCCAAAGGCCATGACCTCCACATCCCTTTTGTTGTATCGTGCGCATCGTTAAGTCCTCCCCATCAGGTCCGCGCCCTTGGATCGCAATCCAACAGCTAGGACCTCCTATCCCCTTTAGCGCCTGACCTCCTTTTCCTTTTCGCAACCGTGCGATGGTGATCGTGTGGCTGTGACCTCCTTTTTCCTTTGCGCCTTCGCGCGATGGAGATCTTGTGGTCACGACCTCCCCAGTCCTGATCCAAGGGCTGTGACCTCCGCCTTTCTCTTTAAATCCTACTGTTTCAAATCTAAGGGCTGTGACCTCCCTATCGTTTTCATCCAACGGTTGGTTTGAGGTCCTGTTCTTCTCCTTCCTCTGTCACGCGTGCGTGAGCCATGGCAGTGGGTGTGCAGGTTCGGTCATGTCCCAACGGCTCTGTGCCTGCGCGCATTAAATGCATGGCAGCACTTTCCGCCCCTAGGTCTGCTCTGACCTACCCCCATTACCTCCATGTCCTGTCCAAGCCATGGACCGCGCCATGGGCTAAGCTCACCATGAGCTTAACCCTTGGCTCATGACCTCTATTTCCCTGGCTATAAGACCTCTCCCTTGTTGGCCTTGGCTTCTTTTCCACACTTCACCATTTTGCTCTCGGTTCTGTGGAGCTCAAACCACCCAGACCGCCATTGATGCCCTTGGAGCTCCTCGGTGGCACAGTGCTCCTGTGGCTCCCTCATCAACCTCTGCTCCATTTTGCTCCTCTAACTCCCTGGAAGTTTAACCCTAACTCCATTTGGGTTGACCTTTTCAGGGAAGGGCTAATTGGAGCTTTTGGCCGTGGAGCTCATCGTCTTCTCCAACACCGGTCCTCCTCTTCTCCAACCTCCCCGGCACCTTCAAGACCTCCAGGTACCTTTTGGTAGTCCTTAGTTGCTAGGCACCTGCTTGTATGATGTTGCGGAGCTTTAATTTTAAATGTTGCTCTTGGCCGTGTGCTTTTGCGCCGCCAATCTCCGGCTCGTCGCCGTTCAGGGCCACCCCCGCCGCTGGGGATGGTCGCGGTGTGTGCGCAACACTATTGCGCACACGTTGGTGCCCTTGGATGGCGCCGGTGAGGTCCTCATCGCCGGCGGCGAGCCTTGGAATGCCCCTCGGTTTTTGTCGGACGGGGATGTCCCTGTGCGTTGTTGTACAGGACCTCCCCTTGGAGATCTGAGCCGCTAAGACCTCCCGTCTTGTGAGATCTTGACCGTTAGGACCTCCTCGTGTGAGATCTTAGCCGTCGGGACCTCCTCTTGTAGATCTTAACCCTTAGGACCTCCCCGTATAGATTTGGACCGTCCCGGTCCTCTATCGCTTGTTGTGGTCCGTTGGATGCAGCATCAACGACCACGACCTCCTCTCCGTTCGCACGCAGCGTTGCAGGGAGGACATGGACCGTTGGATCCAATATCAACGACCCATGTTCTCTGGACCTGCGCAGGTGCGAATGCGCGATTTCATCAGGAGGTCTTGGGCCGTCCGATTTAGCATCAACGGCTCATGTCCTCCCCCTGTCATTTTGGTTTTTAGTAATCCAGAGAGCTCTTTTTGGTAAACTGAAAAAGGTAATAACTTTGAAAATGCATAACTAATTCATCTTAGCTCCTTTTTAGGTGATTCAAAATTTGGTAGCTCTGGTTTGAACTAGACTTTAATCTAAAAATGGTTGTAAGTTGAGTTCAGCTCCAGAAAAATGAATTCATAAATAGGTTTCAAAATTAACATTAAATATTGCTCCAAAACTTGTAAAATGCATAAGTAATTATCTATAGATCATTTTTGAGTGAATCCAACTTTGTTGGCTTCCTCTGTTAGTGCACTAATTGGTATAATAGGTTTTAGGCGTGTCACTGATTTCAAAAGAATTATGGGTGCATTTTAGTTGTGCTCATTTTCATGTCTTTGAAAAATTATAGAAAATGCATAATAGCTCCAAATGAGATGAATCCAATTGGGTTGTTCATCTTATGAGGTGCTGGTTTTACTGTAAAAATTTCAATTGCACCACCTTTCTAGAAACTTTTGCTAAACAATTAAATTAGTGAATAGTAGTAGTTTCCAATTTGTTAGGCTGAGTAGAATTGTTTTGCTCATATCTTTTGCATTGAGAATCCAAATCAATTGATTCTTATTGGTAAATTCTCTAAAAATCATGCTCTAGCTTCTGTAGAAATTTCAGAGCATTTGGAGCATGTTTGCTGTGCTGTCTTCTTGGTTTTCTCCGTTCTTATCGCTTCTTTTCGCCTTTTCGATTAGGTGTCGACGAGTGTGTTGATCACGTGAGCGAACCTCTGCAGCAAACTGAGCATAACCAGCAAGGCAAGCAGTTTGATTATATCCCATTGTTGTCCCTTTACTTTAAAAGTTAATACTTTGTTTCACTTATATGTATGCATGCTACTTTGTGTTAAAATATCGATTAGTTGAGCCTATAGATGCATATCCTGTAGGTAAATGTTCATTCTCTACTACTAAGCCTAGGATTATCTTGCTGTGATTTAGAGTTCGATGGATGGACTCTTATCACTTAGTAGTTTGCATTGATAATGCTTAGCAATGCTTAGATAACGGTAGAAATGGGCGGTTGTCGACATTATGTCGATGACATTGATCACACAAAAATTATTATTCCATTATGTCCATCTTGTGCTTTGTTACTTTGTAAACAAATAAAACAAAAATGAAAACAAAATTGTTATTGACTTGGGCACAATGGATGTTGGTGTGATTTGTTGGGTGTGAACGGAAAGGTGCCTAAGTCCCCAAGGACCGAGTTACTTATGTCACTAAGCCAAGCGCTTTTGCGTGCTAACCACACGAGGGGGATATGGGACCTCTCTTGACTAAGTACTTTGGGAGGCGTTAATTATGAGCTGGTCGATGGGTATGTGTATGCTTTGTGTGGTGTTTGGAGGGGAGCATTAATAGATCGGCCATAGGCTGGTTAATGTGTCCTTATCCCCGTGGGTTGCGGCTCTTAATTAGCATCATCTATTGAAAATGTCTCGTAGGACTTAGCTGTGCCAGCATACCAAATGAAGTGTGCTAAATGGCTTGGCGAAAAGGCAGTCTGACGTGTGGGTACATTGGTACACCCCCTACAGGGTTAAAACTATTCGAATAGCCTCGTCCTAGGTTATGGATATGCTTGGTAAGGTCGTGCAAGAACTAGACTCGACCATTTAATTAAAACTTGTTGGGTGGCATGAATTGGGTAATTCATGCTATTGTTGTGGTGGCTATTGGGTTAGTCACTTCCAGGTTGTTCTTGTTGTTATT
The DNA here is from genome assembly GCA_036346405.1 of Phyllostachys edulis. Classification (NCBI taxonomy): domain Eukaryota; kingdom Viridiplantae; phylum Streptophyta; class Magnoliopsida; order Poales; family Poaceae; genus Phyllostachys; species Phyllostachys edulis. The sequence goes on along the minus strand of CM070551.1, from coordinate 9,709,549 downwards.
ATTATTATTGTATCGTTGTTACTTTAACAATTAAAAATGCTTTGTCAAATTGCTTTCAATCTATTACATTATTGCAAATGAAAACTTGCTTTATGCAAAAATGAGTCCAAAGCCTCATCCACTTAATAAAGCTTGCATGTAGCTATTTATAGTTCTGTTATACTACACGTCAGTCTTGCGAGTACATTTTTGTACTCATTTGCTTTGCTTAATAACTTTGTTGCAGAGGAGGTAGAGCCCAAAGGGCTTTACTTTTGTGAGATGTGCTGCGGTTGGGAGTCTAGCTAGGTGGCTTGGTTGGTTGCCTTGTGGGCTAAAGGCAAATCTTGTGGCTCTCTTTTGTTTATCGCCATCTTATGGCTTTTGCTTCCGCTGTGTTTATCTTTTTTAGTTGTATTTGGCCGGTCGGCCCTTTTTGTAATAACTCTCTCTATATTATGTATGTCCTTTATTCTAGTCGTGCTTTGGTTCTATATCTTGAATGGAATTGATGCATGATTTTGTAAAGGGGTGTGTATACTGCATTCTGGGAAGTATACATATCTCGAAGACACGGATTATTATGTTTGTGATGCTAGGGTCAATGGATGACTAAGTATTACAAGCCTAATAAACCGGGGTCCTCACACTCATGACCAATCTAAATAGTTTTTTTATATATTATTAGTCAAAGTTAGATAAGTTTGACTGCACGTTTGGTTAAACGTCATGTATTTAAAAACGGATGGAGTATTAAGGTGTATTAAATATGTCTTTATTACTTAAAAAGTCCTGCCTTCACCGTATGGGAGAATTGGTGCAAGGATCTAATAATCCTTAATTATTTAAATTATTTATCTAATATTTCTTATAGATAGTAACATCTCTTGTACAACCTTAAAGGGTACCTCTCAATATCAACAATGCGGGAGATTATAAATACCAGGTGATTATAAGTTATTCTACGACCACCCTATATGGTCGTAAGTTATTCTACAACCACTTTGTGGTCGTAAGTTCTTCTACGACCATCTATTGATTGTAAGTCCTACTACGATTACCTTATGCTCATAAACCTTACTACGACCAGATCAGTTACGACCACCCTATGGTTAATAAAACCTACAAACATGTGGGCCAAATCGACTATGGATATTTGTACGCTGTGTTTAATACACACAGTAGTTAATATGTGCCGTTATTCCCTGAGATAACTGCACGTATTAAACATGTGTCTCTGACATAACTGCAAGGCGACGTGGAGGGATATGTCTATGACAATAACCGCCATTCAAACGTGTGCATTGCATCAGACGTTAAGGTGTCTCTTGATGTGAACAACTGTCATCCCTTCATGCGCTATATAAGGAGTAAAGTCGATAGACAGAGGAAGGTCGGATAAGAGATTCGACAAGCACAACGAGAGACAGAAGTCATCAAGCCCTAGTTTTAGTGACTTCCTCCCTGTTGTAAACACAATTAATACAGCAACACAGGAGTGGGGTTATTATTCTCTCAGGAGAAGGCCCGAACCCGTATAAAATTTGCGTGTCCTTTTCTGTGTGGTTTCGCTCTAGGAGAGCCTCTAACATTCATTCATAAGATTGATACTAGAAGATAATCAATAGTTTATTTATAGTGTTACATCTAAGGTACACGATATTACAATTCTACCACTAAAAAGATCCTATGTCTATAGAGGCTTTAGGATCTTTACACCTCTCTAGACGTAGCCTCTAGTGTACGGTGGACCTCTATGGGCATGGTCTACCGTGTCTGTACTCCTGGTCCACAAATTGCCCTGTCCCCTTCGCTCCATGTGAGGCGGACCCGGAGCGAAGGCTCCCTGGACCCCTTCGCTCCGTATAAGGTAGCCTATAGCAAGGGCCCTCTGTACACCCTTCGCTCTAGGTTGCGTTGAACTCTTCTATCGATGAGGCCTTCGGCGGCCTTCCTATACCATTCGATCCGTGAGAAGGAATACATGGTACCCTTCGACTAGGTCGAGGTATACCCCTAGCTTGGTGTCTTCGATAGGTCGTCGGGACCGGTGGGCTGCCCCTACGACAATTACTTAAACAAGAACAGTAGCCATTTTCTAATAATGTAAAATCTTAATAGATTACAGGGCAGCCAAAAAGGAAATGATTTACATATAGAAAATATGTAACCTAAACATCTGATCTACCGTCCCTCTAACACTGTGAGACTCATGTTATTTGTAGAGCTGCTAGTATTTTCTCCTGTTTCTTTGGCTTCAGAGTTCCTTTGTGCAAAATATACAGGTTGTTTTGGGGTTGAAAGTGCTGTGGTTTCGTTCTCCAACATGAACACAACCGTTGACATGAGTGGCCTATCATTTGGATTGTCTTGCACACACAAGAGTCCTATATGAATACAACGTAGAACTTCAATTGGTGAGCAACTCTTATTAATGGATGAGTCCACCAAATCCATTGGCTTACCATCTTTCCATAAGCTCCATGTCTGGAATCAAGTAGAAATTTAGTACGTTTCGTTTGAATTGTAAGAAAAAAAATGAGCATTCCACCATACTTACATAAGCTAACAGGTTGGGAAAGTCTGTGAGGCGAGGTAAGCTAATCTTCAAGCCACTTATGATCTCCAAGAGTATAACACCAAAGCTATAGGTATCAGACTTGACAGAAAAGGCGCCATCCATTGCATATTCAGGAGACATGTAACCGCTGCTTAAACAAATTTAGCAATAAGTAACACACGATGTCTCAACAGATAAAATATCATTTAAATATCATGCATGCATAATTACTCACTATGTTCCAACAACTCGGTTAGTATTTGCTTCTTGCTGGTTGCCACCAAAGATTCTTGCCATACCAAAATCCGATATCTTAGGGCTCATATCCACATCCAACAAAATGTTGCTTGATTTGAGATCTCTATGAATTATAGTCAACCTTGAGTCTTGGTGGAGATAAAGAAGTCCTCTAGCTACTCCTTTGATTATCTTGAACCTTGTTGGCCAGTCAAGAACATATTTACTTGCAGCATCTGTCAAGAACAATACGGGATGTTGTTATAAGTATGCAACCAAGTTCATTTGGACAAGTCGGTAAGTTTTTCAATATGTAAATCTGAAAATACCAAAAATGAAGGCATCCAAGCTTTTGTTTGGTAAGTACTCGTAAATCAGCAGCTTCTCATCTCCATGAATGCAACAACCAAGAAGTCTAACAAGGTTCCTATGCTGCAATTTGGCAATTAGAACAACTTCATTTCTGAATTCCTCTACTCCTTGTCCAGAACCCTTACTGAGCCTTTTGATTGCAACTTCTTTGTCCTCGTCCAGCATTCCCTGAATGAGGTTATCATTCTTCAATTGAACAAGGCAGTGCCACAATTTTCGTACTACTATTCTTTTAAAGGTAAATGTTTTTGTTACCTTATAAACCCTCCCGAAGCCTCCTTGTCCGAGCATGTTGCCGTCGGAGAAATTGTTTGTTGCAGCAACAAGGTCTCCAAAGCTAACAAATGGAAGTTCTACATTTTCATCACCAAGTTCATTTGCTGCGCTCAAGTATTCTAGCATCACTTTTTTCTGGATATCCTTCTTTCGACGTTTGCCTAACGGGAATATCAGTATTGTTTATTAATTAGTACGTAGTAGTACTACTACAAGAAGATTGCATGCATTCTGAGTAGTGATGGCTCTGGACCTACCTCTGAACCTGCATACCCAAACTAGGAATATGCACATGAGTACAAGCAGACATGCCGTAACTGGGAGCAAAATCTTTGCCATATTCCTCCTCTTCTTATTAACTGCATAAACATATTTCACGAAGAGAATAAACCGTTAAGACAGTAAAGCACCAAGTATTAACCGTAGATAAACCCTTTAGATAAGATGAAGAAACTTGCTTACAAATGATCCATGCAAATTGGGATTGTTTTGCGTACCTAATTCAGACTTTGCCAACCTCACGTAGAGATCCTGCCCTTTGTCTACATACCGAACATCAACAATGTCACCTATCCACATGACACAACCACTACCACCTCCTCCTCCTCGGATATCCGCGGCGGCGTAGGCCACGCACGAACAGTTGGCGAAGCACCTCGCCCTGCACTCCTCCAGCGTAGTGCTCATGTCCACCGACGCGTTGTCCGTGTCGGGGAGCTTCACGCCCCGCACCACCATGAACCCGTCCGTGGTGCTCCCGTTGCCGCACTCCAACGGCACGTTCCTTCGGCATCCAGCCGAGGCCTCCCTCATGGACCACTGAGAGGGAGACGCGGGGCTGAACCCCTCGACACAGCTGCAGAACAACGTCGACGCGGTGTTCACGTTGCACAGGCCGAACGCGCCACACATGGCGTAGTCGTCGCAGACGTCCCTCGGCGCCTGCGCGAAGACGTTCCACACCCGGCTGTTCGGGTCCCACACTAGCCGCTGGATCACGCCGACCTCGTTCAGCAAGAGACGGGAGAAGGGAGCACCGGCTGCGGCATTGAAAACGTAGGCGACCTCGTCGGGCTGGACTACCACTTGGCTCGTGAACATGTCGGAGTAGGACGCCATCTCCGCGATGCCGCTGAACCACAGCCCGTTCCACGGCCCCGTGCGATACTTCTTGATGTTGCCGTGCCAGGTGACGCAGTCCGGTAGCCCCTTCGTGTCCATCGCGCGGCGGTAGTCCCCCGTCGTTGGGTCGTTGGGCGCGCGCCATGCCGTGAGGGGCCACTCGGCGCCGGTCCGTGGGTTCTTGCCAAGCCTCATGCCGGCGAGCAAGGTGTTCGACGGGTGATCGAACGACTGCCAAATGATGGCGCCGCTGCTCTGGTCGCGCACGACAAGGTTGCCGGACTCAAGCAGTTGCGCCGCTGCAGATGCAACACCAGTCGTGTTCGAAGACCACGCGGTCTGGCCGGAGCCGTCGAGCAGGAGAAGGCTCCTCGTGCCGTTGATCACCAGTACGCCGGTGGTGTCGTTGAGTGGCCTGTCACGGTTGGCCACCCAGACAGCATCAGTGGACGCGGTGAACCATATCCCAAGGTATCTCCTGCTTGGCACGCCGGGTGAGAAGAACCCCAGGGTGAAGGACCCACCGGTCGAGACAAGTGTATTGCCATCGGTGATGTTGCGGCCATCGTTCAGAGTGTCAGATGCAATGGCGGCGGCCGCCGAGGTTCTGAGAGAAAGGTGGAGCACGGAGAAGAGGATGACGGGAAGGATGAGAAGTATGGTTGTTGCTGCTTCCATAAGTGTAATGGATGATCGATGTTTCTTGGCCCTTGAACAAGAAGGTTCACGACCTCTGTCTCACGGGCCACATCTATAAATGAGATCGTTGGTGCCCTCCATTGGTTGCACATTTACCACTACCTATAAAGTAAGGCGACATCCTGCTCTTGTCGAATGACGACCAAATTCACGCTATAGACCTCCATCCTACGGAGAAAAGCCTGTCCGCGACAATCTTGGTCAAGGAATGCGGCACGATTTGTCACCTCACCATAGTCTACGGCCCGTCTCGAGAGTGAGACAAGCCAGCCTTCCTGCAAGAGCTCAAGTACCTGAGTCCGGCATGTGACAGTAGTTGGCTAGTTCTGGGTGATTTCAACCTGATCTACAGGGCCAGCAACAAAAATAACAGTAACATTAACCGTGCTCGTATGGGCCAATTTAGGAATACTCTAAATGAATGCGAACTAAGAGAGATCCACCTCCAGAATAGAAAGTACACTTGGAGCAACGAACGTGAAAATCCGACGTTAGTCAAGCCAGATAGAATCTTCTGCAATCAAGCTTGAGACGTTCAGTTAGACAATCATGTCCTGCAGGCCCTCCCTACATCCCTGTCAGACCACTGCCCCTCATCCTCTCAAATTGCTTGGGCCCGAGAAGACTGGCTTGTTTTCGATTCGAGAATTTCTGGGTAAGGATGCTAGGTTTTAAGGAGGTGGTTCTAAATGTGTGGTCCACAAACAATCTACACACGGAACCGTGCCACTGTCCGAACCACAAACTAGCCGCAACGGCGAAAAAGCTCCGGGCATGGAGCAGAAACCTATTCTCCCAAGCGGCTGGAGCGAGCTACATGGCCCCGAAGTATCTCGAGGTGGACATAACCCAGGAGAACAGGCAACTCACGACATCGGAGAGGGAGCTGAGATCAGGGCTAAAAAAACGGGTAATGGGGTTGGCCGTGATTGAGCGCTCAAGGAAAAGACAGAGCTCCCGTATAAGGAATCTAAAAGAGGGTGATGCCAACACAAAATTCTTCCATTTAAAAGCAAATTCGAGGTGGAGGAAAAACTACATCCAAAGGCTGCGCACCAAGCTAGGTTGGGCAATCTCGCATGAGGATAAACAAGAAGCTTTGGAAAAGTACTTCTTGGAGATGCTATCCCCGCCAAACTTCAGATCCCACGACCTGAGATGGGAGGAGCTGGATTACACGCCTCAGAACCTAGAGGGCCTGGAGGAACCTTTCACTGAGCATGAAGTAAGAAACGCTCTAGCTCTATTGCCAAAGGATAAGGCTCCGGGTCCCGACGGCTTCACGTTCTCTTTTTACACATCTTATTGGTCCATTATAAAAGCGGACATCATGGTGGTTTTCCAAAGTTTCCATGGCCTCCGAACGATGAACATGACCCTCATCAACACGGCAAGCATCGCTTTGATTTCGAAGAAAGAAGGGGCCGAAGGGGTGGCCGATTATAGGCCAATCAGCCTCATTCATGGGATAGGAAAATGGATCTCCAAGACCTTGGCCCTTTGTCTAACACCCCACCTGGATGGGTTGGTATCGGTACACCACAGCGCGTTTTTGAAGAAAAGAAGCATCCATGACAACTACATGTATGTCAAAAGCCTAACGACTCAGTTACATAGATCCAAAACTCCGACTCTATTCCTCAACCTTGACATTGCAAAACCCTTCGACTCGATACGATGGGATTACCTTCTGGAGCTCCTCCAGAGACGGGGTTTTCCACCTAGGTGGAGAGATTGGATTACGGCCCTCTGGTCGTCGGCGTCCTCCAGAATCCTTCTCAACGGCATCCCGGGCGGCAGCATCGACCACAGAAGGGGTCTGAGACAAGGAGATCCGCTATCCCCCGTCCTTTTCATTTTGGCGATCAACCCACTACAAAGATTGTTCACGAAGGCAACAAATCACGGATATTTAGATTGCTGCCGCGGGCGCTTCGACACCCTTAGGACCTCACTTCACGCCGATGATGCAGCAATTTTCATCTCCCCCATAGAGCGAGACATCACAGCAACAACCATGATACTTCAAACCTTCGACAGCGTCTCGGGGTTACATACAAACTTCCATAAAAAGCACGGTGGTCCCAATTGCATGTGAGCATATAAACATCGACACGTTACTTCAAGAGTTCGCGGCCACCCACGCAAATTTCCACATCAAATACTTGGGCCTACCACTCACCTACAAAAGGCTTAGGAGGGGGGATTTTCAGCCTCTGATAGACAAAGTTGGGGGAAGGCTTGCGGGTTGGCAAGACAAACTTCTCACCGCAGTTGGTCGCTCCACCTTGGTAAAATCGGTGCTCACTTCAATCCCGACTTATTAGCTCACAGCCTTAACAGTACCAAAATCAATCCTTCGGGCCCTGGACCGAATGAGGCGCCGGTTTCTTTGGGCAGGGGCAGAAGCGATAACAAGAGGAAAATGCAAAGTTAACTGGGATAGGGTGTGTCGACCAAAAAATCTCGGCGAGCTGGGAATCCTAAACCTAACCAAATTCGCAAGGGCCCTTAGACCGTGTTGGTTGTGGCAACAATGGACGGCCGATAGCAAGCCTTGGGTCAGCATGAAATTACATTGCGACGAGACGGACAAGCATCTTTTCGACGCAGCCACCTCGATAACGATCGAAAACGAAAAAAATCTCACTTCTGGACCTCAAAGTGGCTAGGTGGACCTACCCTGTAGGAGTCTACTCCAGAGATTTTCCGCCTCTCAATCAGGAAACAAAGAACAGTCCATGCGGCGCTGCAGGACAATTGATGGTTACAAGACATCAACCTACCGGCGGTCATAACAACATAGATAATCCATCAATTTCTACAAGTCTGGGAACGTGTAAGTCAAACCACCCTGGACACAATTGCCGCGGATGAGATCAGCTGGAGGCTAAACTCGCGGGGGGAGTACACGGCGAAGTCAGCCTATAATCTGCATTTTGTAGGTTCAACAGCCACAGAATATGACAGGCTAATCTAGAGAACTTTGCCCCCACCCCCTCCCTCCCCCACCCCCAAAAAAAATGCAAGCAATTCACATGGTTGGCCATCCAAAATAGGATTTGTTTGGACGTCTGACAGATTGCAAGTACAGGGTTGGCCAAATCAGGGCTTATGCCTACTATGCAGGCGAGCAAATGAGACAGCTTTGCACCTTCTGGTGGAGTGCACATATTCCCGTCGGGTGTGGCATCACATAGCAGAATGGTGGGTTGCGCGTCGCTCAAGCCTTCACTCTGGACCACGAGCCTAAACATCAGAGAATGGTGGTCAATAGTTTGTAACTCGGGCCTCCTACCAGCAAGAGTGATAGCCACAGTGGTAACGCTAACCACCTGGGAGATCTGGAAGGAACGTAACGCCAGAATATTCAACAGAAGGTTCGCCTCCACTACGGAGCTATTCGCTAAGATTAGGGAAGAAGGAAGAGCCTGGACAATCGCAGGGGTGGGGGGAATGTTTTGGAGAGCATTTTTACTGTGTAATTAATCTTTAGAAACTCTCGGACCTTGAATTATCGTACTCGGTTTCCTCTTTATCAATTGAATAGGCAGCTCTCATGCTTGTTTTTTAATATATATATATATATATATATATATATATATATATATATATATATATATATATATATATATATATATATATATCAAAGAAGGAGAAATAGGTTGTTCATGGCATCACATAGGGTGAAAATGGGGCGGATAATTCCGCCTAATCCGATCTAGTATCTAGAAAAAATATGTCCGGGGTACCATTTTTTAATCCCGATCCGCATCCATATCTGGAAAATCTCATGGAAAATAGGTTTAGGATATGGAAGAGCAATATCGATCATATCCAGTATTTTATAGGATATCTGAAAGATATATGATAAATCAACAAAATAGATATCCGATAAATATCAATATCCTTTAATATCCTCTATGGTTTTCTAGTCATTGAATAATATATAATATGAATTTACATTTGATTATATTTATGTTATTGAGTAGGATAAATAATTCTCTAATAGGTAGTATAATTTTGACACTTTCGTTGGTAAAGTTATATCTTTTCTTTATGTGTACACTATCTATCAAGTTATCCATGACCAATTTGAATCCAGTTTGCATCTGCTCCGTGCCCATACTCCGAAAAATCCTTATTTGTATCCGTATCCAGAGTATCCGACTCCGAACCCAGAGTAAAAATATGAGTTTGAATACTGAAAGAGCAATATCCGCCCATGTCTGACCTATTTTCACCCCTAGCATCGCATCACGAAAATTCCTTGGCCAAACATATAAACGTCGTCGCATGTTTAGATTTCAGTACAAAAATTTATAAGGTCGATCATAGAAATCGTATCTTCTGCTGACGATGCCGCATACTAAGTTTGCACTTAATTCGCATAGTCATACTCATACCATTATAAATCATAGCATACTTAGTCTATTTTGCATAGTACTAATTAGTATGCCAATTAGTATGTGACTCTAGATCAACCTACGTATTGTAGGGAGCTAATGCGCATAATTTACACGATCATCTACAAGCGACTTAGTCCATGGATAAATATACACCTATACGATGGTGCAAACTGCAAATTAAGAACTCATGGATGTTACGTGACTGCTTACTAGAATGTCAAGGGAAGCCACATGACTCTCATCCAGACCATAAGCCTTTTTCCTCCTGCTAGCAAAGAGCATCTGCATAGCAATGATGTAATGAGAGATAATTGAGGCTATTGCCTTGACCCCAAGAAAAGGAAATTATACAGGACTGCTGCATCAGTGTCAGTTGAGAACTGAGCATAGCTCAGTTGGCAAGGGGGGATGTTGGGCCCCTGTCCGCCCGCGTTTGAGTGCTAGTGCTCAGCGCGCGTGCTCGCTGTTTTTTCTTTAATACAGCTAGAAAATGGTCACTAAAAAAATACTTGCCCTTGATCTTCATTTGCTTTGATCTCTGGCGCCCCAAAAGCTTAGCCTGTGGATCATAACATTACCCTCACTAATACGCAAGACAAGAAAAAGTACTTGCCACACAAGATTTACCCTCACTACTATGCAACGGAAGAAAATTCCGTTGAAATCAAAGAATACGGTTTTTTTTGTCAATGGTTGAATTCTGACTTCGCTCCTACAAACATCCCTATCACGTTTTTTACTCGTGACTTAGTGTTTAATTACACGAATTACCCATGAACATGAATGAATGAAGAAAACTATATCTTTCAAAAAGAGATCTCAACTTGGTGTGGATCATGGTGAGGCCGTGAGGGCATCCGTATCATCAATTATCTAACACGGCGGCAGCAGCCAGCAGGCATTGACCGAAAGTAATGGTCGCCAAGGCCATCGCCACCGGACACCGGGATTCTGGGTTTTTCAGCCGTGAACTTGTGTTGGTTCACAGTTGGGCCGGTGGAAACGCCAAAAGGGCTCCATTTACTGTGGCCACTCCAGCGTCAAGCCCTCCTGTGCCGGAAGATTGCATGATTTTAGTTGCGCCCATTCTGAACGAGTGGACTCACATCTAAATGTTGGGCCCGATATGATGGGCTGTATAATAATTACACTTGATTTTAGGGAGCTAATATTTACAACGGTATAGCGGTATACTGGCGTGGAATACCCGTAGATCTTATGTGTATATAGTGCTAGTCCTAGGAATAAAGACTAGCACACATATTCACAACATTTGGCACCACGACCATATATTCGTAATCTAAAGTAAAGCAAAAGGGACAATCTACTTAAGTTATTACAACAGTTATTACCAACCATGGCCGACCGGCCGAATAAAAACAGTCATCAGAGAACGTAAAATAGCAGCAAAAGACATAGTAGTAGTAGCAAAAGTCCAGCGGTGTGCCCATCCGATCCCTCAGGCAACCGACAAGGAAACAAGACCTAAGTAGACCCGTCACCGAACCCCTCGGTGCCAGGTGCAAAGAACTCATCATCTGGCGTTGGATCATCTGCAAATTCTAAACCAACAACAATAGCAAGATTGAGTACTTGTGTACTCAGCAAGACTTGTAGTGTATCGCAAAATTTATATTAGATGCAAAGCTATCAAGTGTATGGCTCTACTCTACAAGTTCTTTTGCTCAAATCCAAGTTTATTTGCAATAATCATAAGTAATAATTTACAACGGAAATTGAAAGAGTAGTTCATAAAAGAGTAAGTACAGGACAGTAAGTAAAGTAACTGAACAAGTAACAACAAACACTCACAACCCTACCCGGTTGTAAGAAAAAATATAATCAATATTCCGCCATAGAAATGGCACTGACAGATTCATGTTCAACCATAGAAATGGCATTCCTGCTATAGAAATAGCAAATCAGTCATAGAAATGACAATCCGCTATAGGCATAGCAACAAAGCTATAGAAATGACAATTAACTCAACAAATGAAAAACCCCATGTCATTACCCCAATCTTTTGTGACAAAACAGTTTAGAAAACAAAGCTACCGCCATACCAGCCGCACTAAGCATGCTCATGACCGCGAGCGCGGCTATTCGAATAGTTCATCACTCTGTAGAGGTGTACAACTTTACCCATAGTACGCGGTATTCCAGTTGCCTGAAATATATCTATATTACTGCTCACTACCAAAGGTAAGCAACCTAGAGTTCGCGATACAGCTTTTACATTACCTAGTCCTAACCTTGCATTAGCCCTGCGAATCATTATCCTCATCCGTTGGAAAAATAATAATAATAACACTGATAGTAACAAGGTAACACATCGAATGAGGAGCCTTACTCACCTGGACAACACCCGTTGAGCAAGTCCCTCACTTTGCCCGGATGGACTCCCATCGAAGTGAGGCATCCGCAGTTGTGTCGGCATTACCGAACCCCTAGCAATGCGCGCACTACTTCTGCCTACTATCATGCAAGGCTAAGATTTCGATAACTTAGTTAGCTACGACCATCCCATAATAGCACATATGGTTGTACGATTAGGTCTTAGTCCCGGATTTGCTGGCTTCAGTCCTTAATCGACTATGGGCAAGATCTTCACCCTATCTACTAGTGAGTCACAATCCTCACTTTTTCAGAATACAATATAACTTGTCCGTGTCTAAAGAGTAAAGTTTTCATGTAATTTTCATATAAAATAACAGAGGTAACTCATCTGGACATTTTACAAAATACTCCCAAATTCGCAAAGTATCATATTGCCCTTTAATCGATTTTTCAGAAATTCTATTGCTCTAGTTGCATTTGTGCAATAACTGCACTAAAAAAATTCCCAAATGACATTACATATTGTCTAACCCATATTCTAAAGGTTACAACAGTAAGAGATCAATATTTCAAGGAGACATATGCAGCAAGTAGGATTTACAACTACCACTTTCCCGACAATAGCATTTTCACACAAGAAATATACGCATACATAATAGGATTTGCAAAACAAAGTACAATAATTGAAATACTGGGATCAATATGATTAAAGGGGGTGCTTGCCTTGCTCTTGATGTTTTGGAGGTATAATGGATTGATCGTCGCAAGAATAACCCGAATAATCGATGCCTAAAAAGAGTCGAAAAAGAATTAAATAGCAACCAACCAAAATAAACAGTAACAAAAAATAAATTTTTTTATATATTCAGGTAGATCATGATTTTATATGAATTTAGAGAGTAATTTCACTAAATTTGGAGTTGTGTAGCAAAAGTTATTAAGCTTTTACTACAATCAGTTTGAATAATCCAGAATAAATAGAAAAATATGTTTTCTAACAGAGAAAGCGTATTCTCGCGTCTGTTATATCGGAGTTTACGTCTTCCCAAAAGGAAAACGTATTCCAGCTATAACTGAACGCGTACTTTCTATTTTCCATTGGATTTCTGGTTAAAACCGCAATTGGGGCTGCTTTGTCGATGAAAGCGGTCATGAAGTTTTCATTGTGCACTTAAACTGTGGGGCCCGCATGTCATAGACTGTGACGACCCGATCTTAGGGCACCCGAGAGATCCTCCAGGACCTCTTCACTTATTGTTACATGGGGGCGTGGCGGGCCTTGGGTGCTCCTCGGTTCAAAGATCCTTTCTCTTGGGTCATGTTCTCTGGACTTCCGGGAGGTCTTCTTCAGACCTCTGGGAGGTCTTGAGTGGACCCGAGAGGTCCTTCTTGGACCTCTGGGAGGTCTGGTGGACTTTCGAGAGGTCTGGAGGATCTCTCGGGTGCCCTAAGATCGGTCGTCACAAAAATGGTATCGAGCATCTTACGATCAGAGGTCGTAACCTAGTAGAATGGTTATAGAATTTCAAAATTATTTTATGACAAAAGAAGAATAAAATGTTCTTTCTTACAGGTCATCTTTTCATCCTTATCTTCCTTCATTGCTTTTTCTTACCTCAATCCCATCTTACCTTGTTTCTTTCTACACACCCATTTATTAAGTTAAATGGGTGCCTTATCCTGCAACTTCTTATTTGAGGTCTTGAGTTAAGTCCGGTGCTTAGGACCTCCTCAAAAAGGTAAGACACGTGTAGTGTGATGTTTGGTCATTATAAGTTACGAAAGGTTCATATTCTTTGTTTTCTTTGCGGTGAATTTTTGTTCTTTGAATTGGTTCGGTTGGGCTAGTTTTCCTTAGCTTCTTCTCTTTTCTTTTTCGATACGGTGCCTAGACACTATGGTCACCTCTAGGAATGGCGGTGGCAATTCAAGCCATCATAGCCGACAAAGGTGAGGAAGAATTTGAGAACCCGGCTATATGGACCAACCAAAATAGAGGAGTTGAAGGTGAGCAGGGCAACCATCATCACAACCACCCCACCTCCGGTGAAGGTCCTACTTGGACACAAGCTGTTGGCAAATCGACGCAATTGATAAACCTACTTTCACAATCTATTGCCAACACTCAAACCTTGCAAGGCTGCGGCAGCTCAACCTCAAGCTCAAACTCAAGCTCCACTTCCACCAAGGGCTAGCATTGCTGAATTTATGAGGTCTGCGACCTCCAACTTTTTCAAAGAATCTTGAGCCAATGGATCTTGATGGTGGTTAAGAGGCGGTGAGCAGAAACTAGACATGGTGCAATGTCTGAGACCATGAAAGGGTACTTTTTGCCTCTCACCAACTCGGTGGACCCGACCTCACGAGTGGTGGGGACGGTTTTAGTCAATCTGTCTTGATCCATATGCCATCACATGGGATGAGTTCAAGAAAGCTTTTCATCGTGCTCATCTCCCACCTTGCCTGATGTCCTTGAAAAGGAGTGAGTTTCGTACCCTGAAGCAAGGTGGACGTACTGTTAATGAATATATGCACAAGTTCAACTAATTAGCAAGATATGCTCCTGGGGATGTTGCTACCGATGAGAGCAAGCAAGAACACTTTTTAGAGGGGTTGAATGATAATATCTCAGTGCATCTTGTTTCCCAGGAACACACAGACTTCCAGCAATTGGTGAGCAAGGCTATACGGCAGGAGGACAAACTCCAAAAGATGGAGGGCCGAAAAAGAAAGAAAGTCAGGCTGTGCAGAGGTTTAACCCTGGAGGATTCCCTAAGTCTAGGACCTCCCAGCCCCAGACCTCTCAACACAAGTCCTCACGGACCTCCTCTAGAGCATCGGGATCAGAGCAGCACTCAAGCAAGTCAAGTTATCATAGGACCTCCTCTGGGAGTCAGTTTCAAAAGAAGCCAACTAAGACCTCTTCTGCTGGTGTCACCTGTTTCTTTTGTAATGAGATCGGGCACTATGCTAATAAGTGCCCAAAGAAGCAACAAATTACGGCATCAGTTCGACCTGAACAAGGAGCATCGACTCAAGGAAGTGCCTCAAGTGTGAAGCCTGCCACTAAGGTCATCAAGGGCCGTGTCACACATGTCACGGCAAAAGAGGCACATGATGCGCCTGATGTAGTCCTCGGTATGTTCCCTGTTAACTCTGTGCCAGCTTCGGTTTTATTTGACTCAGGGGCTTCCCATTCTTTTGTTTCAAACAAATTTGTGGGAAAGTGTGGGCTATCTATAGTACCTTTGGCTAACCCTATGTTAATACATGTCCCGGGCATAGATATGAGGACTAACACCCTCTGCCCAAATCTCACCTTAGAGATTTCTGGAGTATTATTTCATGCCGACTTGATAGTCTTACCAACTCAAGGACTGGATGTAATCCTTGGTATGAACTGGTTGGCTAAGAATAAAGGGCAAATTGACTGTGTTACCAAGTCCATAACCCTTACCAATGAACAAGGAGACAGGGTGGAGTTCAAGCCAAAGACCTCCCTTAAGGCCGGACCTCTTCTAACCAATGTAAAGGAGGTTGTGAAGCTGGAAGACCTCCCAGTGGTTAAAGAATTTTTGGATGTATTCCCTGAAAAGCTCCTGGAATGCCACGATAGGGATATCTCTTTCCTAATTGATCTGGTCCTGGGCAGCACCCATATCGAAGACCCTCTGGGATGCTGTGAATGAACTTGTAGAATTGAAGAGACAGATCCAAGAATTGAAGGAAAAAGGATTTATTAGACCAAGCTCTTCACCATAGGGAGCACCTGTGCTGTTTGTCAAAAAGAAAGACAGTAGCCTGAGAATGTGTGTGGATTATAGATCACTCAATGAGGTTACTATTAAGAACAAATATCCATTGCCAAGGATAGATGACCTCTTTGATCAACTTAAGGGGGCAAGTGTGTTTTCCAAAATAGACTTAAGGTCTGGTTACCATCAACTGAAAATCAGGCCAGAGGACATTCCCAAAACAGCTTTTACCACAAGGTATGGACTATATGAGTTCACTGTGATGTCATTTGGGTTGACAAATGCTCCAGCCTATTTTATGAGTATGATGAACAAAGTATTCATGGACTTCCTTGACAAATTTGTGGTGGTATTTATTGATGATATTCTCATCTATTCTAAAAGTGAAGCAGAACATGAAGACCACCTCATGATGGTGTTGGGAAGACTAAGAGAGCAACACATCTATGCTAAATTTAGTAAATGTGAGTTTTGGCTAAGTCAAGTAGCCTTCTTAGGTCATATTATTTCAGCCAAAGGAGTAGCTGTTGATCCCTCGAAGGTGGAAGCTGTCCTGAACTGGAGGCCTCCTAAAACAGTGACTGAGGTAAGAAGCTTCCTTGGACTAGCTGGTTATTATAGAAGATTTATTAAATACTTTTCTAAGATTGCTAGACCTCTTACTCAACTTCTGAAAAAGGAAAAGAAGTTTGAGTGGACTAAGACCTGTGAACAAAGTTTTCAGAGGTTGAAGGAAAAACTTACCACAGCTCCTGTGTTGACACTCCCAGACATTCAAAAGGACTTTGAAATATTTTGTGATGCATCTCATCAAGGTCTGGGCTGTGTGCTAATGCAAGATAGAAGGGTAGTGGCATATGCCTCTAGACAGTTGAGACCTCATGAGGAGAACTACCCAACACATGATCTTGAACTTGCAGCTGTTGTACATGCTTTAAAAATATGGCGGCACTACCTCATTGGCAACCGATGTGAGGTATACTTGACCACAAAAGTTTGAAATATATTTTCACACAAAGCAAATGAACTTAAGACAAAGGAGGTGGTTAGAATTAATTAAGGACTATGACCTTGGGATACACTATTACCCAGGTAAAGCCAACACAGTGGCAGATGCTTTAAGCCGAAAGGGATATTGTAACACCTTGTCGGTCCAGGAACAACAACCAAGACTATATGAGGAAATAAAGTACCTCAATTTGGAGATAGTAGAGCAAGGTTGTATAAATACTTTGGAGGTATATCCAACTGTTCTGGATCAAATTAAGGAACAACAAGAAAGAGATGAAGATATCCAAGACATTAAGAAAAATATGAGAAGGGGTAAAGCCTCAGGCTTCACTGAGGACGAGCAAGGAGTAATCTGGTTCGGTAGCCGACTTTGTGTGCCAAACAACCAGGAAATTAAGCAACTAATATTGGAGGAAGCACACGGGTCACCGTGTTCTATCCACCCGGGCAGTACCAAAATGTATCAGGACCTTAAAGAAAGGTACTGGTGGACCAGTATGAAGCAAGATGTGGCTAAGTATGTGGCCCAATGTGATGTGTGTATGAGAGTCAAGGCTCTACACCAAAAACCCGCAGGTTTGTTACAGCCCTTGCCCATACCCGAATGGAAATGGGAGCAAGTGGGCATGGACTTTATTACTAGTTTGCCTAGGACCCAATCTGGGTATGACTCCATATGGGTGGTGGTTGATAGGCTAACTAAGGTAGCACATTTTATACCTGTCAAGACCACCTACACTAGCAATGTCTTGGCAGATCTATATATGGTCAGAATTGTTTGTTTGCATGGAGTGCCCAAAAGAATAGTGTCAGACAGAGGATCACAATTTACCTCAAGGTTTTGGCAAAGTTTGCATGAGGCTCTAGGTACTAAACTCAATTTTAGTACAGACCTACCATCCTCAAAGCGATGGGCAAGCAGAGAGGGTAAACCAAATATTGGAGGACATGCTTAGGGCATGTGCCTTTGGATTTTGGAAAAATTGGGACAAAAACTTGCCCTATGCCGAATTCTCCTACAATAATAGCTATCAAGCTAGCCTACAAATGTCTCCATTTGAGGCTTTATATGGTAGACCTTGTAGGACACCACTTCTTTGGGATGAAGTTGGAGAGCATCAACTTTATGGGCGGACTGATCGAGAGATCTTTGAGAGCAAGGTGAAGTTAATTAAAGAGCGGTTGAGGTGGCCCGATCCGACAAAAGAGCTATCTTGACACGATGTAGGATTTATCCTTTGAGGTTGGTGATTTTGTATACCTCGAGTAACACCAATTCGGGAGTTAGAAGATTTGGATGAGAGGTAAATTGGCACCAAGATATGTAGGACCATACAAGATCTCGGCAAGACAAGGTGAAGTAGCATACCTGGCTGGAACTTCACGAATCCTTGTCGGCGATACACAACATCTTTCATGTATCACAACTAAGGAAATGCCTACGGGTTCTGAAGATCATCTTTGCGATGGAGGACACGGACTTACAAGAAGACCTTACATATGTGGGCGCCCAATTAAAATTACGGATGTTGCGAGAGCGAGTCACGAGGAGTAGAATTATCAAATCATACAAGGTACAATGGAGCCATCATCCGAGAGCGGCTACATGGGAAAAAGAAGAGGACCTCAAGATCAACTACCCCTACCTCTTTGCTGATTCTGTTTGAATCTCGAGGTCGAGATTCTTTTAAGGGGGGTAGGTTTGTAACATTCTGATTTTTCCAAGTACTTTTTAAAATGTGTAAAATAAATTAAAACTATTTTTTGCTTTAGTGAGAATTCAAATTTGGGTTCTATTGGAAGGATTTGGGTTGTTGTGCCTCCTTGCTGGAAAGCTCAACAATTCTCCTGTAACCTATCTCTTTCGAGTCTTGTAGGTTTAGACTTCCTCTAAAGCTTAGACCTCGTCTCACCAGGAGATACTCGTATGATCAGGCCTTCCTTCCTTTGAGCTTGGTTATTTGGAGCTCTTTGTTGGTTTGAATCTCTTAGGGTTCAAACCTCTTTCTGTTCAGACTTCTCTTAAGTCTAAACCTCTTGTCGTCTGGACACCTCTTGATGCCAGACCTCCTTTCATTCGGACCTCTATGCATCCCAATGGCCCTCTTGTGTGCCTTCGATTTTTCTTAAGTCCATTTGAACCGTCTTGACTTTTTACTCTTGACCGAGAAGACCTTCCTCGGGTAGAACCCCCTTTGGAATGTCTCTGGAACCACTCCGCATGGACCTCCTTTGTACTTGGTCTAGCGGTCCAGACCTCCTCCCATTTTTAATCCAAGGGTCTAGACCTCCCATGCGTTATGTCCCTTCATGGACCTCCCCTTCGTTCTGAATCGGGCGGTTCAGACCTCCCCTTTGATCTAAATCGGACGGCTTGGACCTCCCTCACTTGAATCCAAAGGCCCAGACCTCCCTGCGTCTGTTTCTCTCGAGGACCTCCTCCTCATGCGGCTCTTGGTGTTGGACCTCCTCTCGGAGATCCAACCGCTTAGACCTCCTCGCTAGACCTCCCTTGGTGAGATCCTGACCGTCAGGACCTCCCCCTGTCTGGACCTCCATAACCTTTGGACTTCCCTGTCCCTGGGCTTAGGACCTCCTAAGCTGCTCGGACCTCCACGAGGACCTCTCTGTGGGCAAGACCTCCTCTGTTTTAACCCGATTGTTGCAAAATTAGTGGCCCCACTTGCCGGTCTTAGTCAACCTCATTTCCTCCGCCACATAATTATCTTGGACATTTAATCGTGTCTTGTCACATTAAATACATTCACATACGTGGAGTTTACCTTGAATTGGGTCCTTAGCCGTACATGGATATTTTTCTTTGTTCCTTCCCATAGCATCATCGTGTCCTTTTATTGTACCTTTTATCCAGGGTAGTAGCGACACCTGCCCTGACATTCACCAAGTTTTGACTCATTGTTATACCTATCCACGCACGTATGTACCTAGTTTTCTTCACCACTTTGACTACACATAGAGTGAAACGTTCTAACACATCACCCTTCTCCTTCTCCACACTCTGTTACTTTGGCTCTCGTCCAAGGACTTTTCCAGGGAAGACCTTGGCTCCTAGGACCTCCCCTTTCACCCGTTACTTCCTTTACCCGGTAAGTTCCTTTGGTGATCTGCTCCACCCTTGTTTTCACCAATGTACTGAGCTGATCTTGTCCTTCACAGGACCTCCTTTCTGTGGACTTCTTTTGAAACTCGAGGTGCTCGTGTGAGGACCTTCTCTCGACCTTGTGCAAGCATCTCTGCCTCTAGAACCTCTCGCCCTCTGCCTAGGTCACATCTTCGGGACCTTCTCTAAAGACCTCTTTTTCCTTTGGTAAGCTAGACCTTCTCCAAAAGAACCTAATCTAAATATAATTCTTTTCTGTAATTGGGTTTTTGGAGTTTTCTTTGGAGTTCTTTTGATTCTTTAATTGGATCTTTATTTGAATCTTCTTTGAATTTGCCTTTTATATATATGTGTGTAGATTGTGAGGGTTCCCAAGAATCCGAGAGCTCTGAAGAGGAAGGATCTCAGAGTAGTGAGCAAGGCAAGTTGCACTTTTGAACATATTGCACCCAGTAATTCAAAGTAATTATGTTCTGTTTTAATGTGTATTGCATGCTTATTTTTATCAAGCTAGTTCAATACCAGTTTTAACTTTGTAGTTATCCCCATTTCCTTTGTATGACCTCTGTTGCTCTTGGACTGAACATATTGTCACCTTTAGGTCAAACTTGGCTAATGCAGTAGTATGAGTCAAGAACATTTGAAAAATATATGCTCAGTTATGCTTAGACCAAAACTATTGATTTGGGGAAATCTTTACCAACACAACCAAATAATGTTTAAATGTTTTCACCATGACATTGGGTTGTCATGGAGGTATGAAAATGGTCTTTGGGAAAGCAAAGAAAATAAACATGGGTTTGGGTGGGGCAAATTAGATTGCTTGGTTGGTGCAATGTTTATGCACGGACTCTAACACAGCTAGGGTGGAGGTCCATTGGTTAGTGAAAGTTGCCCTAGTCATGTGAGGACCGGTCTTTGAGCGACCAATGCCATGCCTATAATGGGCTATGCCACAATCGTGCAACCACATGTCTCCAGAATGGGGTGTGGGACCTGGTGAGTAAATTGCAAAACTCCACTACATCTTTGCTCCATTGGTGGTGTGGGAGGTCTTGTCGACTAGGGGTCTTTGATGACCCATTGTTCCCTTGGTGCAAGAGGGGCTTTCACGGATTGCGATCCATAGGAAGGTGAAACCTTAGCAAGGAAAGGCTGTGGTGGAGCAATGCATTGTAAAAGCCTTGTCTTGAGCTCTAGATCTCTTACCTTTGGTAGTGAGAGATGGTATTGACGAATCTTGGGACAAACTAGAGTATTCAAGTCGTGTGGGTAAAGTGCACAACCTCTGCGAGTTAAATCTATTGAATAGCCGTGTCCACGGTCATGGGCGTCTTGGCAAAGGCCACTTGAAGTTAGATATTGATTTTGGGAATTTTTAAAATGGTTTCATCTGTTTTGGAATTATCATCCCTTGGGTTGGGGCGAGGAGCCTCTTGTCGGGAGGTATCCTTCACTAATTCATGATGATTGATATCCAACTGAAAAATTGTTTTAATATAAAGAGAGTTCTATCTATTAAAAGACCTGCTTTTGAAATTAATAATGGTATTGGAAAGAAAAATGGCTTTGTGCAAAATAACCATATTATGCCATTCCTTTGAATCTCCATATATGCATGTCATATTGTTACCCCACGGGTGCAACTTGCGAGCACAGTGGTAGTGCTCACTCTTGCTCATTGTAATCTTTGCCAGGAGAAGATGTTGGCAGCGATGAAGATCAAAGTAGCTAGGTCATGCCCTCCAGTCAGCTGCCTGTGGCTTGTTGATGGACCCTTTTGCTTTCTTCTGCTCTTGTGTATTTATGCTTGGCCCAAGGCCACCTTGTAATCAACCTTGTTAATATTATGTTTCAATAAAGGATTGTTAGGGATATCACCACTTGTGTATTTTCTTTGTGAAGGGCTAGCCATGATCCTTGGGACTAGTTCGGGTTTCACAGAGGACCTTGGGCGCAGGCTCGGTCCATCCATGTCTTCA
The DNA here is from genome assembly GCA_036346405.1 of Phyllostachys edulis. NCBI lineage: Eukaryota > Viridiplantae > Streptophyta > Magnoliopsida > Poales > Poaceae > Phyllostachys > Phyllostachys edulis. The sequence continues at coordinate 9,687,689 of CM070551.1, read as the reverse complement.
TGATGGTAATAACATGTGGAGTTCTGGGAGGTCCCAGACCTCCACGACCTCCTCTGGTGGGTCGTGGGAGATCTTGGTACTCTCTCGGACCTCTTCACTTATTGTTACATGGGGACGTGGTAGGCCTTGGGTGCTCCTCGGTTCAAAGATCCTTTCTCTTGGGTCATGTTCTCCTGGACTTCCAGGAGGTCTTGCTGGACCTCCTGGGAGGTCTTGGTGGACTACCCGAGAGGTCCTTGCTGGACCTCCTGGGAGGTCCTGGTGGACTTTCCAGAGGTCCTGGAGGATCTCTCGGGTGCCCTAAGATCGGGTCGTCACATAGACTCAAGCGAAGTTAACGGTTTGAATTAACTTAAAGGCTTGGTCCCACATGCAAGTGACTCATTAGGATTAACTAAATAGTTAAATGGTTAGTTAGCCTTAATGACGCGATTAGGCATGCTGATGACGTGCTACAGTGCCGTCATCGCGGTGCCGCGCGGTGGTGCTTCACGGTCGGGCTACTCGCCGGCGATGTGGGGCTTGGCGAGGCAAGTGAGTGCTCAAAATGGAACCTAAATACTATTGCGCATCGGCCGTGCAAGCGGCATGGCACAGGGTGGCTCAGCGGTGGTCTGGCGGCGGCGAGCGGAAGGATCGCTATGGCAAAATCGACGATATGAATGGGCATAGCCCTTGGCAAATGAGTGCGTGCATAAGCATCTAGGGACTACTAGGAGTGTCTGGGAAGGATCTGGTGAGGTGGTTTGAGGCGGAGTTGTCGGCGGTGAGTCTTGGCGAGGTCGATTGCTCGTGAAGAAGAAAACCTGGTGAAGGAGGGCATAATCCAATGATCGTAGAAGCTTCAGTGAGTCCTGGCGGTGCTTCGGGTGCAGCGAATTGGCTTGTGGTGCTTTGAATCGCTGGCGATGCTCGAGGCGGCATTCTGGCCGGAGACGAAGAAGAAAGGCTCAATCAGGAGCTCCTGTGGATCAAAGGCTAAATTGGATGAGGGGAAAGATTCAAGATGATCTGGAACGTGATATGACGCGATAGAGTTGACACCAAACCCTTCACGGCGCCGGAGACGAAGATGATGGCGCGTGGCAGTTTTAGGGTTTTAGCTCTCGGAGCTCTAGAGCTTGATTGAGGGAATGAGAGGTGGAGTGAGTGCATTGAGTTGGAAAAGAGAATGTGAAGCTCGGGGTGGCCTTTATATAGGCAAAGCGGCGGAGATGAATGAGGTGGAGCTCGGGCAGTCATGGGCAACCCGACGAACTTCTAGCGTTATGCTGGCAGGAAAGGTTGGCGAAGGCGGTATGGTAGCGGCGTTAAATGGCGGCGGCAAGTGGTTGAGCTGCAGTAAAAACCGTGGAAGGTGAGGTAAAACCAGGGGTGCGGTGGAGCTTCGCGCGGTGTCTTGTTGCTTGCGGTGGCCGAGGTAGACGATGAGTCTCGGCACGGGCCCACCAACCGGCGAGACGGCAATGGCAGTGCAGCGTTGGTGTAATCTCAACGGTCTGATTAGAAATGAACGGTTCAGATGAAAAGATCTGTTCGGATGGTCTAAACGTTTCAATCAATCTGGACCGTCGATTTCACCATCAACGGCTCAGATGAAATGAGATGTTTGGGTGGTTCGAACGTTTCAATCAATCTAAACCGTCGATTTCAAAATCCAACGGCTCAGATGGACTGCTTTCACTGGATGGTCCGAATAGCCAGATGGATCTGGACGGTTGATTTCTCATCCAACGACCCAAATAACGTTGCGCCATTTTGGACCTGGTCCGATCGTGAAGATGGTCGGGTTCGACCGTGAGGTTTGGACTCGAGCCCGAGGAACAGTACAGGCTTTTGGTTTTTGAATTAACAGCTGATTTCTTTGCCGATTTAATTCACCAACTAAACGAAGTCCAAAATTTATGAAATTTTTTGTGTAGACTACAGAGCTCAATTAGTTTCTACAGTAAAATTTTTAGGGGCTAACACCTTCCATGAATTTCTACAAAATTCAAACAAGGTGTTGTTCCTAAGAGGTTGTAATGATTTTTCTAAACAAAATTTCATATAGAAATTTTGTTGAATAGTTCCTAGGATAAATAGCCTGAAACCATTGTTTCACTTAGAAAATTTTACCTTGTTTTATCTATTTCCTTTTTAGCACCCAATGTTGTTTAAGTTTTATTTTTAAAACCAACACAAGGTTTTAAAAAAGGCAAAGTTTAAATACAAATGTTCAATGGAAATTTTCCTAATGCATTTATATTACTTAATCCTAAAATTAGGATTTTGGGATGTTACAGACCTACCTCCCTTACAAAGAATCTCGTCCCCGAGATTCGGTAGGCTTGGAGAAGAACGAGGGAAATTCGGCTCTAAGGCGGTCTTCTTGTTCCCATGTAGCTTCATCTTCGGTATGGTTACTCCATTGGATTTTTAGCATCTTGATGGCACGGCTTTGCGTATGGAGCGTGGCTTCTTCTAAAACTCGAATTGGTTGCTCTTGATAAGAAAGATCTGGGTGGATATCTAGGCTTTCCAAAGGAACAGATTCGTTAGGAGTCCAAAGACATTTCTTGAGCTGAGATATGTGGAAGACATCATGTACGTATGAAAGTTGAGGTGGCAGCTCTAGCTGATAAGCTACCTCATCTCTCCTTGCGAGAATTCAGTAAGGACCGATATATCTTGGTGACAATTTCCCACGAACTTGGAAGCATAGTGCCCGGTCTCATTGTAGTGGAAGCATGTCACTCCTACAGCTGAGGAAGTTGTGTTCTTTGGGAAATGACCTCCCGATGAGTTGTTGTTACGAAAGCCGGAGTTGTTCGGGCGTTGTGCTAGCACTAGTGCTCTGGACGAGGAAGACTGGAATTTTTCGCGCTGTGGTGGCAGAGGCTAAGCAATGCGAGGCTTTGGGATTCCCCCAGAGTTGAACTTCTGGGCCGCCATTCTTCTCTTGCAGTTCTCCATTTCCAGGTGCTTGCCCTCCTGGTGAATGGCCTTGTTCACCAACTGCTGAAAGTCGGTGTAATCCTGTGCAATCAGACGAATGGAAAGATCGTCGTTGAGTCCCTCCAGAAAGAGTTCCTGCTTGGCTTCATCAAAAGCAGCATCCTCAGGGGCATATTTGGCTAACTGGTTGAACTTGTGCAGATATTCATTGACTGAGAGGTTGCCCTAGCGTAGAGAGTGAAACTCCTTCTTTTTCAGAGTTATCATCCCTACGGGGATGTGTGCATGGCGGAATGCCTGCACAAACTCATTCCACGAGATGGACTAGGCATCTGCGTGAGCTTGAGTAAAGTTGTCCCACCATTCTGATGCTGAGCCATTGAGCTGATGCGAGGCGAACAGTACTCTCCGTGATCTATACACTGGGCAATATCCAGCTTCTTGCCATTGCCCTGACATCAGGATGGGGCCCACATGTAAGTGACAGGGAAGAGGGGGTGCGTGGGGCGGGCTGAGGTGGGCCGCTGGCGGAAGAAATGGGTCGGGCGCGGGAGGAAATAGGAATGGGCCAAGGAAGATTCGGCCCAAAGAGCGTTTGTGGATTTTTAGTTGATTTCCTAATTTCAAATATTGAGTTAATTCATTTAGGCTTTAGAAAATAGCAAATAAAGTCCAAAAATTCTAGAAAAATTCACATAAATTCCTAGAATTATTTTAGACTTAAATAAAAATTTTCCAACTTATAATTGGTAATTAATTTTATTTTGGTTTTGAAATAATTAGGAAAAACTTTTAAAATTTCAGAAAATTCTAGAAAAATAATTAAATTTTATTTTTAACTGGAAATTAAAAATTAGACTGTTACAAGACAGCTCCTTAATGTATAGTGTGTCTTATTTCTCGTGTTACAGTCCACTACTGCATGAGAAACGGTCCAATTCTCTATGTTACCTCTCTCTCATCTACATTATGTAATGCTTTACGTCACAAGTCTTACAGACAGCTGTATGCTCTCATCCGTTGCGATTTCGCGGAAGGAAGGTCCGGCTCCACCGTTGGCGGTGGGCTTCTTGGGCATGCGATCTCTGAGCTGCTGTTGGTTAGCATCGCGACAACTTCAGACATGGTTGGCCTGTCCTCTGGTGATAGCTGCACGCAGAGAAGCCCAATCTGGATGCACCTGTCTAGTAAAATGAAGAGCTCAGGCTCAGGTTGGGCCACTTCCGAATCAAGAAGGCCCTCGGTCTCATGTTGCTTCCACAGTTCCTAGGTCTGTAAAGATGCTCACTTACAATATGCCCGTTTCATTGGGAAAAAAGGACAGGTACAAGAATTTTTGGTCATGGGTATACTTACATCAAGAAGGAGCGTTGGCACGGTGCATCTCCTTTTGCCGCGGACTATCTCCAGCAAGACGACTCCAAGGCTATACACATCACATTTGAGCGTCAGGTGGCATTGATCCGCATACTCTGGAGCTATGTAGCCCCTTCATTTAACACAAATATGTCAGCCAACTGAGGTCTCTCAGATGTAGAAAAACAGAAAAATAGTCGTATACGGTCCATTTCAAGTCTAGCTACACTTGAATTTGAGAAATTAGATGAGGTTTTTTGAGTTTAAATCATACGGTGATAGTACTAATGTAGGATTCGTTTGATCGTCAATGAACAGTTTCGCAGTGCCAAAGTCTGCTATCTTAGGCATCCAGAGTCATCCATAAGTATATTGGACGGTTTTAGACCCCTGTGAATGACTTGCATGTCGTGAAGGTATGCAACACCTACAGCGATCCCACGAATTATTTCCTGTCTTTGAGCCCAATTCAGCGAGGAACGAAGTCTGGTATCTCCTATCAATTCCAAATAGGTGCATGAGGCAGACAGTAGATAAGAAATTTGTAGGGATAGCAAGTAATGCATTGCATTTCAAAATATATAGATTAACACGGCGTGCAACACAGTGAGTACCAAATATGTAGAGATTCAAACTCTTTTTCTGCATGTACTCGTAGACTAGTATCCATTTGTAGCACCCTAGCACAACATAAGCCTGGAATGCTACTAACTAACAGATTTACAAAACAAAACAAAGACTTTCTACTAAATTTTGGCAGAACCTCCTTTGTATAGGTAACCATACCGGAGGTTCTAACAGGTATTTATATCATAATTCAATAATCCAAACATTCAATCTATAACATAACCAAAAGACATCCAAAATTTGCTAATCAACTAAAGCATAAAAAAAACATCCATAATATGCTAATCAACACTATTACAATTTATCCAATGCATAAGGCATAATCATAATAAATCCTTTAAGCATTTTGTTCAAATACTAAATCATCATCCAATTTATTCAACTGTGAATGGTACGTGGCAACGTGCAACCATTCTTATGTCTATTCCCTCCCATGCATGACGGTCATATGATGGGTACCTAAAAACACAATAACAGTAAGAGTGAGTCCAAAGACTCAACAAAGTACAACTAACAAGATATTATAATACACAACTATAACATCAATATACATTCACAAAATCTTTACAATAAAACAACTCACATGTTTATGCAATGCAAATGCGCAATGCAACTTTTTCTTTTCTCTTTGCATATACCGGTAATACAGAGTATGCATCCGTCGATGCATACCCATGCCTGTGCCTTCTAGCACAGGGACTATAAGCTCACACTCCACGAGTATAGGGACCACAAGCCCGTCATATACATGACGGGGACCTCAAATCAATGCTTGGTCACCACGTGACCAAGCCTCAAATATAATAATATGATGCGCATGAACAATTCTTTTATCCATCATACACATGTAATAGCAGCAGCATCATTCATGAATAAAGCTTACTCATACTTCTAGCATTCATGATCATTGACATACATATCATTCTAGCACCATAAATAGTGAATATATACATAATACTTGCAAACATGAACAATCACTCCTAAGTAATCTATTGCTTACTATACTTGCCTCAACCGTGCGTAGATGGAAGACACAATGAGGGTGCTGCCCCCGGAACCAAATCCCCACCTGAATTAATTTAACAAGCACACTAAGATAGCAATTCTGGACAAAAACAAAGCTATAAGCAAATACGAATTCGCTACACTCTCTAGCGCAATCCCAACTCCAACATCCTAAACATCAATATGTCCCCTCAACAGACAATCCCCTTCTAAAATCCATAACTTTTCGTACAGAGATCCAAAAGGGGTGATCTCTGACTTTATGGAAAGCTTAAAACATTGCCTTCATAAACTTATTTGGCGAACTTCCCAGATTCAGCCAGCTTCTACCCTTACCAAACAGATTAATATAACAACAA